>CM033642.1:243136906-243541661 GCA_019512145.1 Engystomops pustulosus | reverse complement strand
ATAAATCGCTCAATGGTTTTCATCTTTGGAGAATTTATGACCGTCGTAATGTTCACTGGATCCATGAATATATCTCCATCTGTCAAGACCAAGATTATTTTGTTGGCAGTCTCTTTAGATCCATGGCTTTCATTGAAAATATTGTTTCTGTAAAATAGGAATGAATTGTTGATATACATGTATTGCCTAATATCCTAATAATAGCATAATATACATGTACGGAAATTCTATGCATTGGAGGACTCTTTTTGTAGGACAGCAAATTCACAAATACTGTTCCACCAAAGTAAGTTTTGGTAGAGTTGACCATAAATTTGACCATCATATTTATCTTTATGTTTAGTTTATACGGCATACTATGAAAAAACTGCATTTACAGAAGTTGTGAGTAGACAAGATGGGCAGTTTCGGATTCTATTGTACTCTAATTTTGGGGCCCAAAATTTTTCGCTGGGCCTATCAACTTTTTTTGTCGGACATTCTCTATTGACAGTAGTATACATGTCTTATGGAGCAATAGTGTCACCCCCTCCAGATGATTAGCCAGCATGATTGTAGGGATTTTTTGGATGTATCTTGCACAGAGGACACGCGTCACACCCTCACTGATAATGTAAATATCGATTCATATATTGCAGAATTTTGATAAGGGATCAAATTAAACCAATGTTTCATGTTATTAACCCTTTTCTACCAGAACAATCTAAGAACACACTTGTTTTGATATATAGAGATTTCATGCACTTCACCTACAAGTGGACTACATAGTGGCTACTATTAACACTGCAAGTCAAAACAATATCCAAAAGTTCTAGATATGTAGCAAGTGAGAAAAGTGCACATTCCTGTGATAAAGTTTTGTTTATTTTCATTTTAGAGTAGTATGTATATTCTTTACAACAAACTTTTTTTATTTTCACATATCTTCTTTATTTTTTGTCTTTCAGCTTCTCCGCCTTCCGCTGATGTTCTAATCTGTTCCAGCCAGTAGCCAAATAATTTCCTTTATCCCATCTCATGATTTGTGCCTCTTATGAGATTCTTTACCTACCACTGGACCGAGGGATGTCCACCTACATTAAGGTTTTTGTAAACTGTGAAAACATTCACTACAGTAAAGTAATTCATCATGTAACCAGACAGAGAGATAACACATTAATATGTGCTGTAATTAGAAGGTCCCGTCACACTCATCAGCGCGCCCCTCTCAATCGCTCTCTCACTTGTGATTGTGATTTCTGCGTAATGCTACAGTGTGTTGTATATTCTGATTGGATAATTGGATAATGTTTGCTTATTCACTTAACTTTTTGCATATAACCTGCCCCTGTGTGGTGGTGGGGGGGGGGGGTGTCGGCGGTGGGATCGACCTATTGGTCAGAATCCTCACATATCTAAACAACACAAAAAAAAAAGCATGTCCTGATCTATTGATACTGAAAGTTTATAACAATACCGATGCGGTCCTGCCCGGTGCAGTGAATGGATCTTGCTCCCTTCCCTCTCATCGTCTCTCATTCTCTGTGATGGAACAACTTAAATAAAGACGGAAAATATTCAGATTCCTTTTCCTTTTTGGGTAAGTCAGTAGCGTCTCCTCTACACTCCATCAGCGTCGACACACTACTCTACAAACTACTCTACACACATCCCCACACACCCCACAGCCTCATAGATGTATTGATCATCTGTGTCTGAATGTGTGAGGAGTAAGATCATTTGTTTCTTCCTCTTAGTTATATTGTGTCACAGTATTCCAACTCTGACCACAATAGGGTAGTAGTTGCAATGTTCAGCATATACCTGAGAGTATTTTATTAATTATTAAATCTTCTTTGATTTATACATTTTCCTTTTTAGGTTGTTTGCCATGTTTAATGGGTGGATACACTTAGCCCCGCCCTCCTCTAGTCACATGTGTCTTCAAGTCATGGGCTGGAGTATACGGTTCTGAATGTGTTGCTTCATACCACATATTGATCATCACTCACCTCATAATTCGAATTGATAGTTCACATAGGGGCTTAATTACTAAGGGTCGCGATCAACACACTTTCGTCGGACTGTTCATGGTTTTCGGGATTTTGCATCGCTGTAACAGGTATTTGACGGGAGATTGTGTCACATGCAATTGGATTGTGGCGCTACTGCGCTGGCTTTCATGTGACAGAAATCAGGGGCGGGCCGTCGGACGATCCAACTGATTCGACTCAGTGCGGGAATTTAAGTTTCAAATGTTGTTGCAAGACAATTCCTTACATACAATGGAGGTATTTATATTAAAAAATAAACTTAACTTTATTTTTCTTATATTAAGATTTTGCAGGACTGTAGGTACAGATGTTTTTGTCAACAGTCTGTCGCTTTGTTTGTCCAGTTTGTTGACATTGATGTCGTGGGCTTTCCACCTAATTTCTAGGCTCTTAAGAGTCCCCACGGTAGTTGTTTTGTACACTGCAATCATATGTTGCCATTGTCCCCTCTGGACTCAAAGGACAGAAAGTTTTGAAGTACAGTGTGAGCGTGGTATTGTGCCACCCTCACACTGTGTCTTCAGATAGAACAGCTGATGGAAATAGTTGTCCGCTAATATACCAGTATGTAGCATTGAAGTAGTAATTTGTTAGAGCTACTCTGATTCTTATGCAAACGGGCTGTCTACCATCAGCTGGCGGCTAACTCTTAACCTAGGACCCTACGCGTTTCCTCATGCCAGAGAAGAGGGGGGTCTTTATTGGCATATTTAAACTTAGAGTAATATGACTCCGTGGGTATGCACGCCCGGTAGGTACTAGCCGTGGCGCCGCTGACTGTGTCCTCTTAATATTCACCTCTCCCTGCTGTCACGCTGACGAGCCTCCTTCTTGTCCAATCAAAGACTAAACGTCACGTTGTGACGTAAGGTTGGAGCTGCGGGTGAGCGACCAATCACAGCCAGGTGGGAGGGGCGGAGGGCTCTTGGTGTGCGATCGTCACTGTCCCTGTTCTGGTACCCTGAGATTCCAGGTATGTACCATAGAGTGATTTATCACTCTGCTCCAGTAAGTTCTTGTTGATTAGGGCTGTATCTTAAGGGTGTTTCTAATTAGGGGAGGATAGATTTTGTTTAGATCGGGAAAGCACTGCTTCCAGTGCCTTTGTGTAGATTATCCTGGTAATTTTTTATATGTTTAAATCACATGATACCGCTTACATGAAATTCAAGACAAATGTCTACTTAATGATTATTTGGTGGAAATCATGCATAATTTATTCTGATGTTATCTTTGATTTTAATATCATCATATTCTGTTCCAGAACTTGGGATAATTTCCAAGTGTGGTTAATGACATGGAGTATTTGCCCTGAGTGTGGTCACATAGTAATCGTACAAGCTCTTCTATCAGTACCGAGTATTTTGTCCTGCATGTTGACCTTTAGGTAATGTCCATATTTCTCTACGAAGGAATGTCACATATTACTTCTGTAGGATAAACCGTATCAAACTATTCAATAAAGCTTGCGTATGATATAAAGTCATTCATGACCAGAGGGTTGGCCACCGTTGATTCTAAAGGTCCACTGGCTTCCTGTTGCCTGTGGATTATTAGCCCCCAGGGTGCGTAACCTTACATTTATCCACATTGAACCTCATTTGCCAAGTGATGACCAACGCTCATTTTCCAAGTCCACCCTGCACCTTGAACATCCTCCATAGATTGTTATTACACTACACAGCTTGTACTACTCCCATCCTCCATAGACTGTATAAAACTACACAGCTTGTACGAGTACTCTATCCTCCATAGACTGTATGTCTCTACACAGCTTGTACTACTACTCCCATCCGCCATAGACTGTTACTCTACGCAGCTTGGTACGATTACTCTTATCCTCCTATAACTGTATTAACACTACACTGCTGTGGAATCCTCTTTTAAGACACAGTGCTATTAATTCCTACCTCTATATCATTAATAAATATATTAATAGTAGTGGACCAGCCACAGCACCCCTGGGGTACAACACTCTACTGGTGACCACTATGTGTAGAATATTGATCACAACTCTCTGATTGATCCTTCAGCCAGATTTCAATCCACTTGCAAATTATTCCTACAAACCACGAGACCTTAAGTTACCCATCAGGCATATATGAGGGACACAATATCACAGCGGCTCCTCCATCCAGGCATCTGCTCACCTCTTCATAGAAGCAGATCAGGTTGGTCTGACAACTTCTATCCTTAGTAACCCCTTGCTGGCTGCACTTTATTGATCATCAATTTTTTAAGCATATCAATGCAAAAAAAATGGGTCAGAACAGGTTGAACCCCTTTATTCTGAAAATGGGGCATCAGTGACTGGAGACCAAGAGAAGGTCAATGATTCCTACTCTGAATGGTCACCAGTTATGAGTGGTGGACCCCAGGGTTCTGTGCTTGGCCCACTACTATTTAATATATTTATTAATGATATAGAGGTAGGAATGAATAGCACTGTGTCTATTTTTGCAGATGACACCACGCTGTGTAGTGTAATACAGTCTATGGAGGATGTTCATAGGCTGCAGGGTGATTTGGACAAACCGAGTGTTTGGTCGTCCACTTGAAAAATGAGGTTCAATGTGGATAAATGTAAGGTTATGCACCTCGGGGCCAATAATCCAAAGGCAAAATATGTCCTTAGGGGAGTAAATCTGGGAGAGTCCCTTGTTGAGAAGGACCTGGGAGTACTCGTAAATCATAAATTGAATAACAGCATGCAATGTCAATCAGCTGCCTCTAAAGCTAGTAGGATCTTGTCATGTATCAAAAGTGGTATGAACTCTCGTGATAGGGATGTAATATTACCACTGTACAAGGCATTGATTCGTTAAAAATGGAGGAAGAAAATCCCTTGAAACATAGCATGTGATAAAGGGTTTGTCCACTAGGTGTCATAATATTGTTGAAAAAGATACAAGCATAATCTGAAGCATATGCTATTGTGTAGAGCAGTCGTGGCACACCTTTTAGAGACCGAGTGCCCAAACTACAACCAAGACCCACTTATTTATCGCAAAGTGCCAACACAGACATTTAATATGTGTTTTATACTCCCTGCTCTGTCACAGCTTTCATTGATATCAGCACCCTGAGGACACCAATAAAGCAGAAAGTAGAAGAAATTTGGATGATCATTGTAGCTTCCCTCCACGGTCCCATAAACGGGAAGAATTGTCAGGGCCGGAGCAGGAGCTACAATGATAATCCAGATCTGTCCCCCCCCCCCTTCCCCCTTCCCCCTCCACTCCTCCAGTAGTCCCAGGTAGCGCTGCCACATTAAAATAGCTCTGTGCACAGCAAGTACTGGGCGGTCTGGGACTGCAGGAAGATAACTGGAGTCCTCTGGTGATGGCCTGGGTGCCCACAGAAAGGGCTCCAAGTGCCACTTCTGGCACCCTTACCATAGGTTTGCCACCACTGGTGTAAAGGGTAGGGTCTGAGTCTGCGATCTGCAGCTCTTAATGATTTGACACCCACTTGACCACACATTGCTGACTGCAGATTTGTGTAGGAAATTATGACATTTGCTGAGTGTTGGCGGCGGATAGAAGAAACACACAAACTTACATTATTTCTAGTTTTGACTGTAGCTGCAGGGGTTTTTTATTGTATCAGGATGTGATCTAATCCCGGCATCGCTGGCGTATATATATCAGAAGGCTCAGATCTCTTGATGTGCAGGTGTCTGCGCCAGAGACTGGAGTAGAGGCAGGGCCGACCTCAGCATCAGGCATACCTGGGCAAGTGCCGGGGCCAAGAGCTGCTGAAGGGGCACACATGGCCCCAGCAGCCTATGTGGGGGCTTAATATAAAATAATCCATGAGGGGGCTCTTTGGGATGATAAACTAGGGAATTTGTTAGGGAACAGGGGACTATTTTAGTTTCTGAATATCTAATTCCACCATCTGAATTCATTGTAAAGGGGCTCAGTGAGACTCTGTCACCCAGGGGCCTATTGAAATCTGGAACTGGCCCGTTCAATGCTAAATGCACACAATATAAGGTGCACCTCTACTGTAGAGATGCGCCTTATCCTCCTCCTACATAGCATTGAACGGTTGCAGGGTATAGCAATTATGCAGACACAGGGCAGGAATGCCCCATGCCAGCCCACTCCATCGCCCATTGCCCCCTCTTCAGACCACTCCACGCCCCATTGGTGTGGCTGTGGAGTAAAGGTGGAAATAATCTCAATTTGTGGTGTTGAAGAAGATTATTTCAGGCGTTTCACCAGAAAACTGTTGTACAGGTCCTGATAAGTAACCCCTATACACTATAGTTTAAGAGGAGGATACGAGTATTTTTTTTTCCCCCAAATACAGCACCGATCAGGTCTATAGACTTTATCTGGCTCAAGGGGTCAATTGCTTATGGGTGATGGTTCCCTAAGAAAATGAGAACTGTGTCCTCTGATTCTCTATAGGAATGTAGTGGCTTGACTTTCATGCATAACCGATCCATATGTTTCTGTGGCCCTAACAAAAAATAAGAGTTAAGTACAGGTACAGTGTCTCCATTCTTTTGGGGGTACAAAAGACCCTTTTTGTTCTGACAGGTGGGGTATCAGTGGTCATACTCTCGCCAAACAGCAAGTTATCATCTGAAGTTGTCAGAATCTATTTTTATGTTAATTTAAGATAATGATTTAAGACTAAAACACCATCTTCTATCTTACTGTACGATCTGGCTCTTGCCCACTCAATAGTCTCAGTCACTTTTAAATAGTCTCTGTTCAGATTGGCTCCTATGGTAACCCAAACTCCCTGAAAGTGATTGTCCAGTTTTAGTAAATGAATGTTATTCTTTGTGTAATGAAAGGATACACAATATTCCAAACTGTTTATTGTCTTTTATTGGGCACTGAAGATCTTACCAAGAAACTGTCTGCATTCCTGGCCTGAGATACAATGGGATATTGAACAACTCTACGTACTTGGCCTTGTTCTAAAAATAATAAAAAAGCAAAAAGTCACATGTCAAAAGAGTATATAGCTGATATTATATACCTACTATGATATTAGCCTGGACATTATTCATGCATAATAACCTAGCAAACACACTGGTATGATCAGTGATGTAACTAGAAGCTGATGGGCCCCAGTGCAAAGTCTGTGTCAGGCCCCCGACTATAATGTATGGTTTATAGTAATAGTCTTCTCATATGGGAAAGTGACACCATAAGGGCCTCCTAAACCTCTTGGGCCCATGTGCGACTGCACCCTCTGCACCCCCTCAAGTTACGCCCCTGGGTATGATTATGGAGTACAAACTATGGATAAAATTGTGTTTCCTGTAAATGTGTTTACTTCTATGGAACTGCCAGGGCAGTGACCTCATGCAGTCCCATAGAAGTTATGAGATCTAGTTGTGGACTAAAATTAACTTACATGGAAAACTTATGTGGACATTTGATCTTTCCTTATCTATCATGTCCCTCTCCTGTGGGACAAACCCTTTAAGGTTGGACACATCAGTATATTCTGTTTTATGTTTAGAACAGGTCACAATGAATGGTGCATTATGTTAAAGGGATGGTGATTCTATGGTGTTATTCTGATTCTTGTGTCACTTGTTCTTGTCTGACTTTACATGAAACTTTTGGCTGCTTGGGTGATAACTATGGTTGTATTGTGAGCCTAATGTGCAGAGACTAAAAGTTCCAATGTAACTCAATCATAACTGAGATCCTCCCCAACCAATACTTCAGTTCGTCTTGGTCATTTCATTAATATAACATTATTCAGCAAAAGTCATGAAAATTTTTGGAATGATTGAATACCTGTCGCGAGTTTAATGTTCTCCAGTTTACATTGCAGGTGTAGATTATCCTTTAGCTCACACTTATATAACCCGTCAGATGTTCTGCTCACAGGATCCTTTAGCGGTGAGAAAACATATATTCTGCGAGACGAAAAACACATAATCATAAGGTGTGAACATTCAGAGCGATGATGATACACAATAACGAGCCGTGCACATTGCTGTAATATACAGTAGGTCGGTGTAAGATTGTGAAATCTGTCAGGGGTGCATTTGACTTTTTGGGAGCCCCAAGCAAAGTTACTGTATGCTTTAGAGCACCTTTAATACTAAACTAGGTGTGACCCAGTGTTACCCAGCACAACTCTCTTCTTCCATCCTTTTCCTCTGTTACTGTAGCAACCAGTCTGGATAAACTAGTATAACACTGCTGTATGGGACCCCCAGGACCCCAGTAGTGCTAGTGTCTAAGAGTCTAGATAGACGGCACAGGGACTTATTATACCACTTCAGTTTTGATGCAAATAAATGTAAAGAGTATTAGTAAAAATGCACATTTTTACCCTAAATTAGCATTTACCACTTCCTTACTGTGTACACACCACTTCTGCCTTACAGATCTGGCAGACACGCAAGCAACTCCTACAAGTATTTGATATTCCTAGTCTAGGCAAATGCAGAATAATCAAGTATATATCCTATACTTAGATATAGGAAATTGCAAAGACCTTCTTTTATGTAAAACGGCAGATAAATCTACACAGCAGCCACTCCAGCCACAAGATGATTTCTGGTCAGGGGAAATAATGCTCTATTCACAGGTTGGGGGATAACTCTCTAAACAGCGGGGTTCCCACCACTAGGAGCCCCACCAATCACAAGAACAAGGGTTCCTCCAAATGAATAGAGTGGGAGGTCACATGATCTGCAAATTATCTCCTATCTTGCTGTAACTTTACTACCCCTTGAAGCACCCAGGTTCTTGGTCATAAATGGTAGACTTAATGGTATTTTTGTACCTAAACTGCAAAAACTACTTTTACTCATTTGTTCCATTTATTCCATTTGCTTCATTAATCATGTCAAACAGATGTATTGCTGCAACTAAGACTGCATTCACACTGTCCTATCTTTCCTCGTGTTCGGGCCGTACCCAATGCATTTCTATAGAGAGCGGAGGGGACACCCCTCCTCCTCTCCGTGGCGCCGGACATATGCCTGCCCGGGCGCAGCTGTGCAGGCATACGTTCATGTGCATGCAGCCTTAGACTGCATGCACATCAACTATTCATCAACTATAACTTGAAGTTTAGTTGCAATTTGCACTGAATAAACAGTCCAATCCATTGCTGGTGTAGGGTGCTAGAATTTGGGAAACCGACTACAAAGCAAGATTAAATACAAGCTAATATAACTAATACAAGACCGAAACTCTGACAAAAATTAAACAGGTGCAAAGCTTAACAACAAAGAAGATAAATCTCATTATCAAGGGGTGATGCTGCCTATCTATCTACAGAAAGTATCATTCATAACTATCTTTTCCGAAAGTCATGATGGTTATGATGATATGAGTCCACATCCTATCAGTCCAGGAAATACAACTGACATATGGTCCGTATTTCATGGATCAAACAAGACTGTCTGAATAAGGATTCAGTACATTTACAGAAGTTGTACTAGGGCACACATTCCTGTGTACTTGCTACAAACAGTAGATCCATTCATAAAAGGGAACCTGTCATCAGAAATTTTCCTAATAAACCACTACTAGTATATTGTCAGGCAGCCTAACACATTCAACTTTTTGTTTCTTTCATGGTCCAGTGTGGTGGCATCACCCAGAAAATCAACTTTGTAGTGAGTTGTAAATTAGTTGTATTAAGTCAAGGAGGTGGAGAGTTTAACACTGAAGTCAGGGAGGAGAACTCTGAAAGCCTCCTCCTCTGTGATTGACATCATGCATCGGACTTCAGGAGATCTGGTTAGTGATGTCTCTGGATGCAGAACCATCAATTATTTCAGAGGAAGAGAGAGCTTGACTTCAGTGTTAAAATCTCCACCTCCTTGACTTTATATGCAATTTACATCTCACGTCAAAGTAGATTTTCTGGATGATGCCACCACACTGGGTCATGAAAGAAACACAGTTTCTTTGAGTTTATTAGGTCAATTTCTAATGACAGGTTCCCTTTAAAAGATTTGAGATGGTTTAAATCCTCTAAAATATCCACTTATGAGCCTCAGTATCTCAACCATTTCTATGACCCCAACCTGGACCCTAAGTACAAATAGGAGCCATGGGGAGCCTACACCCCACTCATAGCAGGTAATGGTTGCAGGATGGTGCAAATAATATATGCTTTATTCAGTACTGTGTAAAATGACAGCAGTTACTAGCAAGTAATATATGTGGTACACTTATGTAATGCTTCATAAAATAACATTTGGCATCATAAAATACCAGTTTGTGATATTTCACCCATTAGCAACGTACAAGAAATCCCCGGCCTGATGGGGTTTTGGTTGTTCTCACACTTATATTTCATGTAACTTATAGAACAAATGTCTGTGCTCAGACATATCTATAGATCCTTCCACATGTAAAACATCAAGAATGAGAAAAGCCACCGCAACCACATTATGTCTCACAAAATGGGCAACCATCAAGTATGATAAAGATCTCTTAAAAGAGGAAATGTCTCTTTATATAGGCAGTTTTCATAAAATAACATTTACGAAGCATTTTTTCTCTTTATTTTTTCCCTCCTAAGTGGTTAATAGATTGACAATTGGGTGATACCAGTCTGACACTGTCCAATCAGTGCTGACAGTGTCAGGGGTGTAGGGTCTTTTGACATAAATATTTTGAGTTTCTAAGCTCGAGATTGGACAGTACAGGCGGTCCCCTACTTAAGAACACTCGACTTACATACGACCACTAGTTACAAACGGACCTCTGGATATTGGTAATTTATTGTACTTTAGTCCCAGGCTACAATGATCGGCTGTAACAGTTATCACAGGTGTCTGTAATGACGCTTTATTGTTAATGACAACCTCTTATGACAACCCAACATTTTTAAAATTCAATTGTCGCAGAGACCAAAAAAATTCTGTCTGGGATTACAATGATAAAGTATACAGTTCCGACTTACATACAAATTCAACTTAAGAACAAACCTACAGACCCTATCTTGTATGTAACCCGGGGACTGCCTGTAATTGTACAACACCAATCTAAAGGATACATTTATGCTTTTAGTGTATTGCACACAAAACTCCCATTCAGGGCACAACTAAATAGGTTCCCACAGTGCACAAAGCTACAAGGATTTGGCTCCGTGCTACCTGTAGTGGCCAAAAGCTGTAACTGCAACCATTCACTCTATTAGGAACTAGCACTGCAGTTACAGCTTTCAGACCACTACACAGAGATGGAAGCCAACTGCTCCGTGTTTATGCCAAGCAGGATAATTGACGACCCCCACCCACCCCGACCATTCAGATATTGATCGCCTGATTTGTCATAAGACAAAAAATACTCATACTTTATTAGGTACATACTACCTTATAAAACAATGATTGAAATCTCTTATGTATTTACATTTACTTTATTTGTTATGAGAATGGGAATATTATTACTATCTCACTGCCTTAGGCCTCACAAACAGATGCTTGCCCGGGTCAGGGAGGGGTAAACGCTCCTCGCCCCTCCACACTGGGTTCAAAGCCGAGTGGCCGGCACCATAACACAGCAAAATATAGGACATGTCCTATATTTTTTTTCTTGCTCGGTCATACAGTGTTTGCTCATTGCACCGTGACCCGTGCCATAAACATGTATGGGGGTAGAGATGGATCATGTTCCCCCATATGTTCTTGTGCATGAGGCCTTAGTGCTAGTCTCCAACACAAAAAATGTGTGTCTTTAATGTGTTCTCCCTATACAGAGTGCAAGGGTAGTGTGTGTATTGACCGTGAAAGCCACACATGCCTGCAGCAGTGCATGGACCACAGTAAACTCTATAAACACCACCAGCCCCCTGAATGTTTGGCCTAAAAGGACATCCTCATTGATAATAGGGCTATAGTCGTGACACATCCAACTGTACTGTAATATAGTCAGATTAGAGGTGTTGATGGTTGCCTTCAAATTTCAGAGTGTTAGGTAACATACTGGGAGGTTCCTCGTACCGGTGACACTGGAGGTACAGATCGAGAGAGGTGGTTGATTGGTGCCCATCATGGAGGCCACAGTATGAGCACCAAGCATAACAAACTGCAGAAGATAGTTGCATGTAGAGCAGTTACTCTTGGGGGGGGGGGCGCACATGTGGAGTATGGAATAAGGAGAACTCTCCATGACAAAGGGAAACAGACAGTATATAATAATGGTGAGTATATAGTATATTTGTAATAATAGGCTTGTAATAGAAGGAGATGATATTATATATTTAGATCTCTAAGAGGGTGATAACTTATGTGTTCTTGCTTTCCTTTGAATATATGGAAAGAATGTAAAAAAGAAGAAAAAAAGTAGATGCTCCTCACACCAAGAAACCATCACAAAAACACGCATGAGATGGTATTTTACTCCTTCACGTTTAAACAAAATGTTTCCTACAACTTCCCCATTGTGTTGGAGAAACTGCGGTGGCAGAGGTTCCCTACTACATATTCTATGGTAATGTCCAGTAATACAATCACTATGGCAAGAAGCATATAGAATACTGTACACCTTATTTAGAACAGCCATACTGTTTTCCCCTGCTTTGGCCTTGCTTTTGATAGGAATGGATAAACTCCCTCAACCCTATAGCGTGGTAACCACACACACCCTTATGGCCACTAAGCTTGTCATAACTAGACATTGGAAAGAGGTAACCTGCCCCAACATAAAATACATACTTCTCAAAGAAAACAGATACCACAAATTTAAAAAAGATTGGGACTTATGGATAGCGAGCCCTTACCACCAAGAGTAAATTTTGAGTTTTCTCAGGTCACTGTTGTTATGGTTACTGTTTTTGTGTTTACGACGGTTTACATGTTAACCTATGTCCAATATGCCTTTGAATGATATGCAATATAATATTCAATTGTATTATTAATGCCAGCTTTAACATACAGAACATATCTATGCAAACTAAGCCTGTACCAAAGCAAAGAGAAATCAAGCAACAAGACTCAAGGTGATGGACTGTAAATAAAATGAAAACAACCTGCTTTGGCTAAGACAAGAATCCCAATGTACACATTTTTATGTTGGAATATTATATGTATGTTTATGAAAAAATGAATAAAAACAAGTTTAAGAAAAAGGAAAAGTTTGGTCCGCGACTATTTACTAAAATAAGGATAAGGGGAGTCCCCCACGAATAATTGCTTGAAATGGTAGAAATTACAGCATGGACATAAAACCTTCCACAGTATTGAGGTCTGTAAAAATAACCAATAGTCATAGTGACATTCTTATTTCATACCGCGCATGCGCTCCCCACACAGACTGACCGTTCTGCATATGCAATTTTCTTTGCAGTTTGTGGCCTATGATGTGTGCTAATCCATCACCTCTCTCGATCTGTACCCACAGCCGCATCACAGAGCCAGTTCCAGGTCTCAGTAGGCCCCTGGGAGACAGAGCCTCAGTGGGCCCCTTTGCAGTAAACTCAAGGGGCAACTTCAAAAATCCTGAAACTAACAGTTTCCTGCTCACTAAAATATTCCCTAGTTTATCATCCCAAACAGCCCCCTCATGGGTTATGTTATATACAGCCCTCTCATGGGTTATATCATATACAGCCCTCTCATGGGTTATGTTATATACAGCCCTCTCAAGGTTATTTTATATACAACCCCTTTTGGCTATTTTATATAAATCCCCCTCACCCACTATGGATTCATTAGATTCAGCCCCCCTCACTCCCATGTATTCCTTATGAACAGTCATATGAGGACCCCCCAGCAGCCATGGGCCCTGGCACTTGCCCAGGTATGACCAGTACTGACACAAGCCCTGCTCATCGGGTATTGCCCTGTGACTATTAGGGTCCACCCAGCATGGGACATAACACTGTGCAATCAGCAATGTTTTTAGACTTGACCAGTAATGGCTAACCTATGACACGCGTGTCAGTGCTGACACACGTAGCCATTTTCACTGACACACGGCTGCCTGAGAGTTAAGTTTCATCCTACATGACCAGGTGCAGTAGCCGGGAGGCTGAGAGATTGCACTGAGCTTCCAGCACTCGCCCCTCCTCCTCCTCCCCTGGGCCAGCCCCTCCCCATGTGTGAACTGTGCCTAGTGTTTCCAGTCAGCACAGGTATCAGCATGGGGCACAGCAGGAGAGGTGACCCGGCCATACACCCAGGAGGCTCCTATGCAGCTCCTGATAGTTGTGGTGGGGGGAAGATGGCAGCACAGTCAGAGGTCACATTGGTGCTGCCTTGTGTGATGTCCCAGCAGCTGCCACCTCTACACTGACCATCTCCATAGCAGGGGCAAGGGAGGACAACCACTCTCATCATATAGTAAGTAAGGTCAGTGCACTGTATGATAGAAGACAGTCATCAGGGCTTGTGTGTCAGTTTTGTGATGTACAAGCCCTGAAATAATCGCAACGCCTTTCAAATCGCAAGACATTGCGATTATTTTGCTCCTCACACCTTCTCCATGCCAAGAGGGCATGAGGGAGATGCAGACAGTGGCGCCTGCGCCCTCGCTATAACCTGTGAACTTTCATGATAGAAAGTTCACAGGTTACTAAGCATTTCCACACGTGTCTGATTGTAACCGATCTATTACAATGCAATAGATGATTGGGAAAATCCCCATATACTGCCATACTGTAGAATGGCAGTATATGGTAGGATCAATCACACAACCTGAGGGTTAAAGTACCCTAGAAGTTAAATAATTATACATATTTGTTATTTAAACTATAAATATCACAAAATTATGTTTTTTTGTCAAGGTGACACACCACCCGATTTATGCTCGGTTTTTTGGCGAATTTTGACACACCAAGCTCAAAAGGTTGCCCATCACTGGACTTGACTGTCAGTACAGTCCCTAGACCATACATTGCTGCAGATATGCACAACGTCCTTTACCCACATATATACCGTGCTAGCGCTCCATAAAGGGGCAATACATTGGTGACACATATTTAACTGTACTGTATAATTGTAAGTAGTTCTATAAATACATGATATATTTTATGTTGTTTGCTATTAGGGTATTATTTTGTCTTTTGACAAAATAGGATTAATAGGATTGACTATCCATAGGATAAGGGACAACAAGGTGATTGCTGAGACCCCCACTAATCACGAGAACGGGATTCATGCTCATCCTACTACTCCACCCATTAGTGAGAATAAGACCCCTGTTTACAGAATCACTGAAGGGGGGGGGGGCACATTCTAGTGAATGGTGGGGGCTAATTGGACCATAACCGATCATCTTGTTATATATAAGTTGCAACTTGCAACAACGACCAAGTTCAAAATTACACTCAGCAACCTGGATGATTAGATGCCTTTAGTGTGACTCAAAAGAGAAAGCTAAAGACATAAACTCCATAGGAGCGCTACTCACCCCCGCTATATCCATATCCATATGGCTCCCCATACGGCGGTGTGAATGTAGCCTAAGGAGAATTTCTTAATGAAGTATATTAGAAAAATGCTCACAACATCCCCCCACTCCCCCAAACACGCAATATAAAAAATCATCAGAAATTAAATTTATTCTTTAAGGATTTTGTGCGATATAGAACTGGAGATTCTACCACACAGAATCCCAAACCTAAAGCACTTTAAAAGATTAGATTAGAATATGACATCAAAAGCATCTTTCTAGCTGCTACAGATCCCAAGATAGAGGCAGGAGTGCACATTCCATGAGGCAAGTTGAGCCTCTCGCCTCAGGCAGCAGCACTTTCAGCTAGCAGGAGAGCAGCATGAGGGGTGCTGTCACCAGCTACAAAGCAGAACCTGACACTTAAAAATAGTGTCTCTTCACACCTTATATCCGCATGGTTTTGAAACACTGCATGCAAAATCCTTCTACCAAAAAAGCTTACCAGATATTTTAATACTGGGTGGGGCTGAGGGGGTGTCATCTATAGGGCAGCAGAATGTTTAGGTTCAACCCTGGATAGAGGTGTCTGAAGTGACACTCCTCCTGAAGCTACTTAAACAATGTAAAACTACATCACCATTGTTAAGTTACTGTGGTAGCTACATAAGGTTATGTCATTAGGTTCCCATAAGGTCATAGCATACTTTGCCTCAGGGGCGTTGCTAGGGTGGAAAAAGATCCGGGGCATGGGCCCCAATGCATTTGTATCAGACTTTTAGTAATGCCCCCTCCTGTAAATTGCCCCCTCACATGTGATTGTGCCAATAACAACCTTACTGAGGGTGTATACAGCTACAGAAACACCGGAGAAATCCGGACTTACATCCAGTGACTGCAGGTGACATGTCCACTTCATTATTAGAGTGGTGGCACACGTGACGTTTTGAACTGGTTGTGAGTCCATTTTTAGTCAGGCATTTTCAGTCCGTTAAAAAAACGCATGCGTTTTTGAAACCGCATCTGTTTTTGTCCGGTTTTACCAATTATCTTAATTTAAAATGGACAAAAAATTTATACGTTTTCTAAAAACGGGTTAAAAACGCCACATGTGCAACCACCCTTGGACTTTCTGTGGACTTCACCACACAGACATCTTATGTCCTTCATTATCCCAAAATCTTCGTTCTCCGAAGTTGCGTTCACATGTTGCAGTTACAACTGAATCGCAATCAGTTTTGAGGTGGTTTTAGGTGCAGTTTAGGTGCAGTGAAGAACATTTGGGGAACAGGTTTCCCCTTCAAACTCAAATTCACCAGTTCATGTCTTTCATTTGTTAAATTAACATAACTGCACCTAAAACCACCTCAAAGCTGATTGTGATGCAGTTGTAACTGCAACGTGTGACCGCACCCTGACAGTGTTGTCCTACTGCTGCTTCTAACACTCTCCCAAAATACTGTAAGGGTGATGTCACACGTGGCGTTTTGAACACGTTTTTGGCCGTTTTTAAGCAGTCTGTCAAAAATAGTAAGTTTTTGACCAGTTTGAATTTAAATAATTGGTCAAACCTGTCAAATACTGATGCGTTTTCAAAAACGTACTGCTTAAAAACGGGCCAAAAACGCGTTCAAAATGCCACATGTGACATCACCCTAAGGCTGTGCTCACACATGGCATTTTAACAAATATAAGACACCAGCCGCTCGTTATCCATCACATAATCATCACTGAAAACTCATGTGAGATCAAACCTAAGCCCTTTCTGCTGCCACGTGTGAACACACCCCAAGGAATGTTCCCACAGACCCCCAGTAATGTCCTCACACAGCCCCCAGTATTGTCTCCCACACATCTCTTCCAGTAATGTCCCCCACTACCCCCCAAGTAAAGTCATCCACTCATCCCCCAATAATGTCACACACACATCTATCCAGTAATGTCACCCTTGTAATCTCCCTCAGTAATGTGCCCCAAACAGGCTCCCCTGTAATGATCCCCAGTAATATGCCTCCCACACAGCCCCCCTGTAATGTGCCCCACACAGATCTCCCTGTAATGTGCCCCACACAGATCCCTCTGTAATGTGCCCCACACACAGATCCCCCTGTAATGTGCCCCATATAGATCTCCCTATGTTCTCCCTCTCACCTCACTCCTGCAGCTCCGTGCACTGCTTCCCCCTGCAGGTCATGTGATCGTGACATCATCACAGGTCCTACAGGGAAAGCAGTGAACACTGATAGTGAAGAGAGAGAGGAGGATGCCCGGGCAGCGGGGCTAATGTCCTCCGGACCCAGGGAGATCCGGACCTAGCGACGCCCCTGCTTTGCCTAAACCATTTTTGGTGTAAAAATAGGAATATCCTTAAGGGACATATATTTTTTCACAATCACAGAACTGAGCTCATGGTTAATGAATGTTATACATTTGTAGACAACTTACCCTTTCTCAGATTCGTGTCTATATTGCATGACATTTTGTCCAAACAAGGACTTCTCCTTCCCTCGATAACTCCATGCCTTCCCCGTATCAATATTAAAACATTCGGATGGAACCAGTACTGCAAAAAATAAGAAAAAGGTAAAAATTGGAATTATGCCCATTTTTGGGGGGTAGAGAGGGGGTGGTATTTGGGCTTGTTTGAGTTATCATAGTGGTTTAATATGCACATCTGGTTCTCGGTTTTTGTGCTCATTTTTGAACAATGCCTTCCAATCTTCTTCCTGTTACAGAAGGGGAGTGGGGTTTTTTTGCACAAAAATCTGGAACAATAGTGGAAAACAACTGAAAAAGCTGCACATTTTTGCACAAATCTACCAATACACCCTCTACTTCCCCCCATAAAAACTGCATATATAGTTATATAATAGAAAAAAATAAGATAATTTTTTGACATTGTGATGAACTGTGAGCATTACCTTTTGATTATAAGTGATTAAAGGGAACCTGTCAGTGGAAATTGAGCTAATAACCAACTAGTAGCCTGTTACTAGCAGCTGAACACCTACCAGATTGTGTTTCTTTTATGACCCATTGTGGTGGCATCATCCAGAAAATCAACATTGAAGTGAGATGTAAACTGGCTGTATAAAGTCAAGGAGGCAGAGATTTTAACACTGAAGTCAAGCTCCCTCTCCCTCAGAAAGCCCTTGCATTGTAATTGATGGTCCGGCATTCAGAGACATCACTAACCAGATCTCCTGATGTCTGATGCATGATGTCAATCACAGAGGAGGAGGCGGTCAGAGCTCTTCACCTTGACTTCAGTGTTGAACTCTCCACCTCCTTGACTTTAAACAACCAATTTAGATTTCACTTCAAAGTTGATTTTCTCGATGATGCTACCAAACTGGACCATGAAAGAAACAAAAACTAGAAGGTGTTGCATTGTTTGACAATATACTGATAGTAGTTTATTAGGCCAATTGGTGATGACAGGTTCCATTTAATTAAGGTTCAAAGGTGTCCCACAAAAACAAGACATAGAGAACAACAAATCTATTTTTAGGGTAGTGACCTTTATTATAAAGATACAAACCGGTGGAACATTGACTTATTTGAGTAACCACAGACTAGACATAGTTTTACAAGATAAGTTACTATCATGTGTATGACTGTACATTTCTTATAACGCTCGCTCTTGCTGTACACTAGGCTATAAAATAAAATATTGTATGGGTAGTATAAATAAGGAGGCGTAGAAGAGAGTATTAAGCTAAAATAAGCTTTTTTATGGGTTTTCCCAATTAGATCTTTCTTTTTCTAAATACAGGAAACCCAGACGAAAAGCTGATCATTGCAGGTCCGGCTCCTGGATTCCCCGGTAATGCCTGAAAGTGTGTGGAAAGCTCTGCAGTCATACAGTCAGTACTATCCTGCAGAGCGTCAGCACTATCCTGCAGAGCGTCAGCAGTATCCTGCAGAGCGTTCCACACACTTTCAGGCATTCCTACAGTGGTAAGTCTGTGTTTCATTGGGGGTTATTTATCATTGGTTTTCCTAGGATTTTTTGGCATAAAAAAGTCTCAAAGTAGTTACATTGAGGGTTTTTGAGACTTTTCAGTGCTAAAAAGTCTCACGGGACTATTTGAACCTATTCATTAACCTGGCCTAAACATAGAACAACTGCTACTGCAACACCGTGCAAAGCCACCTTCATGACTTGAGATTTTTGCAAAAAGTCTCCCACAAAGGGGGCCATTTATCATACGCTGGCGCTCCTGCGTGTTTATTCTACGCCTGGCAGTTTATTTAAATCCAGTTTATTTAGAGAAAATGTTAAAAACATGATTTTTATTTGTCATAGGTCTGACATGTTTTGAACCATAAGACTCTTAGAATCTTATGGTTCGAAACGCGTCAGACCTAGGACTTAACTGACATCTATTCATGCGTTTAACTAAAAACATTTTTCTGCTACGATTGGAAGCTGGATTTCCTACTTTTTTTTCTTGGACTTCCCCATAATGTCTTACTGGAGCATTTAGACAAAGGGTTGTATAAGTGAGATACTCCCTGTTAGTTTGACGTCTCACAAAATGAATGGATAAAACCAACGCCATCTCTAGGAGAACAGAAGCAGAGAATACATCAAAACAGATGTCATTTTTATAACATATTCTGTGTTATATTCAGGACTGTTGGATGAACTGAATAGTTACAAGTGTGTAGCATTTTCTACTTTACTTATGAAGCACTGGCAGTCTCTGGGTTACGTACAAGATAGGTTCCTTGGGTTTGTACTTAAGTTGAATTTGTATGTAAGTCAGAAATGTATATTTTGTAATTGTAGCTCCAGACAAAAAAAAAATTTTGTCCGAGCGACAATTGGATTTTCAAAAGGGACCAAGGATTATCATTAAAACTTCATTACACACACCGTACATCTGATTATTGCAATCTGGGACTAAAATAACATCTAGAGAGCTTCACCAGAGGTCACAGTGGGCAGAGAGGTCTGTCTGTAACTAGGGGTCCTCTGTAAGTCTGGTGTCCTTTAGTCGGTGACCGCCTGTAGATATTACATATAGCACAATGACACTGGCCATGTAGAAGAATGGATAGATTGGAAACAAGAAACACCTTACGTAACATATCCTCAATTCTCATGGACGTGTTTTACAAAAGTTGAGATGATAAAACATCATATCACAATTGATTTGCTGCGCTCTTGTTCGTACAAATGTATATTACCTACTATGGTGATGGCTAAAAATGAAAAAAAAGAATAAAGAATCTTGGTGTGTGAATTGTTTCTAATCTACTAGATATCGGAGTGAGAGCCCAACAATGAGCACTACCCACTACTGAGAGTGCGGTACCTTCATAGAACAATGGACGTCTGGATAACTGTACCTTTGTGTTGTATAATTCTAAAGTAGTAAAACATTTTGACCATATTCAGACTTCAGCCTCTTATGCTTCTGGATCCCATATCAACGGTATCTATTGTTAATCTGTTGCAAATTTATAATGCACAATTCATGGTGAGAGTTACATTTTCACTCTGTTTTTTTTACCAATATAATATTTGATCAGGACAATGAGCAAGACAGAGCAAAACAGCTAAAATACTATATAATATACAAACGTAATAAAGGTCGAAAGAGCACAAAACAAAGATACCACTGAGAGTGAAACTTGAAAGCCCAGATGTTTGCAACACCTGCAAAGTTTTCAAAAACTTTCTGACTCCACCAAGATAGACGCTACGCTACCCCCAAAAGTCCCCAAGAAGTATATAAATCCTAAATATCTTACGTGATAATAGAAGAAGACAGGCTGCTGTGATTCCAATCCGAATTGTAGGAAAGGTTTGCAGTGGTTGCTCCGACATGCCGCAATACCATGAGCAGTTCATAGAGAAATGACAAGTGGTGGAAGACGGGCGAGTGACTCAGTATAAGCAGTAGTAGGCTTGTGGTGTGTCTTGTCTGCAGTGTACACGCTCTGTTCTTGTAAGTACTGTTCCACATTCTGCTAAAAAGTTTACCACAGCTGCTTTATGTTTTTCAAAAAGAAACTTTTTTTGTCTTCAAACAAAAAAAACATGTAAAGCAGATTATTTGGGTGACTCATTACACTGGTTGGTCAATAGACTTTGTTTAGATTTATACAAGATATATTCTACAAATATATACCAACATTTTTGCTTAAATCAATTTTCAACCCAGTACCAGGTATCTAGTAGCCAGGCACACGCTTATTATCACATAATATACTAAGGAGGAGTAATTTTCATTGATATTTTGAGGTATTCAGTGGGTCAGTATAATGCTAGAAATACCAATTAATACAGATATCATTTGTTGGTATTACTACGAAAATATTTTTAAGAAATTGTATTGCCGTTAGTATTACATATTTTCTTTAATTGTCTGTGGATGGAGCTTTACGAGAGCTTGTATTTTGCAAGATAAGTTGTAGTTTTAGTTGGTACCACTTTGGGATACATATGTTGCTGCAATTTTTGTGAAAGGCGACAATTGATGTTTATACTATTGTAAAATAAAAAAATACATTACTTTGTTTTAATTATTTTGTAGATTTTTTTTCATTTAATAATTAATAATTAAATAAGGGGTAGTCTTTTTTCTGGAAATAATTGATTTGTTTGTGGTTTGTTTTTGGTAAAGTGTTACAATTTTCCAATACACTTTCTGTATTAATTCCTTGCAAATTTGTACATCTCTGCTGGCTGTAATTCTAAAAAGCTTCTATGTTTACTTCCAGTGGATAGTAATCTGTCCATTGTATGTGATAGACATGCAGATGCACGAGCCATTATTATCACATGGCTCTAAATACTCTCTGTGAAAATAACAGCTCAGGTATTAGCATTTCCATCACAAGATTAACCTACTTAAGGTTCTAAGTGTGTATAGTCTAATTACACCTTAAAGGATTGCAATCTTGGTATCAATTAGATACTCCTGTATTCCCGTCAAGGATCCGATGCTGTCAACTCCAGTTTCAAAAATGGTTTTTATTTATAGTAAAAACTTGTTTACAAACATGAACTTAAAATTAAAATGGCCAGCAATACGCGTTTCAGATCCGTTCCGGATCCTTCTTCAGTTGCATATGTGGACATATGTCAGAGACTTCTCACATACTAATAATTGCCCTTTTCAGGGCACTTAGAAGAATAGGAGGCTGCTCTAACAAGGGACAGGTAGTAATGTGAAATAATTGGCCTTTTTGGGGAAATGCATTACGCTACAAATAGGCTGCAATATTGCAGGACCAGACTTAGTACTAATAACGTTTCCAGCATCAACCAGCAATATCTTAAAGGCACAGTCTAAGCATAAATTTTGCAATTTACTGACTAAATAGGATACTTATAGGAGGAGCTGCACACCCAAAGAGTATCCCAATAAATTCTCTATGTAGATCCATATACATATTAGACGTTGCGCTTGAGGGCTCCTTCTCTCACCACACAGGTGATAAAACAGATGATAAAAGCACAGGGAGCAATTCAACATCCAGGATAATAGGTGAAAACAAAAACACTCCAATGTTCACACCCTTGTACGCTTTACTCCATATACTCACATAGATCTCCCAGATACCCAGAATATATATTCATTTTTCGTAAATTTATATATGCAGGAGTTTGAGGAAGAACATTTGTATAATGTTAAGAATCTTTATATAAAGAATATTACATTACATTGGCTGCATTCTATTGACTGCATTCTATTATGGGACGGTCCTGATTCTGAGTTTATACAGATGGTACAATATATGAATCAGAAGGAATATAATTTATCCTTTACGTACGAAATTAATTTTAACAAAATCAATTTTTTACACCTAGAAATTTTTGGGGAAGACAATAAGATCTATACTATAAATATTATTTCAAACCCACTGATGTGAAAAGTTTTGTGGAATTCACAGGCTGCCACCATGCTCCTTGGATTAAAAACATCCCCAAAGGAATAAAAGATAATAAGAAAATTCACTAGAGATTCAAATTTTAAAGAACAAGCGAACATAATTGTACAGAGGGTTGAAAGAAGAAAATATGAAGAAACCTTTTAGAAAAAGCTTATGAGGAAGTAGCTAATGAACCTATGTGTTTAGATAAAGAAAATACAAATATGAAAGGAAAGGAGGAAATAAGAAAAGGGAAGAGAAGTATTACAAAGGGAATATAGACTAAATTGATTCTATTTTTGTAATACTATACAGTATAGCAAAGGAACATTTATGTGACAAAAAAAATGGAAAGAAACTGGCATATTGTGAAGAAAGATCCAGTGATAGGTCCATTGACAAAATTTGGCAAAACTGCAGCGCAGTGCTACGTAATCTATGTGCCCTTTATACCATATAAACTCTAGGATAAGCCGACCTGAGTATAAGCCGAGACCCCTATTTTAACACAAAAAGCCTATTGACTTGAGTATAAGTTGAGGATGGGAAATGCATTGGTCACAGCCTCCCCAGTATATAGCCAGCAAGCTCCCTGTAGTATATAGCCAGCCAGCCTCCTGTATTATATAGCCAGCAAGCTCCCTGTAGTATATAGCCAGCCAGCCTCCTGTAGTATTTAGCCAGCCAGCCCCTGTAGTATATAGCCTGCAAGCCCCCTCTAGTATATAGCCCACCAGCCCCCTCTAGTATATTGCCTGCCAGCCCCCTGTAGTATATAGCCTGCCAGTCCGTGCCCCCCAGTATATGGCCTGCTGGCCCCTGTAGTACATAGCCTGCCAGCCCTTGTAGTATATAGCCTGCCAGCCCCTGTAGTATATAGCCTGCCAAAAATTTCTTCACAATGCCCCTATCATAGATTTCGGCTTATACTCGAGTCAAGAAAAATAAAAAGTGAGCAGTGCGACCCTTAGTAAATGAGCCCCAGAATGTTCCAGCTCATTATAAAAATGTACATGCAAGTAATACTAAAGACATTGGGGTTCATCTACTAAGGGTCAAGCGGACGCATTTTCCCGATGATTTCCGGATTTTGGCGCATCGGGTCCAGCTTTCACGCAACAGAAATTGGGGGGCGGGCCATAGGACAGCCTGACGGATTCGGACAAACCGCAGAATTTAAAAAAGAATTTGTGCCACAAGATCAAGCACTCACATGCATCAGGAAGAAGAAGGTGAACTCCGGCAGACGGTGCACGATTTTAGTGAATCCTCGTCGGACAATGCACCGCGGGATCGGGACAGGACCAGGTAAGTAAATGTGCCCCAATATTTTTGATTTGTAAATCGGGAGGGAGCATTGGAGTGGAGAGGACATAAATGAAAAGCTAAATCAATGTGAAAGTTTCTGGATCTATAAACTTAACCCCTTATAACCAGCAGGATTAAACATTTGTTTTGAAATTAAGGGTTTTCTACAGTCGGGTATAAGAATAGTCCCTTGGGTATAGACATTAAACGGTGGGGATTTTGCTGTTTATATGCATAAGTATATGTTATAGTGTTTCTTAGATATTTTGATATATGGAAATACACTTGTTGTAATATTTTGCACCTTACATAAATTTGAAAAAATGGGCTTCTGCATAAAAAATGGTACAATACTACTTTGGTATATTAAAACCTTTTTTCACTTTATAATTTTGAGGGAACAGATGTAAATGAAGATTTTCTATATTTTAAATGAGGAATTTCTATATCTTATGATTGTCAGGACTTAGGGTCAATGGACCCTCTGGACCACCCCGGGAGATGGTACTAGCCGACACCTGGGATTGGAATCTAAGTGGCACCTGGTTGTCACCAGATCCCGCCACAAAGAAATAGTCTTGTTGCGGCAGGGTACCACCAGGTCCTTCCACAGGTGCGACTAGCCCGCGGTGGCACCCAAGGTCGAAGTATAGAATCATAGTCCAGGCTTGATGTCAGGCACAGGCAGGCAGCTATGGAAAGCGGCAGGTCAGGTCCGAGGTCACAACAGGAGATCAACGAGGAACGGGAACAGGCCCTAGGAACAAGGAAGAAGCTCTCTCTAATCACTAATGAGCTCAAAGATCCGACGGGATGGGAGCCACCGGTCTTTAAGGGAAACACGGAAGTGCCAGCTGGCTCTTTAAACCTCCAAGTGCCGATGCGCGCGCGCCTGAGGGAGCAGGGACGCGTGTGGAGCTTAGCCGTGACATCAGCAGGAGCGTGGTGAGGTAAGTAAGGGCCGGGGACGCTGCCGTGCCATCCAAGGCATGGATCGCAGGGACACCTGTGACAGTGATACTATAATCACATGGATATGCTGCAAGTTACTATGGGCTATTGGGGATAGAGTTAGGTGTATATTCACGTTGGATAGCTGTAGTGCTACCTGACACCACGGTTGATCATGATGAGGAGCGGTTTTTCATCATTATAAGACACTTCATCAATATCCATAATGCAGTTTTTGTACCTTGATTCTTATAGATGAAGGAATGTAAGATAACGAATAGCGTGATTAGAAAGTTAGGGTTTCTACAGTTTCTATATGTAATATATACAGCTTTGGGATATAGTTTAGTTTGTACTAATGAATAGTGTGACCAAAAGGCTAAGACTTATGAGGATATATGTGATATACATATATATATATATATATATAAAAATAATATATAAAATATCGGGATATGATACAGGTTACTTTTTGGATACAGTGCAATAGAGAATTGCGAAAGAATTTTTATTTGATGCTTTGAAAAATGTGGAATTTAATGTAATATGAACTTTTCTGCTTTTATTTATATATATATAGATATATCATATATATATATATATAGTATTATCATATATGCTTTGACTGGCATAATTTAGGTGCAATAAAAGGGAGGATAATAAACACTATGCTGCTGCCTATGTCTTCCATTTAGTGGATGAAATATATTCTGCGTATCTGGGAGATCTATGTCAGTATATGGAGTAATCCATACAAGGGTGCGAACATAGGAGTGTTTTCATTTTCTTCTACTATTCTGGATGTGGAATTGCTCCCTGTGCTTTTATCATTTGGTTTATCACCTGTGTGGTGAATGAAGGAGTCTTCGAGTGCTCGAACTTACACTACCTGTGACTATATTAGCTACTGTGGGGGCATTGTGACTGTTGGCTACTGTAAGGGCACTGTAAATATATTGGCTGCTGTTGGGGAACTGTTCCTATATTGTATACTGTGTAAGCACTTTGACTACCATGGATAATGCAGGGGGCACCATTGCTATTTTGGCCACTCTATCGACTCTTTTACTCTATTTCACTTATAATATATTGACCATGA
Source organism: Engystomops pustulosus (assembly GCA_019512145.1). NCBI lineage: Eukaryota > Metazoa > Chordata > Amphibia > Anura > Leptodactylidae > Engystomops > Engystomops pustulosus. The sequence continues at coordinate 243,515,037 of CM033642.1, read as the reverse complement.
AATTCTGTACTCGCAGAAGCAGATCATTAACTGTACGTTGCTACCTGTGTCTGATCAGCCCTGTAGTGACGGACTAACACACTATGTGATATGTCATATTGTTCACCATGATAAAATGTAATATATGCCGTGGAATTGGAGGGCCCACGAAATTTGCATGTATCGGGCCCTGAAATTCCTAGTTGCAGCCCTGATTGTATCATTTTAATAAAGAAACCAGTAGAATCTGCCATATTCAGCGTTTTATTATTTTTTATAAAGTAACGTCACAGTGATATGTAAACAATATTTATTATGAATATACATATAACATTGATATAAATGAATGATTCCATTAAAAAAGGACAGTACAAGTATTACAAAAGCCAACACAATTGCTAATAAAATAAATGGATAAATCGGCAATATTTCTTATCTTCTGACAACGTGCATAGATTATATTTTGCTGAAATACAAAAAAACAAGTAGTTTTAAAGCAAAGCATTGTTCATTCACCAGCAAACAATGACAGTGATCCAGCACATATACTAATAGTATCCCATTCCACGTACTGTATGCATCCATACTAAAACAGATTAAGATGTCTATTACGTCTTTTGTTTTCTATACCAACCTTTGTCTAATATCATCTCATACTGTGACGCCCCTTATATATGAAGAGGGGCACAGTCAGCTAGAATTGTATTACTATTTCATATGAAAAATAAATTGTAAATTTTAATTCTGAACAACCGAATAATATATGTAAAAGTCATAAGATCATGATACCCGACTATGGAGCTCACCGAGGAACCATATTGATGACCTCAGTCTTAATCATTGTATTGTCACCGTAGTGGACTGTAGTTGCTTACCCAAGCCAGGTAGGTAAGATCGGAGAGATTAGTGGTGTCGGAACACAATGGTACACAATCTGGTATATATTTCCAAATGGACTCCATAGATGAGTAGCCATGACACACGTTCTCTTTGTGACAGTGAGTTTCATCCATTAACAAGAGCCATTCCATGAACTACCACCAAAGAGCTTAGTTTAGGAGACACTTGAGTAGGAGCAAGTTTTTACTTTAGTATAGAATTATATCCCTTTCAGTGTCAGTCTAGGTCTTTACGCCAACACTGGCTCATGATGACATTGCACAATCAGCATGACTTGTCCTCAGCCTCAATGGTTCCTTGACCTAGTCAAAGTACATGTGATCTATGCAAAATAACTTTCACTTTGTGTTTCATAAACAAACGCTGAGGTCATTTGCAAGTCTGCGACATTACCGTAACTCCGAAGTAGTCCAACGTCACCGTGAACTAGCCTTAAAGTGCAAAGAAACCTCCCCCATGGCTAAAGACGGTATAACAGAAGGAAGGAAGAGACAATAATAAAGGCATGACGTTGGTGGCAGTAATAATAGGCAGCCATAACATCTCTATATGGACTGAAATCATAGTTATATTTCTCCTTGTATACATTTTTGCTTTATTGATTGGATTTTTGTCAGTTTGCTTTATCCGTGTTGTGTCCTTGGATGATGTAGCAGATGGAGGAAGTGACTTCTCCTCTAACATCCTTCTCATTGTCAATAGCAATAGTCGGTAGAGACAAGGGAAGGGGCAAAAAAAATATAAAAACATGGCACAATTTATTTCATTTGATTTTGTAGTGAATATGGCCTGGAATGGCCAGAAATCCTTCTATAAAATAGTGCTATATCTCCAGTACATTATTATCCCCTCATTCACAGGCACTTCCCGGTCCAGTATCAGTGAGATGTATCAATGGTAAACATAGAGCGCTGAGCACAGAATGATGTGGAGCTTAAACTTTATCTCCTTCTGAAGGACTTGTGGACACAGAATTTAGTGGCACTTCCTCCTCCTTACGTGCTCTTTCTTGGACTCTGGAAACCCAATGGCTCCATCCTGTAAAGGTAATAGTAGATTAGTGGTAATCTATCATCCATATACTAAAATAATGGAGGGGACATTGACATTTTGTCACTGGAATTATTGCACCTGGTTTGCGACTAAACATCAAACTAGCCACGTATCAAAACAACCATTTTTCCTCATTTATCCTATCAGATTTTTGCTGCACCTACTAATAATTTATTTTTTTCTTTTGGAGAAAGAAAAACACTCCCGAAGGTGGCATAAACTAAGTAGTAAGGCCCTGAGCTCTTCTGAAGAGCAGTGTAGCACCTGTATATTACAGCAGCAGTGCTCAGCCAGTGGTCACACTATGTGCAGCCTCTGTTTATATTCATGAGATTCTGTTTACAAATATTCTGCAGCTCAAAGCAGGATAGAAAAGAAGTGATTGGATGAGCTTGCAGACAGAATAGAGAAGTGTCCCTATGTAGCAGGATGACCACACTAGTGTCTGAGGAGGAATACTGGCCCGAATTACAGGAGGGTAACTGAAGATCAGCGCTGGAGGATCCCTTCCAGGAGATAATAGAAGCCACTACTGAGGAGATCACTAGGTGCAGCTTGTCACACACCTGGGTGCTGTTGGGAGTGTAATTTTCATGCTGGGGTGTGGGAGAGAAGCAGAGTGTAGCTTGTAGGAGGCTTACATGTAAGTGCCCGAATCAAAGATTGTACCTATATTGCGCCTAAAATAAAGTGCAGTCACAAAATCCGACCTACCCCTCGCCACTCCTCAGACTAATGGAGCAGATGGCCGCACATGAACGTTCTACTCCATTAGTCTGAGGAGCGGTGAGGGGTCGGTAGGACCCCTCGTTCTCGTGATCTGCAGTGGTCTCAGCACTGAGACCCCACTGATCAGCAAGTTAGGCCCTATCTAGTGGAATCTAGTGCCTTTGTGGGAAACCCCTTTAATGCCCATCATAGTTCAGCCTCCATTTTTTGCACAATGACTAGTTTGAAGTGTTGCAAAACATTTTCCATTCAAGTGTATGAGCTGTCGATATACATAGAATGGAGCTAAAGAATTCAGTTTTCTTTGAGGAGAATCAATACAAAGCAGCTGGAAACCCCCTTTAACCCTCAACTGGTTCAATTTTCATGAGGGATATATTTGCACTGAACTTACCTTTGGGTTGTTTGTAATGTGACAATATTGCTTTGTCTTTGTCCCCAGGTTCCTCATTAAGGCTGAACTGATTCTTCCCAAATGATCCCCATTGCATTTCCTCCACCCTTTAGAAAAAGAGTCACATGGAAAAATGAATCAGACACAAAGTTTTTTTTAGAGATCTGGGTGGGTGGCCTCAATTGAAGACAACAAGTAATAGTGAAATATCTGTCCTCCTCGTTACTTCTCATCCTCAAAAATATATTACTGAGGTTTTACCGAAAAAAAGTTAATTACACAATAAATTTTAATATTTTATGCCCATAAAAATAAGATTCTGCCCAATCATGTCAGACCATAGAGCTGGGACACAGACAGTAATGTATCCATGATTTGTCTAAGGGTTACTCCCTATAGGCAGAAACGTGTCAATGGGGATCCTCCCTCCTTGTCCCTTGTACTAGACGCCTCATCTACTATAAGGTGAGCTGTAAACTTTTTTAACACATCAGTATAGAGCAGTAAAATATTCCTACCTAAAACACCATCTTTCATCCGCTTTTCCATCATGAGTTTTCCCTACTGGCAGAAGGAGACCGCGTCTCAGTTTTTTTCTAACAAACCTCGGCAAGAATCTCTCAATATCCAATATTGTAGCAGCTCTCTGGGGAGACAGAAAGACAACACATTACATAGAATGTATTCTAGAGACAACATGACCATAGTGACATATTGCTGCTTGTCCTCCTGATGAATAAGAGATTGTTGAAACAGATAGACATAATAAATCCACATTATAACTAGCTAGTATTGTGCTTGCAACTCCCATCCTGACCAAGGGTCCCATGACCAGCAGAAGAAATCTGTGATTCTGTAAGCTGAGTGTATATGTGTGTAATGTATAGAGTAATGAGAAGTAAAAAGTCTGGATCGTTGCTACGAAAAATGTATTAACGCATTTATGGTCTAAGACTAGAGATGAGCGAGCATTAAAATGCTCGGGTGCTCGTTATTCGATACGAGCTTTTCCCGATGCTCGGGTGCTCGTATCGAATAACGAACCCCATTAAAGTCAATGGGAGACCCGAGCATTTTTTTAGTAAAAGAGAACATTAAAAGAACAGTGCATAATAAAATATCCCAGATGTTTACTGATGTTTTGCTTGTAAGAACACATTGAAGTAACACTAGTCTCACTTTTCCAGGTGTTCGCGCGTGTGTTCCCCGCTAAGTTAGGAGATGTTCAGAAACATCGGAATGTGAAGAATAGTGTTCTTTCAATGTGTTCTGCACTTAAATGCTCCTGTATTCACAGTTTTTAATGTTTAATTCTATTCTTCACTTTGCAGATGTTGAGGCGTGTCTTCGATAATGTCGGAGATGTGCAAGCAACATCAGCAATGTGAAGAATAGTGTTATTTAAATGTGTTCTGCACTTAAATGTTCGTGTTTTCACTGTTTTAATGTTTTAATTCTATTCTTCACATTGCAGGTGTGCGCGCGTGTCTCCCGATAGGTTCGGAGATACGCGCGCACAGCTGCAAAGTGAAGAATAGAATTTAAAACATTAAAAACAGTGAAAACACGAACATTTAAGTGCAGAACACATTGAAAGAACACTATTCTTCACATTCCAGATGTTCCGAACATCTCCTAACTTAGCGGGAGACACGCGCGAACACCTGGAAAGTGAAGATAGTGTGTTTTCAATGTGTTCTTACAAGCAAAACATCAGTAAACATCTGGGATATTTTATTATGTAATAAAAATACTGTTCTTCACTTAATTTAATGCTCGATCTCGAGCCGGCGAGATACTCGTCAGAGTAACGAGCCGGTCCGAGTATGCTAATACTCGACCGAGCAGTATACTCGGACGAGTATACTCGCTCATCTCTATCTAAGACCCTTTTCAAAATACAGGAAGTTCCCTACTTAAGGGTACTCGACTTACGGATGACCCCTAGTTTAAGACGGACTTCTCTGCCCATTGTGACATCTGGTGACCTCTCTGAATTCTTTACTTTAACCCCAGACTTTATGAAACTTTATTGATAATCCTTGGTCCCATTAAAACAAAAAAAATTTAGAAAATCTAATTTTACAGGGACAATTTTTTTTTTGTCTGGAGCTACAATTATAAAATATTCCAGTTCTGACTTGCATATAAATTCAGCTTAAGAACAAACCTAAATCTTGTACGTAACCCGGGGACTGCCTGTACACAATGGGGCAGATTTACTTACTCGTCCCTGCGCAATCCCCGAGGTGCGTTGTCCGACGAGAATGAACAGCTGCGATTCACTAAGATCATGCGCCCGATATCCTGCAAGTGTCGCTTCCCCGCTCAGGTCCGCCGGAGTTCACCTTCTACTTCCCGGTGCAATATGCAGCAAAGACTTACCGGCTATGGAGCCCTCGGCTCGCGAGCCCTCTCCATGTACCGGGACCCGACATGTGACGTACTATTATGTCACATGTCGGGAAGGGGTTAAATCCTGCGGTTTGTCCGAATAAGTTGGATTGTCCGACGGCCCACCCCCGATTTGTGTCGCATGAAAGCCAGGGCGATTGCGGCAAAATCTGATCACGTGCGCCAAAATCACCTGTTAAATGCGGCGCAAATCGGAAATCGACGGGAGACCCGACGGAAATGCAGTCCGCGGACCCGTTGTAAATGTGCCCTATTGTGTAATGTGTAATGTATACAATTGCCTATAACTATTTGTGTATATTTGAGTGTATGATACTGCAGTAATATTTATACGTATAGAATACTGATAACTTTTATGTATTTGGCATAGCAATACAATTATTTGATACCCTATAGCAATACAATTCCTCACGCAAATGATAAACTATGTACAGTAAGTTGAGTATTGAGCAAAGATAGTGAAAAAGTCCATAACGTCTACAAAGTTTAAAGAATAATAAATAGAGGAAATGAGTTTAAGTATAATATATGGAGTAAATGAGTCATGTAACATGCAGTATTGTGCTTTCAAGATCAACTCAGCAAGACTAATCTTGAAAATCAAGCATATGAAAATTTGTGGTTCACAGTTGCAGTGTGATACAAGTGCTAGACAATCTCGCGGCTAGGTGTCAAAAATCTGATCACAGATCATGTACCGTAATTGTTAGATTGAATATATTATACATTTTGTATATCACATACAGTATTTCTCTTGTATTATCTCTCAGTTCCAGGTAATAATGGACAGAAGCTGCATTCACAATTCTGCTATTTGTACTGAACTTGTGTTCTCTGCTATATAAATGGATGGAACAAAATACCCATTTATTCAATAAAGGTGACTTACTGTATTTTATAGTTTACATCTGAGTTCTATGCCAGGTCCTGACTAGCGTAGAAGTGTGCTGGGTTCCCCACCTGGTTCCGGATCACTCCACGGCCTGGCACCTTCCCCTCACTACCCAAGTCCCATATTACAGATACTTACTTACTACTGTGTGTAACTACAAAGTGTTATTTTTGTGCAGGGCTAAAGGGCTGACTGTGACTGTTTTATAGTTTTATTTTGGGGCTCCACTTTTAGTTTTGCTGAGGTCCCCTCTTTGACTAATGAAGAACCTGCATGAAGAATCTATGAAGAATCTCTGTTGATAAATCTTGGCCCACACAACATATAGTAAATCTAATAGTGGCAATACATGTCTGAGTAATAAAAGTAAATATTAATATGATGTCAGGATATGTTCACACACGGCTAAAACCAACACAAAAATCTAATTTAGGCGGCAGCACAGATCGTCATTCTTTGGGGCTAACAGATATAGTATTAGCTATCTTATTGTATAACTTTGTTTATATCCCATACACTATGGAATTATAGCAAGTTAGTCACCGGGTCAGTCCCTGGGCATAGGAGTTATGTCATCATATACTGCAGGATGAGCAGTGGTATCAGGGTTCAGATCTGATCAAAAAACTATGTCCATCTTGTCCCCAAGCCCCCAGCCTGTCCCCCATACAGATAGGACATAAGACTGTGGGACAAATTTACTATGGGTCCGTCAGACGCATTTCCGTCGGGTTTCCCGAATATTTGCCCTGAATTGCCCCGGTTTTTAGGCACACACAATTGTATTTTGGCGCATCAGCACCGGCTTGCATACGACACAAATTGGGGGGTGGCCCGTCGCATAACCCGACTGATTCGGACAAACCGTGGAATTTACAATTCAAATTGTGTCGCAAGATCAGCACATGCATCGGGAAGAAGCTGGTGAACTCCGGCGGACCTGAGCAGGGAATCGACACATTCAAGAAATCGGGCGCACGCTGTAAGTGAATCGCAGCAGCTCCGAATCCTTGTCGGACATTCCAGATCAGCAGATGCAACAGGACGGGTAAGTAAACGTGCCCCTGTATGTGATATCTACATATCACATACAGTATTTCAGTATATAAGTTCTGTCTTAACGTGTCTGGTTTTAGTGGGCAATGATCTCACAAATTAAGTCTGCATGTAATTTCCTTCCTCTTGCTGTGGTATATTTCTGCACTTCAGTACTGATATGTGGTAATAAAACCATATGCACCATTAGCCTATAGATACACACCTGTGACACAGTTTTTTAGGTTGCAATGCATTTCTTTAATCCTTCATACACATACAAAAGCTAAAGGGATCTTCTAGTAGTTTCAGGCGTTCCCCTTCACACGGGATAGGAGTTTACTTGCTAATTGGTTCAGTTCTCACTACTGGGGCCCAGGGCCGGATTATAGGCGGGGCTCGCGGGGCTAGAGCCCCGGGGCCCCCACCATCTTGCCCCCCCTAGGGGCCCCCACCAGACCACACCCCCGCTCCTTCCGCGCACACCCTCCAGAGCCGCCCGCCGCCCCTAGACATAGGTGACCGCCTCCCCGCCCATCTCTCTGCATAGGTGACCGCCTCCCAGCTCGCCCATCCCCCTGCATGGACTCCCCGCCCGTCCATAACGCTTCATGGCCGAGCCGCCCGCTGCCCGCCCATCGCCGCCCACCCCGCACGGCACAGGTGACTCCGCCTCCGCAAGCGCCCTCCCCCCGCCACAGGTAACTGCTTCCCAGCTCGCCCATCCCCCTGCATGGCCTCCCGGCCATTACAAACCACAGCATGGCGGAGCCGCCCGCCCCGCACGGCACAGGTGACTCCGCCTCCCCCCCCCCCCCCCGACACAGGTAACCGGCTCCTGGCCCACCCATCCCCCGCTGTGGTCGAGTCATCCAACAACCCGCCCCCCCCCCGCCGGCTCGCCCCGCGCAAGCAACCCCGCTCGAACCGACCCGGCCCCGCCCCCGCTGCCGCCCGGCTCCGCTTGAACAAGCACCCGCCACCCCTCCTCCCTGGCCGAGCAAGCAACCCCCCCTGACCGAACAAGCAACCGACCGACACCCCCCGCCCGGCTGTATGTAGCTGTGTTACTGGGGGCGAGGCGGCTGTATGTAGCTGTGTTACTGGGGGTGAGGCGGCTGTATTTAGCTGTGTTACTGGGGGCGAGGCGGCTGTATGTAGTGGTGTTACTGGGAATGAAATGGTTGTATGTAGCTGTGTTACTGGGGATGAAACGGCTGTATGTAGCTGTGTTACTGGGAGCGAGGCGGCTGTATGTAGCTGTGTTACTGGGGGTAAGGCGGCTGTATGTAGCTGTGTTACTGGGGGCGAGCCGGCTGTATGTAGCTGTGTTACTGGCCGCGAGGCAGCTGTAAGTAGCTGTGTTACTGGCCGCGAGGCGGCTGTATGTAGCTGTGTTACTAGGGGGCGAGGCGGCTGTATGTAGCTGTGTTACTGGGGGTGAGGCGGCTGTATGTAGCTGTGTTACTGGGGGCGAGGGGGCTGTATGTAGCTGTGTTACTGGGGGGGAGGGGGCTGTATGTAGCTGTGTTACTGGGGGGGAGGGGGCTGTATGTAGCTGTGTTACTGGGGGCGAGGCAGCTGTATGTAGTGGTGTTACTCTTTGGATAGTGGAAAGGAAGCAGGAGGACGTGTGTGTACGCTACACTCAGTGGGGGCCTCCACCAGATTTTGCGCCCAGGGGCCCCCACCAACCTTAATCCGGCCCTGCTGGGGGCTCACAATCATGGAAATGGGGTCCCTTGTATTCTGTAATAAATGAAGCATCTGGTCATGGCAGCTCCATTTACTCTAATAAGATTGCCAGAGAAAGCAACAATAAGTACAGCACATGCCCAATAAGTCCAGCAGGTCCATGAATACCCTTTAGCTATTTGCGTGTGATGGATTAAAGGACATCTACCACCAGGATGACATATTGTAAACCAAGTACACTTACATGCTGGTCTTCTTTTAGCTTCTTATGCCCTGGCTTTTACAAATAAAGAAGACTTTAAAACATATGCAAATGAACGTGAGGGGCTCCAGACTTAATTAACAGCTATGAAGGCCCAGAGCCCCCTGGGTCATTTGCATAATTTTTAAAGCTGCTATGCTTTTCGAAGTGAGTGAGGCACTGGTCAGGGTTCAATCAAAATGTACCAAAGGGCTAGTTTACCTTGAAAGCTTCTAGCTGTCCAAGCATTATTGGGTGGGAGTAATGTGGATTGTGCACAAAACAAACCTGCATGGGTGACCTCATCTTCCTTTAAACATGCATTTGTCACCCTTCTAAATGCATCTCTCTGGACCATCTTCTCTACTGAACTATCTCCCCATCTCACTATTTCCATTTGCTTCAAATATCCTGGAACAACAAGTCCATCTGGAAGTATCCTTCTAACTTTCTCCCAACTCTTTTTGACAAACTTTAATCCGTTTTTTGACCCTATCACTCCGCTGAGACTGCCTTGACCAAAGTCTCTAATGACCTACTGTCTGCCAAGGGAAAACACTGTTATTCTGCTCTCCTCCTTCTTGATCTTTCCTCTGCCTTTGACACTGTTGTCTCCTGCTGCACACACCATGTTATTTTGGCATCAATGACCTGACCCTCTCTTGGATCTCCTTAACCTCTCCAACCGGACATTCAGTGTCTATCACTCTCATGCTCCCTCTTCACCAGGCATCCCTCAAAGTCCTGGGACCCCCTGAGACTTTTCTCCATCTACTCCTTTGCCCTAGGACAGCACTTTAATTCCCATGGCTGTAAATACCACTTCTATGCAGATGACACGCAGATCTATATTTCTGGTTCAGATATCTCCTCTCTAGCCAGAAGAGTATTCTTCTCTACCTGTTTCCTAAAACTTTACATGGACAAAGAAGAACTCATAATCTTTCCTTCACCTAACACATCCCTCCCACCAGACCTAAACATCACAATTCATGGGTCCAAATTCTCCCCGGTCCCTGAAGTCTGTAGCATTGGAGTCATCTTTGACTCTGCCTTATCCTTTAAGCCTCATACTCAGGCCCTTACTACAACCTGTTTCCTTCATCTCAAGAATATCTCTTGCATCTGATCCTTCCTCAATCCACAGTCTACAAAGTTGCTAGGTCATGCCCTCATCAAGTCCCGCTTAGACTACTGAAACATTCTTCTATGTGGACTTCCAACTAACTCTCTAATGCCCCTCCAATTTATCCTTGAAGGAAATCAACCACTTAAAGAAATAAAAAAATTCCAGAAATACTCACCTCCGGTCATCTTGGTGTTGATACTGGCGCTGCCAGTCATGACACACCAGGATCTCCTAGAAAAGAAAGTTATAATTAGCAGCGCAGAATGCAGGGACAAGTTGTCCGGCGCTCCGGGCTGCTAATTATGCACTCTCTGGCAGCATGGGAGAGGGAGGCAATGTGATGTTACCTAGTTTATCTATCTGTTTCCTCACTTCTCTTCCATCTCTCCTCTCTGCCAGTGTCTCCACTGATTACACAACCAATTCCGTTTAAAATATTAAACTGTCCCCTCCATATATCTCTAAACTCATGAGCCAACACTGTCCCACATGTAATCTCCGTGCCTCACAGGACCTTCAGCTTCATTCTCATTAGCCGTCTCCAGAACTTTTTATCCATGCATCTCCCATATTCTGGAACTCTCTACCAAAATGTGTCAGACTGTCCCCTACCATCCAAACCTTCAAACATAACCTGGAAAAAAACTCTGTTCTTGATGGCCTACAGTACACAATAACCTCACTACTCTCATCTCTCCATCTTCCCTCCTACATAGGGTGTGAGCCCTCATGGGCAGGGTCCTCCTTCCACTTGTCTCCTGATTAGTGAAGTTCTGTTTTTGAACTTGCATTTATTCTTCTCTTCATGTAATGTATGTGAATCCCTTACAGCACCATGGAATAAATAGTGCTCGTAACTCCATCTGTATACCATGCTAGTTGCAGTGAGCAGCTATGTGCTGGAGCTCCAGACCCCAATAGTAGAAGAAATTAAAAAAAAAAATATTGAACACACCTGGAGTTTCCAGATGCTCTTACTCTCACTAGAGACTTTGTTCACAGTCTCACTCATTAAGGCGATGAGCATGTTAAGAAGAAGAACGTAGGTGAGGACCACATAGAGGATGAGCAGGAACATGAAGAAGTGCTTGAATCTCAGATTCTCATTGAATTCCAGATCTCCCATCCCAATGGTGAACTTGAATAACTCCAAGGATGTGATGTAAAGACCAGAGTAGGAGTTTGCTTCTTCTTTTTCACCAGCTTCGGTGCTATTCCCTTGTGGAGCTTCTCCAATAAGTGTCACCAAAGCTGTAATGAGTAAAGGGGTTAGTTGCTAATGTACTTAAGGTTCCTAAATACTATCCATCCCAAATGCATACTCAAGGGAATGAAGCTGGATCAGGCGCAACTTTCCATTAGGTCAGACAAAAATGGTGGAATTAGGGATGGAAACTATAGGTGATGAGGACCAATAGCACCTTATTCAATAATGACAGGAGACATGCCTCTGAATTTTTATTTTAGAGGGGATGTCCAAGAAGCAATAGTAGAAAAAAAACATATACAGGCGGTCCCCTACTTAAGAACACTCGACTTACATACGACCCCTAGTTACAAACGGACCTCTGGATATTGGTAATTTATTGTACTTTAGTCCTAGGCTACAATGATCAGCTTTAACAGTTATCAAATGTGTCTGTAATGAAGCTTTAGTGTTAATATTGGTTCTTAAGACAACCCAACATTTTTAAAATCCAATTGTCACCGAGATCAAAAAAGTTCTGGCTGGGATTACAATGATAAAATATACAGTTCCGACTTACATACAAATTCAACTTAAGAACAAACCTACAGACCCTATCTTGTATGTAACCTGGGGACTGCCTGTATTGTGCTACTGCTAGTCCTCAAAAAGTTCAAAAAGTTGTTGTTTTACTTGTGGGGTGAAATGGGGTGAATTTCCATCATGATAAACCAGGGCGCACTTACTCATAGATTCAGGCACCGTGACTGTGGTAATCTTCTAATATTTGTTATCCATGGCTTGTTTGTGAAATTAACTTATATAATTATGTTTATGAGTCTGAAGTGCTCTGGTTTGTGTTTTCACAGCCCATTAGTACTGAAGCTTCATTTGCTATTACAATGAGCAAAGCAGGTCTCTCTTCCTCTCCGGCTCTTCCTCCTGCCGCCAGATTACATAAGCAGAGGGAGGAAGGAGAGAGCAGGGGGAGGGAGAGACATGTCTGCTCATTGTAACAGCGAATGAAGCTACAGTACTGAGGAGCTCTGGAAACACTCACCAGAGCACTTTAGAGTCATTAGCATAATTATATAAGTTGATTTCAGATGAAAGGAGGCCATGGATAAGAAATATAATAAGATTACCACAGTCATGGTGCCTGGATGTATAAGTAAGTGTCCCTGGTTTATCATGATGGATTTTGATGGAATACATTTCCAAGAAACAAAACAAACAACAAAATAAAAGCGTATGCATGTAGTGTATGATAAAGAAGTGATGCTCTGTTAATATTATTAACTATTAATAGTTAATAGTATTTTTGTTTGCAAATAAAAGCATCATAATTCATTCCCATGTAGAACTGCTATACATATCTAAACAGCAAGAGCGACATCTGCTGGCTGACCTGGTGAAATACATCCAAGAAATTGAAAAAGGTAAATAATATTTGGTAATAATAATGGTAATAATAACTATTCCACGGCAACTACGTTGTAATAAAATTATTTTCATGATTTGAATTACATTGGTGACATATATTTTTACAGATCAAGTTTTAAAAGTGAGAGAAAACCTTCTGCCACCCACTAATATTATTACCTGCTGCAAAACCAAAGAGGAAGACGATGTAGACCAGCAGGAAGCGGAGCATGTCACGCAGAATGGTCTGCAAGAAATAAACTGCTTATTAATAATCACTGTACAAAGCTATCGCCTGCATTGGTGAAAATATATTTACTGGAAATAATTCGGCAGCATAAAATTAGAAGGGTGAGGGTCCTGCTATCATGTCATCACTTTTTTATTAATCCAAAACGCTGATATATTAGTGGGGCTGGGGAACCCTCAGCTATTTGCTATTTGTTTGAATTAGTTTCCCTTCCCACACCGCTTTTCATTGATCCTCTATAGGAATTAAAGGGGTTTTCTCTGTTAAAGGGGCTTTGGCCAATCAGTGGTCTCTTTGTGGTCCAAGGATGTCACCGGTAGACCAAGGTAGAGCCCATGATCCTATAGTGCAACAGAAAAACAAACAGAGAACAGCGTCTGAAGTTATAACGTCAGGGTAAAAGATTCAGACCCCACACAATACTTGTGCTCACCTTGAAACCACAAAGATTAGTAATAGCTGGAATCTTCTCAAATAGTGATTTGTAAAAATACTTTGGTGACTAGTCAGAAAAAAACAGCTAAATGGTAAAAGCTACTTTATCTGAAAATATTTACAGAGATGTAAATGAATGAAGGGTCTGGATTCGGGGAGGATAAACAATTCAGTGAGAACTGAATTGAGTTCCCCAAACTGTCACCTGCCTCCTTGCCTCTTCGTATCCTAGCTGATACTGACAACTAGAAGACAGTCCCTCCCTACGCCAAATTGCGGACCAATTTGACATGCCTTGTGCAGCACTGCGTAATCTGGGTGCGCTATATAAATAAAGAATTATTATTATTATTATGAAACAAGACTTACAAACATAACACTAAATAGTGGTCAGAGGTCAGGATCACAGCAGAGATAGCAAATACAGCCCAAAATCAGAATACAGAGGGATAGTCAAAATACATAAACCAAGATCAGATAGCCAGAAATATCAAATGTACAGCAAGGGAATAGAAAACTGGAAAGATAGCCAGAAATATAACCAGCAGAAAACTATGTGTGAACAAGATCTTTACTGGTGGCCAGAGAGTTTAAACCCCAGCTGACTGGATCAGAGCTCTGTCCATCACAGCAGGATAATTGTCATTGGACCCTAGCGGAGCCGCAGAGTAACAATACAGCCAGCAGCATAAAGCACAGTTCACACTAAGAAAAGTCAAACAAAAGGAGAGAAATTAACGCATTCCAAAGCCGCATTGTGCAGACAGAGGAAGAGACTCGCACGGATGTTACAGACGTCTCCAAAAAAGTAATACAAACATTAATTGGCCTTTTTCAGGTAAAGGACTCAATAAAATAATTTCAAAATAGAAAAATATTAAAGGATTTGTCCACCCAATCAACAACGCTTCTATATTTGATAGTAAGGCTCAGTTTGTACCTGCATACACCATGTTCCATCATGAAGTAACTGGAAAAAAAACGCAAAAGCGCAAAAACTTTTTTCCGTTATATAAACAGAATTTTTCGGAAGGCAATCTTCCATACATGACTTTCTGCTCACTTTCAGCTCTTGGTTTGCATTACCCTACACTATAACTGGAAGTCACTGGTGTGAACTGAACCTCAATCAGACTATGATTTCATTATAATACAACAAACTGAAGAATAGGAGAAAACAGAGGAGGGTCTCACCTTCTGAATCATCACGCTGTATATTCCAGTCTGCTGGAAGCCGCGGGTATAATATAACATATCCACCCAGCCAATCACCAAAGAAAACACCATGAGCGCCACATAGACCTCACTCCCTGCAAGGTACAGGATACCACTGCACAACAGAAGGGAGGCCTGGAGGAAACTGCAAGGAGAAATCGTATTCCTATATGAGCAGTGTATGAAAGGAAATCTACCATCTCCTATCAAGCATTATAAGCCAGGGACTCTTACTCATTGATCCAGGCGCCGTTACTGTGGTAATCTTCTTATATTTGTTATCCATGGTTTCTTTTTTTCTTCAATCAATATCAATGAGCCTGGAGGACTCTAGGGGGGTGTTACCAGAGCCCCTCCATGCTGTATTTTCACAGGCTGTTACACTTTCTCACCCTCCCCCTCTGAGCCCACAGCACTTCCCTATCCCTCTGCCTGACATAATCTCACTGCAGCTCAAGAAGTTTTGGCACATAGTGGGAAGGGGAAGTGCTCCTGCATAGTGTAATAGCCTGTGACGCTGCAGCACGGAGGGTCTCTGGTAACTCTCCCAAGGAGTTCTGGCTCATTGGTTTAATTTTAAAAGTTGATTTTAGAAGGAAGGAGGCCATGTATAACAATCTAAATAAGGGTCCCTGGTTTATCATGAAGGATTTTGATGGTAGATTTTAGGATGTCATTAGATGACAAGACATATTTTATGTATACATTGATGATGTGCCCATATATTCCTCTCCCTGTAGCTACACAACAGACAGAACTTACAAAAGAACTTCAAAGTAGCCGTCCATCATCAATATTTGTAGTGAGGGTCTTCTCTTCCAAAAATATATGATCTGTACAGAAACAAAATGGAAAACAATCTTTTACTACCCAAATATTACCCTTAGTTTAACATAACATACCAATGGGGGTCAATAGCTCTGTCTGGGGGACATTTAATAAAAGCTGTGTGCCAAAATTGTGGCAGTAATTGTAATTGTGTGCGATTACATTTGACTTTTTCTTTGCAACTCTAAAAGAAGTGGAACTTAGGAAAAAGGGCAAAAACTTTATTGTTTTCAGGAATTTACTAGAATTTAAAATTAAAAGAGGACCGGTCATCCATATAAAAGGCACAAGGTGCAGCTTACTAAAGGAGGCAGCTCCTAGTGCTACAACAGTCCCAGCAGTGTTACACTGCTAGCGTTATCGGAAACCTCCCATAACGCTAGCAGACACTGCTGCACTGTACAATAAACGCCACACCACGCTGTAAGGGGTCAGGTGTATTCATGGAGGGGGGTTCCCAGGCGCTGCTTCTTCCCCGGACCCCGACCACTCCATAGGCCGGTAGTGACTGCATAGCTCGTAAATTCAGTCCACCTCTTTGTTATGATCACATGGAGCCATTTTTTCACTTTCTACATGTATACATGGAATGCATCTCATGATATTTGCAGATCCAGTTCAAGAACAGGTGAATCCCTGGGGGTTCTTTGTACCTGGCAGATGAAGATGTAAACTCCTCCAAACATGATGACGACCTCTCCAAGTACACGTGTATTATCTTTAACTGTTCCTTGTAGGGGAAATGGGGGCTGAAATGAAAAACACAATTAATATTATCCGAGACATTAATTGGCCCAAGGGGGAAAAAAGATAATTATAATATTCTAAATATGTGATAAAGAGATCACAAATAACCTATAGAAATGTCTAGCCGATAAAGAGGGGGGCCCACAAGAGGGACACATGTTGTCCATTTGACCGAAAAGGGCAAAAACACCCTTAGAGTTTCTATTTTCTGTAACAATCTCATACCTGCCCTTCCAGAGGCCTGTGGTAAGCTGTGGCTGTGAATATACTCATATATAGAATGTACAGGATGAACTTGAGATAAAATATCTTTCCAGCGAAGACGTCCCACTTTTCTTGCAGCAAATGGTTCAAGGGTTCCAGGACTATCATTTTATGTCGGTTCTACAGAAAGGAATCAGAGACCTGTGTGTTAGATTCTCCTTGCAAGAAATTAATTATGTCTTGTACGGAGATGATATATTGATGACATTTTTATTAAGAGTAATTCTTCTAGCTTATCGATATTGATGACTATCCAAAGGTTGGTATAGGACAATCAGGATTCCCCAACAACAACAATCTGATAATTCCAACTGCTTCTGGATAGACAAAAAAGCCAGAAATACAGCTTTGTTCTATGCTTAGTGGCCAGGTCGCGGAACTGCAGTTAAGCTGAGGAGCAGTAACACAGATTGGCCACTATGCAGAAAATGCAGCTTTACTGCCAACATCATGAACATTTTTGAATGAATTAAACCAACAATGGTACTTACATAGGCCCTACTCTTGAATACAATAGTTTCCAATACAGAATCTGGCTCATATGTATCCACAGAAGAAATGTCATACAGAGAAGCTTGAACAGGGCCATAAGTCCATTCAGTGAACTTCCGAGACAAATGTCTGTACTCCGGCTCTTCGATTTCTCTCCTAATGATATGCTTTAACAACTAAGGAAAAAAATTAGAGTATGTATCTCATGTGATGTACATAAAGAAGTGTTAAAATTAACAGATAAACTCATATAGTAGGATATGGCTTTTATACTACAAAGCAGATTGTTGTATTTTGATAGGTACCGTAAACATTTAGAAAATAGAAAGATGTTTCTTCTGCTATGGAAAAATAGACAAAGTAGTCAAATGTCAAGGAAAAACGATTTGACATGGACAAAACTAATTTGAGGTAAAAGATAAAAGTTAGGAAAATAGTTGGGGGGAAAACCTAAAATGTTCGCTAGTAGAAAAAGTCAATGGGGGGATTTATCAGAACTGGGTGTCAAGGGTTCTCCTGCGACCCATATCTCGGGTCACAGGAGCACCCGTGTGCCACCTCTTGCCTGCAGCAGCTCTGCTAACCTTTCCTGGCTCCAACGTGGTCCCCACGCACCGGCGCGCATGCCCCCACCTCCTAGTGCACGCGCACCAGCTCTGTAAGATTTTAAAGGGCCAGCACGCCTATAATTTGCACTGGCCGGCCTCCTGCCCTGATAAATTGCCAGCCCCTTCTGTGTCCCGTGCCAGATCTTTGATCCTTGTGCCTTAGAAAAAACTTCTTCCCTATGTCTTGTGCGTTTATATTGATTTCTCGTTATGATTCCGCTACGTCCCCGACTGATCTCCTGCTACCTGTCCTAATCTCCTGTCTGTCCATGGCTCCGTTTCTGCTTCAAGGTTCTGCACCTCGCCTTGGCCACCACCAAAGTCGTGCTTGTGGAGCGACCTGGTAGTACCACACCGCAGCAAGTCCAACCCACTTTGTGGCGTGCCCTGGTGAAAACCGGGTACCACTTAAACTCTGCTCCCAGGGGTCGGCTAACGTCATCGTCCATGGTGGTTCATTGGGTCCACTACCCCTAAATACTGACTCTGGGCGCATTGTGCACCTTTCAGGATACCAATATCCTGGTACACGTCATGTAACTTCTGCCAGTCCCACTTCCCACCCCTGCCCACCCACTTTTCACAAGGATGGCGTAAATTGCAACTTTTTCATAGCAAGCCCTGATAAATTCCTCCCAATATCTCCTGTAGCTAATGGCCAACTTTTTTTGTTCCCTTTTCATTATTTACGGTGGTGTCATGGGTCAAGGCCTGCTTGTTTGAAATTTTTAGCCAAAACCTATAATGGGTATTGATCGATTTTCCCTCTATAATAAAATGGAACAGCACTCCTGATATTTATCTGCTTCATATAGGTTTGATTGTATCAGACACCACTTGTCTTCAGAAGATAATGTTGTTGCATGTGGAGTATAATATAATTCTTGAAAAAAGGAACTCTGAAAGGAAAGAACCTGTAAGATGCTCCGGGTGACACACCAACAAATTGAGTGTGTGAAGAATATCCAGCCATTCAGGTTTGTGGGCGATTGTTGTGTGGACACTTAAGGGATCCAGAAAGTCACAGAGTGTCCCAAAGCTCCATTCTCAGAATATTATTCAGGAAATATATAATAATATTCACACATATTTCAGACACATATTTTGTAGCGAATAAAGAGTGCCATTAGCTGTTATTAGAGTGCTATTAGCTGTTACTAGAGTGCCATTAGCTACCCACACAGACTTAACAGTAGATAGCTCAATAGGTCTTAATTGTGACTTACCTCAATTTTACCCAATTTTGCGGCTAGCTTCATAGGCGTAAGATCTTCCTCATTAATCTGATCTTCTAGTTTCATCTTGGGATCCATCTGGACGGATTTCTTCAGAATTTCATCATACATTTTAGTAATAATTTCAGTATTCTCTTCAGTGTCATCAGCCACTAAGACCAGAGCATGCAGGACTGTATTTCCGCGGCTATCCTTGGCAGCCAAGTCAGCTCTCCGATATTGGTTATTTAGGAGATGGTTGACGATATTGAGCTGGTTAGTGCAGGCAGCGAGTGAGAGAGGGAGCTCACCTATAAAGAAGAAGATATTCAGGAATTCAAAAGGGCTAATAATGATTAGAATAAAGTTAAAAATGGATGATATGAAGCATAATGAGGGTTCTACAGAAGGAATTTAATAAAAATGTGCCTGAGCTGTTGATTACTGAATTAATGGGTTAAGTCTTTATAAAGGGTCAAATCTTACATTAAGAGGGTCACCAAAAGTAAATTTAAGGGGCCTATACAGCTTCAATAGCTCAATGCTAGACAGTCTTCTCAATACCCCAAACATTGCCAGGCAGTGTGCCCTCAAACAGTGTCTAGGCTCCTAAAGAGCAAAAGATCGAGAATGTTGAAATTCAACATGTTTAATACTTCCTCTTCATCTAGGGTGAGCTACATTTGTGGGTAAGAACTGATCAGAATTGACTGAGGACAGAATAGTTTGTGTAAACAAGGAGTCACAAGATACGGTGTGTGAACCTTATGAGAAGATCTAATAGAGGAAGTGCATAGATGGCTGAAGGCTCTTCATCCAAGAAGCTTTAACCAAGCAATCGAGTTAAAAAAAGTGTTAAAAATTACACTATGGTGAGCATTCATTATTGAATGCTAACTAACGGGTTTTTGTGTCGCCTGTTGCGCCTTATTTTTGAAGTGTTGGCGCCATAATATTGGTGTTTTTCTGAGACTCACAATTTTTCTTTTGGGCACACAATGTTGACATTTTTCCCGCATTTCTAGTTTACCGACATGTTTCTTAGACGTACACTTAGAGCTGTAAAAAGCTGATCTATGGAGTTTTTTTTCACCTTCATGAATATGGAGTTATTTTAGACCATTTTTCTGCCGTGCGCCAATTTTTTAATCTCATTAATCTTACGTCCTTGTGCAAAATATAGCACAAATCCATAGAGGATCTATCAAGTGTCCTGGCATGCTGCAGCAGATCCTATATTACAGATATATTTTCTTATAAAAACACAAAGAATATTTTAATTACACAGCATACAATAGCATTGTCTGCCATTACACTGAGTACCTTCATAGTACAAAGCTATAGTGAAGCCTAAAACTATAGTAGAATTGAAGCATTACAAACTTGAATTACATTATTCATTTAATTTAAAAGTCCATTCCAACATTTGCAAAAACTTACCAAAGTAGAAACTGACGCCCTTCTTCTTTTGCTGGAAAAACAACCCATCTGCGGTCGCGTGTACATCAGCCTTGTTTTCTAACAAAAGCTTCACTAAAGGAAAATTTCGCCTTTCTATTGCGATATGAAGCGCTGTCTGTCCTGAAGGAAGAAAAGGAGAAAAGCATTAAACATTAGACATAAAATCGGGAGCCTAAATGGTCACTAACATATCCAAAACCTTTGCACTTTGTTATACATCATTTTTCCTGCTTGATGTGACCTAGACGGAGGCAAAAGCAGATCTTCCAACCTTCCATTATAAGTCTATGGAGATGCTCAGCGTGTATGTCAGGAGTCATATGACAGAACTATTTTCATTGCCAATGACAACCAATCAGAGCTCAGCTTTCATTTTCCCGCAGCTGTTAATTAAATTAAAGCTGAGCTCTGATTGGTTTTCATGGGCAACAACAACTGTTTTACCTCAGAAACTTGATGATAAATCTCCCCCAACATGTCTAAATAACGAGATCTAAAAGCAGCCCAAAAAGATACTGGCTTTCAGAAGAATGGAAGGAAGCATAGAAATGGAAACATCAAACGGAAAACCCCATCATGGGCAATGGGTTAAATGGCTTAGACCAAGTTGTAAATGTATATGTATTCTTTCAAATTGTATTCTGATATTAAACACAAGTTTTGGAGCGACATTTCCGTTCTTCATAACAGAGATTTTCACATATCACAGACCCTTCAGATAAAGCTTCCTTTTCTGCAGAAACATTAAAACTTTAATGATTACAGCAAAAGAGCATCTGCAAACAGATCCAGTAAGAGATAACAGAGCCATTTAGAGATTATCAGATTTATCCGTGTTTCTTTCACCTCCGCCTTTGTACAAATAACATTAGCAAAGTATAATTGCCAATAATGTACTGTGATTGTGGACCATTAAGCCGAAAGGCATTAGAAGAAATGCTTTCAAATGTATTAATAAGAAATGATGGGGTTTTTTTGCCTTTCTGAAAATGATTTTCATCTATTGACCTGAAAATATTACAGATTGAACTGTGGTGCCGAAGAAGAGTTATCTGTCCAACTTTCTCCCACTGCTATCAAAGCACCTCTAACTTCCATCAAAAAAAAAACTTTGGTAAAATTATCCAGTTGTGATTAATCATAATACACCATAATTATAAACTATGACAGCAAAAATTGTGGGATAGTATATAAAAATAATCAGACACATTTTATTATCCCAGAAGCTTTGAAGGTGTAAGTTGTATAAATTTGAATCATTCTGATGAATTGGCATCATTTGCACAGAACTGCCAAGAGACCGCTTGACTGCAGCAAAAACGCAACCCTGAGATAGGTCAACTATTAGCCCAACCTCGATCCTAAAGCCTCCCCTTATAGCAGGACACACCCTGGGCCTGCACCCTGCCGTAACCCTCACTTCACAAGCAGAGATCCGCCTGGGAATCTGCATTGGAAATGACTCACTGTAAAGATAGTCTGCATGCACATAGTGAGTCATATGCTATTCAGGTTTCTGGGCGGTCCCACCATTTCCCATGTGTGTACAGGCACATAGCAGGACCACTTTGCTGACACTTTTGGGGCTGAGAAAAAAGTCTTCACAAAAAGACAAAGCATAAATTGTTCTGGGTAAACCTGAAAAAATGTTTTTTAGATCAACAACTGGTGTTGGATCCAACATAGTTACAAGGCCTTCTGTACTAGGTTACTACAGTTCTCCATTGAATCGGAGCATCTTACATTCTGTACCCTCTAGGGGTACACAAGGTCAGTCAACTTTTTGTTTTCACATACACCCCTTGGACACATGGGCTCAGGTAGGCACATGAGGTGATACAACACATTTGGATACCAAGAAAGTCCATTTTCTATGCTTCCATTGGATGTTCTGCGTATCTCCGGATCCAAGGGTTCTAGAACAGACCAAGACCCAGGCAGCCATTTGTCCTGCTTCACAGGTTGGAAATGCAACCGATACCCATCTAAGATGCTCCTAAACTCTGTTAAAAAGTTATGTCACAGAGGTTTTCTTTGTATCTTAGAAAGTTACACTTGAGGTAGACTTGCTTCCAACTGGTCTAGGTAAGAAATTCACCACTTCTCAACCATTAAAGCCGGAGACCCTGTATGTACAGATGCCCTGCCATTCAGGATGAATGTAAACCAGGCCCTAATTTCCTGACCTGACAAGTGACCCCTCTCCAATATTCTCCATAGTGCTGTGGCCAAAGTAATCAGAAATGTCAACAGCTTCCAGCTCCAAAAATTGTGTAGAAACACCCACTTCTCACAATAGCCAAGGTGTAGTGGTGCCAAGGTGTGAAGTCCAAGGTGAAATGATACATTTCTTTAGGCTAAAAAAAAACCTTGATACACAATGCTTTCAAAATATTTTCTACAGGATTATAAAATTTGTACATATTATTCTTTTGCTTTCACTTACCATGATAATAGTCATCAGTATAAGCTGCATTGACCAGCTCTTCCAAATGCCCATTGTAATTAGCCGCCTCCAGCAGGATCGGGATGGTGTCATTCCATCCGTTTCTTAAATTCCACATTGCCTTTATTAAACATGTCTTTCCCGTGTCTGGATCTGAAAAAAGAAACATGGAGTCTGTATGTATCTGGTTTAGGTTTGCACAATATAGAATTTAATATTAAAATCATATTTACTATTATCATATTACAGATACTTTTCTATGTCCTTGTCCAGCATTCATGTGCCAAATATACAAAAAAATCTTTCTTGCTTTACCTTCTATATAGATCTGGGAAAAGTGAATCAATTGTGCAAGTGATCTACCAGCGTAGCCACCTGTACCAAACACACGTGAATAGAAAAGAACTGAATAAACCAATAAGGACCAAAGAGATTTACAGGTAATATAACCCAAAATTATACGGATATGTCCCGGTTAACTGATTCTTAATTTAGGTCATTATTTGGAAAACTCTTTGTAGCTAAAGCAATGCATGATTTGCGTATTATAGAGCAGAAGGAGTGATATAGCCTGAAGATGATGTCCTATCTGCAGATAGGATCTGCCCTACATTGCTCTGAAAAGAAAGTCTTTGGATATTGCTCATGTATTTAAGAAGTGTCTGCACCAGGTTTGTGTTGCGGCTGCACTGTGTCCGACAAGACAAAAAAAAGTGCACCCAATAACACAAAGGGTCTGCATTACAAAAAGCAGCAGCAAATGTGGGGAAAGAGTTAAAAATTCAGTTGTTATCTGTCTAAAGAAAGAAGCCAAAAAGAAAACATATAAACTACTTAATTTATAATAACGTATTTTACAAAGTCTGGTTTGAAAATAGAATATTGATCCGGCACATCTTCCGCTCTCTTTAATTGCGTCATATTAAAAAAAAAACAGATATAGAGCGAGGTATAAACTCATTGTAAGATGCCACTGCATTCTGCTGTATAGTAGATAGCTTGGTTCTGGGGTCATTGTAAAGATGAGAATTTCATCTTTCAAACTGCATTATGATTGTGTTGTGTATGCTACAGAACAAGAGAAAGACACATTTAAACTATAGTCGGGCATTGGATGTTCATCTGCAATGTGCATCGTCTATGGAGGGGACACATCATTTAAGGACTATATACAATAAGGAATTTGGACTGTATTTGTTGAATACAGAACACTTATGTAATAGTGTCCAAATACAGAACGACTGTACTGCTAGTAATCTTTGTAGAAGAGACGCCTATAGTAATAAACCAAAGTGTGATCATCAGCAAAACACAGAGAGCATCAGCTGAGGCTTCCTCATGTGAGCAGGCTCCGGATCAGACAAAGTACTCAGTGTCAGGAAGCATAGCCAGATACAGCAGATAAAAGCCCTGAAATAATCCTTTAAGTGTTGGAAATCAATCAGAAGTGAAAACTCAATTACCTAATCAACTAAGCAATGTAATAAGAAAGCTAATTGTAGGTGAAAGCCCGGTACTGTCTCTCGTAGCCGCTAGAAATGAGCAAAGCTTATCTTATTATGGACTTCGAAAAACCATATTTTTTCTTGTAATTCTTATAACAACTATAAAGTATTTTTACTTGCTGTTGTATAATTAGATGATTCAATGTGCAGATGAATGTCATTACATTGTGGTGTTTATTTGATTGGAACCATATTGTGTGTGGCTAGACTTTATTGTTAAGTATTACGTCTGCTGGTACTTTATGTGCTATTTTAACTGATCTGAGTAAGCTTGGATCCTAACTACAGTTAGGGGGTACAGGAGCCTAACTACAGTGGTAGCTGCCATAGCAGCTGCTATGGGGCCTGCAGTGTCAGGGGGCCCCCATCATATGACCTGACACTAAAAAATGGATTATGTGCACCATTATACATATATATATATATATATATATATATATATATTATGCTGCACATTGTACAATGTATGTGATGTTTACATGCTATATATGTCTGTGTGTATCTGTGTTGTGTATATGTGGGATGGTGTCTGTATATACTGTACGTGTGTTTAATGGCTGTATGTATGTATATGGCACTGTATGTGTGTGTATATTTGTGTATTATGTATATTTTCAAGTAGAAAGCGGCCCCATTTAGAAGTTTGCTATGGGGCCCTTCCTCTCCTGGATATACATACATACAACCAGTATGGTCCCCTCTGTACTAAAGAATTTAGGGGGGGGGGGTTAAATTGCTGTGTATCCGTTTTGCATCCATTTTGGCTCCGTATCCACAAAAACAAAAGTTTCACATTGCTTGAAAAAATAACTCCTGTTTTTCTTAGCCTCATCATTGAAAAAAACTGACTGGTCATCGTAGACTTCTATTTCCTTCTGTGATCTGCATCCGTGAAAATACACAAGAGGTTTTTTTTATGTTTCATGGATCATTATTACATGCCCTACCTGTAAAAGGCCTATACTTTTTCCTCTAATTGCTGTGGATAATATATTTTTGAAAGGTTATTACCTTTTTATTCCTGCTCGCACCCAAACGGTGTAAAAAAGATGGCCGCCACTTTGCTCGGTAGGACCTCAAAACCCTTGATGCTCCGATACCCATGGAGCTGTCTGTGCTTGTGCACAAGAACGCACAGCGCAGCTATTGGCTGCTGGAGAAAGTGGACATGCGCACATCTATAACCTCGTGTGTGGCACACATGCGCCCACTCCAGAGGCTGGAGAGTACAAGCAGCTGCGGAACAGAGTTCAGACCATGAATGTGTGACTGGCGCTATAAATAAGTTCTGTAGCTCACAGATCCTTAGTCCATTGGCTTTCCTAAAATTTACATAAGACTTTAGAGGTGATTTTTATGAGTAAATGCCCAAGTTTTCATACCCTACATGGGGACTGGTAGTTTAGGGATGTAAAAATTGGTGATAGGATCCCTTTAAATTTGGGCTTGAGGTTTAATGACTGTTTGTTCTACCTGGTTATATATTAAACTCCACCTGTAGATGATTGTAGGGAGGGATCAGATATTTCAAATCAAAACAGTAATTTGATGAAGAGGTAACAACAAACAAGTCTAAAGATATCTAAACCTAAACGACAAAGAGCATTCATGTAGGTTGAATATTAAAAGAGTAAAGTAGGACACCCCAAACACCTCCCTTACCTTTAAATTCAGTATTTGTTAGCTTCTTCATGGTTTTGTGCAGGTAGCTCTGCAGTCCAGCCAGATCTTCAGGATCTTCATTGGCAACTGCTGCAAAGATCCTGTCCCTTGTGTAGACATCTTTAGGATCAATGTTGGGGGCTCTGTTAACATGAAAATATTATATAGATGAAGACAGGCATCATTTAACTATTTAGGACAGGTCATTTAACCATTTATGACAGGTCGTTTGTTTCTGAGGTATATTAAGTTTAATATTGTCCGGTAAAAATTGTACACACAGTTGAGTATACATTAAGGTGCTGCTACAAAATTATGAAGCACCTTAATGTACACTGTATTGTATGGGGATCTACAGGA
Organism: Engystomops pustulosus; assembly: GCA_019512145.1. Taxonomy (NCBI): domain Eukaryota; kingdom Metazoa; phylum Chordata; class Amphibia; order Anura; family Leptodactylidae; genus Engystomops; species Engystomops pustulosus. The sequence continues at coordinate 243,488,480 of CM033642.1, read as the reverse complement.
GGTCCCTGGTCATGTGATGTCACACAGGTGCACACGGCTTTGTGTTATATTGAGCCGTACACCTGTGTGACATCACATGACCATGGACCAGGTTTTATACACAGGAAGTAAACAATGAAGCTTCCTGTTAAACAACAGCAAGCAGAGATCTGGAAAACAGTTAGGAAGTGATACAGAAAATATATAGGAAAATTGTCGGAATTTCCATTACATAAACAATATCAAGTATTTGCTGAAAGTGGACAATGTAAATGTTATAATCTATTAGCATGGAGACACACAAGGTTGTATAAGAGCTGTAAATACAACTGTTGAATAAGCTTATTGTTTTAGAGCTTCCTCTAGTTTCCTTTCAGACACATAATTATAATCATTCTAGTAATCAAGTTGATAACAGATATGTAAACCCACATTCACTTTAAAAAAGGCAGGGCTAAACCACTTGACCAATCAATTAGTCATCACAGTAGGGAAAAACAGTTATCGGGAATTACAGAGAAAAATCATAATAAAAGTAGTAGGTCTCACCAGTCTTCTCTCAAAAGTACAGTGGCCGGAGGGATTGGATCCAGGGAGGATACCTATTATTCCCTACAAACAGCTGGTGTCCTAGCCCCTAAAAAGGGCAGTCCCAATTCTGTCCACAGTGTTGACTATTGACTATTTGGATTGTCACTTAGCTGTCCAGATATACGTCATACTTTTGGGGCAGCAAAGTTTATGCATCACTAGGAGGGCAGAGAATTTTTGAAATATACTCATTTCTTATGGAATCACCGATTCCCGTGTTGTTAGATTGTTTTTATTGGTGAACATTAAAGGTAAGTTCTATACTATTTGGATGTTATGACCACTGGTATGGTACTTGTTGAATTCTGCAGAATTAGCTGGTTTTTGTGCTTATCAGTAGAGATATTCGTAATGAGAGTATAGGGACTGTGTTGAGCAGTGTCTATCACTACTAGAGCACATACATTCTTCCTACCTCCTGCAAGTTTGGCTGTGTATGAGGAATAGGCACACACAAAAGGAGGTAAGGAGCAAAGCTTGCCTTACATGGGTGAGTCTGGTAGGTGTTACATCCAGGATTTCCGGTATGTTCAACTATTGGGGGCCTACATACATCTTGTTTACTAGGAGTGTCGACATGGGTTGACAGGTTTCCTGTAAGAGCTTATAATTAGTCACTTCTAGATTTCATACAAAATGAAAAAGGCAACATTTTTCTTTTCCCTCTTTCATAAAGATTCTTTTTGACCACACCTTCCACAACTTATCACCAATTTAATTTTTTTACAAGCTAAATTATGATTATTACAAGAACATCACTTATGAAGAGCCCATTACTATAAACTTAATATAGTAGATAGTTAGGTGTCTGTAACATATTTTGTATTGGGGCCCAGCTGCTTCATGTTATTTGTATTGGGGCCCAGCTCCTTCATGTTACTTGTATTGGGGCCCAGCTGCTTCATGTTACTTGTATTGGGGCCCAGCTGCTTCATGTTACTTGTATTGGGGCCCAGCTCCTTCATGTTACTTGTATTGGGGCCCAGCTGCTTCATGTTACTTGTATTGGGGCCCAGCTGCTTCATGTTACTTAAAGTCAGTGTCGGACTAGCCCACCAGAGCCCAGAAGCCTTTGATGGCCACAGGCTTTTTGACCCCAGAAGGATACTGTGCAATATCCCAATTTGGAATCTAGTAGGTTCCAAGCAATCGATGTACGGTGGACTATCAGAATAATTTTATTTGATGGGCCCAAAGAACCAGAGTTCAACACTGGTTGTTGGCTTACTGATAAATTGTACAGGGGCTACACAAATTAATAAAGAATTACAAAGAAAATAAACAGCAACCAGATTAGTATAACTCCTATTTCCACATTCAGAAAACAGGTATGCTGATTTGTTTTAATGCTGATGTTAATGATATTTTAAAGGAAATCTACTACTTGCAGGTGTGTGCCCCCTCTGACAGGATCCACTCTTCTTTAAGATTCTTAGGCCCTTGTTTTTACAAACTATATGGGGTTCTGAGCTCCATAGTTGTTAATTGAGCCTAGAGCCCCTCAGGTTCATTTGCATAATCTGTAAACACTTTCTTTGTAAAAACAAGGCGATATACAGCTAAAAGAAGAGCGGATCCTGTCAGAGGGGGCACACACTGATATGTAAATGTGGTTGGTTTACAATCCTTCATCCTGGTGGTAGATTTCCTTTGAGTATTTATACCATGTCCTATTGTCTGTCTATGCCTATTCTTTATTGTTGGGATGTGCAATATACTGTATATCACAAGTGGTGCAATCTTTTACATGCTACCAGGGATTGGTAACTAAATGTCAGTATCTATGTAATGGAATTCTAAGCCACATTTAACACTATAATATTTACATCCTGTAAGCCATTTACAGGCACAGCCCCATGAGCAAACTACATAATCCCTTGCTTTTTTTTTTACTACACGATTACTGAGCAGAATGTTAAGGAAACAAGAAGACAGAATATAGATATATATATATATATATATATATATATATATATATATATATATACAGCTGTTATCAATAAAAACTAAAATAAACTTTAATACCATTTTTTTAATCTATCTGCACCTTATGTGTAATAAGGACCAAAAACCGATCCTCCCCTAAAAGCAATTAAAAAAACAGCCCTGGTTTGGTCTACTTATTATATAAAGAACGATGTAGGCATAAAGGGTAAATACAGTCCAAGTCATGTGACCCATTTTGGCTGCAACAAGTGCATATTTTTGGAGTTGCCCTGGATTCTACATTGTGAGTTTAGGAAGGGTCTGAAAGAGGAGGCGAAGTAGAAAACTGTAATTTATGTGCTGTCAACGAAATCGCACGGCACAAAGAAAACAAATAAAACCAAAGCAACAAAAATCCTTCTTCTAATATTATGTTGTCAGTTCTAAAAATCGTAAGAATGAGAATACAGCCATTTTTCAGAATTACTTAAAACAATGTCAGTTTCTTGATTAGTTGTGAATTGAAATTTAGGCGGGTGTCCATTTTGCTAAGATTTCTAGAAAATATAATTCTGTGGGCAAGGGGTTTTCAGTGGGGACAGGGCTTAGCATTGGGGTCAATCTACAGTTCAGCATTACTGGGGTCTTAGATGACTTCATTTAAGGGTCATCCGTTCCATTTAATATTTGCAGCAGGAAATTGCTTACACAAATACAGAATAAGAGCATATTCAAATATCTTTTATTGGGATTGTCCTAATATTCCAAGACTTACACAAATTTCTAGTATTTGAACCAACTAGAGATGATTATTCTTTGATGATTAATTTGTTGGTTCATAGATTCAGTACAAATATGGCAATTTTCAGGCAGTGAATGGAATCGGAATCTTTGCAGATTCGCTTTGGAAATTTATGAATTTTGGAAAATTTATGAATTTTGGAAAAAAATGAACGAAGGAAAATTGCTTTTTATGAACAATCTTAGAGAACTAGAGGGGGTTATATACCACTTTCCAGAACTACTAGAGCAATATCGGTTCAGACCTGATATCAGACCGGACATGGACCCTAAAAATCTGACGAAGCTTCTACAAATCAAATCTTAAATTAATCACTCATTTCTCATCACTCATCTCTTGTACCAAATATACCACCTTGGCTTTTATTGGAGCCTTTCCAGTAGGATATTTGCGAGGGGTGGGGTTTGATAGGATTATATATAGGGGGTACTGCATGATGACGACAAAAAAGGCTTCCTTCCAAGGAAAAGGTAAGGACACCAGGGTAAGGGCTAAGACAAAGACATGCACACTAGAAAATGACATATGGCAAAGAAACTTACTTTCCACCATTTCCTTGTGTCTGCGCCAAGAAATCAATGTTGAAGCCAATAGTTGCTGGGATTTTGTCGCTTTCTTTCTGCAGTGCAGAATCCATCGGGGGTTTCCCTTCCCTCTTTCCATCTTTTTCACCTTTCTCAAAGGCAGCAAGTGAGTCCTTGTCGTGAGCCTCTAAGGAGAACTTAGCGTTGTCTTCAGAGTCTGACATGGTGTGTGATGGAGGTGCTAAAATATACCTAGAAGGATCCGGGTAGTCGAGCAGTCGGCATCAGTTGCTTATACCTGGGGCATAAAGCAAGGTTTAGATTAGAGAAAGATGGGACAATGGCACTGTGCAGCTTTGTTTACCCACTACCTGTGAGTCACGGCACAGGAACAGCAGCTGTCAGGTGTATACATAGGCAAATGAACAATACAGCAGTCTTCATAACACATTTATACTGAGAATTTAGGTTTATTTCATTGCTTATTAGACTAGCAAATTACAAAGTAACTACTTACTATTTATGTGTTTGTACTCTTCAAGAAGGCCTTTCACAAACTCCAATTCTCTGCATCCTTTAATAGGTGCCACAGCCAAGTTGGAATTATTTTTATATCCACCACCATTCCATATAATTAACAAACAATTACCATACCCTATATCAGTGATGACAAACCTTTTAGAGACCGAGTGCCCAAACTACAACAAAGACCCGCTTATTTATCGCAAAGTGCCAACACAAAAATTTAATTTGTGATTTATACTCCCTTCTCTGTCACAGTTTTCATTGATACCAGCTCCCTGAGGACACCAATAAATCATAAAATAATCCCAGGTACAGCTGTCACTTTAAAATAGCTCTGTGCACAGCAAGTCCTGGGCTGTCTGGGACTGCAGGAAGATACCTGGAGTCATCTCTGGTGATGGCCTGAGTGCCCACAGAGAGGGCTCCGAGTGCCACTTCTGGCACCAGTGCCATAGGTTAGCCATCACTGCCCTATATACTCGCGTATAAGCTGACTTGAGTATAGGCCAAGGCACCTAATATTACCCCATAAAACTGGGAAAAGTATTCACTCAACTATAAGTCTAGGATGAGAAATGCATTGGTCACAGCCTCCCCCACTAATAAAATGTCCAGCAGCTTCCCCCACTAATGAAATTCCCAGCAGCCTCCCCTCACTAATGAAATGTCCAGCAGCCTCCCCCACTAATGAAATTCCTAGCAGCCTCCCCTTACTAATGAAATGTTCCACGCAGAGTCCCTCAGTAATAAAATGCCCCATGCAGCAGCCTCCCCCAATAATGAAATGCCCCATGCAGCAGCCTCCCCAATAATGAAATGCCCCATGCACCAGCCTCCCCAATAATGAAAATTCCCATTCAGCAGCCTCCCAAATAATGAAATGCCCCATGAACCAGCCTCCCCCAATAATGAAATGCCCCATGCAGCAGCCTCACCCTATAATAAAATGCCCCATGCAGCAGCCTTCCCCCATAATGAAATGCCCCATGAAGAAGCCCCTTGTTGAATAAAAAAATATTAACTTATATACTTAGGTCTTTTTTAAGCTTGTGAGTGTATTGCGCTGAACTTGCATCACACTCGCAGCATGTGCATCCTGGACCACATGCACTGAACTTGTATCACACTCGCAGCATGTGCATCCTGGACCACCTGGCCCGAATGCTGCAAACTGGAACTGAACTCAGCATGTCAGTTCAGTTCCGGTTTGCAGTGTTCGGGCCATGTGATCCAGGCAGCACATGCTGTGAGAGTGATGCGGATTCAGTGCATCACATGCCAGTGTGAAAGGGACCTTAAAATATAAATGTATGTTATAACTTACCTTGTACCCTGACAGAATCCTCTGTAAAGAGCCAGAGGTTGGGTTTGGTTTGGATGCATTTAAAACAACATGTAACTTGTCTGTGCTGCAGACTGCTCAGATCTCAGCCCTCACCTTTGTGCTACTGCACAGCTTCTCCTCCTCCTGCTCCTTTACAGAGCTCACAGCCTGGTGAGCTGATATCAGTGGGAGAGGGAGGAGCTGTACAGGAGCAAAAAGGTGGGGGCTGAGAGCTGAGGAGTCTGCAGCACAGACAAGTCACATGTTGTTTTTTGAAATGCATCCAAACCAGAGCATTGTGCAGGAGCAGTCCCCCCTCCCACTGTGTGAGAGCATGCAGAGGGAGAAGGTAAGTGCAGAGGTAGCAGGGGGAGGGGGGAATGTTTATACACAGTGTAACAGCCTGTGAAGCTGCAGCCTGGAGGGGCTCTGGTAACCACCCTCCAAAGCGCTTCTGGCTCATTAGCATAGTTTTAAACGTTGATTTTTAAATGAGGCAATGGATAACAAATATTAGATTACCACAATCACAGTGTCTGGATCTATCTGGAGTAAGTGCCCTTGATTTCTCATTCTTGGATTTGTTTTTTCAAAGAGTTGGAGTTGGTGGTAGATGGTAAAGGGTCCTTTTTAAGGGGATTTTCCAACCTGGTCCCCTAATGGTAAGTAGTTGTCAGAGCCCTGCTAATAGTAAAATGACAGGGCATGTGTCCTAGTTGCTGGGTGCTGGGTATGAGCCTCATATTGAGATCTTCTCCGTTACTTAGCAGACACCTGTTCATTTGAGTTGACAGCTCCCATTTTTCCGACAGGGACCCCATTGCATCAACATAGCTGCTATAACAAAAGCTGATATGTGAGGGATAGCGAACCAATGGTTCCTTCCACAAATGGTTTGTCTTTACAAGGCAACCTCTTCAACATAGCCCTTTTCAGCTTCAGCACTTAGTATTCACATTTGTAGAAATAATTATAACAAACTCTAAGAGGGGAATTTAATGTGGATCACTGGCCCGACTGTACCATCCGAAACTTCTGCCTCTTATTATCACCATGTGCAAAAAATAATACATATATATTTTGGCACTCATTAACTACTGCACATATGGTACTTCTGTGCTTCACATTAATATATTACAGCGTAGAAGTCAACAACCAGTAGAAAACACCAAAGTCGTATCCTATGACACATGTAATAAATACCACATTAGGCATCTAATAAAATTATTCAGGTAATTGCAACTAATATACTAGTAAGAAAAATATGGGGGGATTTACAAATTCTTTTAATGAGAACCCACAGCAACAAACACCTCGAAAGCAGATGGTTTCCCAAACTTCCTAATGCAGTAAAAGTGACATCATGTTCTCCTGCCCTTTGACCTTTTCATCTGACAGGATGTTGTCATGAGTCCATTCGGTAGTACTAACATATGAGGTCATTGTCTCTGAGAAGTAATTATTCAGTTGCCAATATGGAAACCTGAACTTTTTCCAAACTTGTACAACAGAGCAGGATACACAGGCAGAGGTTGTGATCGTTTGATCATACTTGTGGCTCTATTCCACATTGTCATTTTTTTAATGGAAAAACTAGCTCAAAGGAAATGTGGTATTTTCCCTATTGTACAAGCCAGACAGATTGTAATTGCTATGTTGGTATCAACCCAGTTGGCTTCTAGCTAGAACTTCTAATCTTTTGTGCTAGTCTTTATATCTAGGCTCCGTTGGGGGAAAGTAATCGCTACTTGGACAAAGGGGATGTGGAGATCCCAGATTTTGACTTAAAGGAAATTTACCGTCTGGAAACGACTTTTTTTTCAGGCAGATAACTCATGTGTGGCTCATCGGTGGGGATCTTTAATCATTTCTTAGAGAGCAGGCTATCTTGTTTTAAAGTCTGTGTGATTTTGCAATTTACTTTCAGAGGCTACTCAGGGCGTGGAGTAGCCTTTGTGAACTCCGGGGGCTAAGACTACTCCACGCCTCGAGTAGCCTTTGTAATGCTGTCCCCTGCGCGTCTGGGAACGTGACGGCACAGACCACGCAAGAGCGGTCTCTTCAGCCAGGGTTGGTGCCAGAGGAAGCTTGGGCGCATGCTCCCAGTTCCTGGCTTCTGCGCATGCTCCTGTCTCGTAGTTCATGTCACGGCATGGAGGTAATTTGCATAATCATATGTTAAACTTTATAACACTATATAGGCTGCTCTAAAAGATTTCCAGCAATGAGCCACACATGGGTTATCTGCCTCTGGGACTATTGAAAAAAGTTGTTTCCAGACAGTAGATTTCCTTTAAGATAAGAAAAGCTTGTGGGTCACTTCTCAGTGTTTCCTTTTCACTGTTTTTAGTAAATCTGCAACAATTTTTTTTTTACATAGGATATGTCATAAATGACTTATAGGTGTGGATCTCGCTTATGGGACCTGCACCTTTCTGGAGATCTCTTGACCCTGGTCTCACTGAGTAAGCAGCCTTGGGTATTATTATCGCTCCGATTGACTTGAATGGAGAAGGAGTGGTCATTTCTGACCACCACTATGTTCTCATAGATACTTCGTTGGGTTCAGCTCTATCCCCACTCCTGAGGATATGTCATAAATACTAAAGATGGATAAACCCATTTACACTTTGTTATAATTTCACTAAAGACATCTTACCGAGAATGACCATAAAGTTAGTGTTTCACCAAGACATTCTCTAGGTCCAGAATCCATACTAACCTTTTTGGCACAAATCCCCATCCGTAGTTGTAGTTTTAACAGCAGAAGCTGGATTTGAAGTCATCGCATCCATACTAAACCTTTTTGGTACAAATCCTTTTCCGTAGATGTAGTTTTAATAGTAATAACCGAATTCCCGACGCGTTACCCAAATATTTCCGATATGCGTCGATTTTCCCTGAATTGCCCCGGGTTTTCGGAGCATACGATCGGATTGCGGCGCATCGACGCCGGCGTGCACGCGACGGAAATCAGGGGGTGTGGCCGAACGAAAACCCTACGGATTCGAAGAAACCGCCACATTTAAAAAGAAAGTGTTGCTGGACACGTGCTTACCTTCACCTGGCAATGGATCGTGAACTCCGGCGGACCTCGGCGGACTTCAGCGCAGCAGCAACACCTGGTGGATGTCGGAGGAACTGCCTTAGTGAATCGCCGGAAGACCCGAATCCACCGCAGAGAACGCCCTGCTGGATCGCGAATGGACCGGGTAAGTAAATATGCCCCAATGTTTATTACGTTTTGCTTTTAATTTGCCAATTTTTCATTCTGTTTTATTTTACCTGTTAATGCATACCGATCCAGCTTCTCTTCATTGTCGGAAATTATGTCATCAGCCATTGTTGGCGGTAAGCCTTTATAATGTAGTATTCTCATTGTATGAGCTGTTCTATATGAATATTTTAATTTATGGAAATAAAACCACTTTTTAAAAAAAGTTTTAAGCATTAAAGTCATCCAGCGCCGGTCCAAAAACGCTCAATTTCAAGTCCAATGGACAAATCCAGGATTCTTTGCTTGTGACAAGTTCTCCATATCCCGGGGAAGGAACTACCGCAAGAGCGTTGGCAGCAGGAGGACAAGGAACTAAAGACACACGACAACGGGTGTTGTGCCTCATTGCACAACCTTGTCAGGTTAGCAGTTTTATGCATCACTACTAACCATTCACCTTTTAATATACTACACTATATGAGCGCTCCTTTTCTCTCCTCTTATTTCTTTCCATGTTCAGAGTAAAGGGTCCAACCTGCTCTAACCCATGTTCTTTTGCATTGCTACACTTAAAACAATTCTTAAGATTTGTTTTCTTACCTCTGGCCACCTGTCTTTCATTTTGTATTTTGGCTGATTTTATTTTTTTCTTACAGAACTTAGTAAGCCCATCTATACTTGTTACCTATTGGATAGATTTGAGATTTGAGATAGATTTGAGTTTCTCCAATTTAACATTAGTATCATCATGTGACAGTATCTGATTTCAGTCAGTAGTGCTGTAGTGCAGCCCTGAATTTCTGGAAATAGATGGATAAACCCATTTACACTTTGTTATAATTTCACTAAAGACATTAATAAGGTTCTCATCGCTAGAACCTCTGTCTATGATCAGCCCTCTCCTTCTCTGGTAGATCCAGCTTTTTCTTATGCTGCTTAAATGAGGAAATGTTTGCCAAATTATTTTAAAGAAGGATTTGTTCTTAGGAGACAATTCCTTTAAGAAGGACTTATTATCCATTGTTGGAATCAATGTATGCAAATCATCATCATATGGAAATAAATCCATAAAAATCCCGTCCAATATGAGAAAAATTAGACTTGCCAAATATTTTATTTATAGTTAATTTCCTCAAAAAATATTATTTTTTATGATTCTGAAGAGACTGTTAATTATAATTATGTTAGAAAACTAGATATACTAATTAAGTGTCATATATTTAGTGCTTTAGCACATGGCTTGTAAAGAACAAATAAAAGTAGGCACATAAGAGACCAATGAGAAACTAAATTATAGGACAGACTGCCATAAAAGGCAATAAATTATATAAATTATATGAGTATTTGGTAGGTGGGTTGTACTAGTTGAGGGTGTGTCTCTTTACTGTATGACACGATCAGCAATCAGGTAATGTATGGATAGTATCAGAATATTGGTAACACCCACTTGGCAAACTGCTTATAAATTAAAGGACACCTACAATCAGTCTAAGAAGGTGAAACAGGGGGGGCACTATCACTTCATCTACTGTTTGCTTTCTGTCAGGGTAGTCTTTAAGAATGACCGGGACCAAACAGCAGAACAATTGGTGGTGCTCGGGACACCTAGCAACGTAAGACACTCAGTAAAACTTGATTATGAAGAAAAAAGGTACAGCACTCACCAATAAAAGCAGCCCAATTTATTTAATTCAGCAGTACTTCAGGGGGTTTCAAGCGACAGCTGTTTCACGCCTTCCGGCGCTTTCTCTGGACATAATGCTGGACATTTACCATCAGTGAAACTGGTAGTAGATGTCCTTTAAGAATACTAGGCGCCAATGCAAAATCCGTATGAACATGCAATAATGAGGCCGCCTAAATCCGCTATAAGTCTGCAGGAAAAGGCATGTCACAGTAAGTCCCGAGTCCTGCTGCTGGCAGGTCACATGACCCAAGGCTCCTACACACTGTGGAGAATGATTATCAGGTTAAGTCCATTATTGGTGACCCTATTAGGGTCTTGTACGTACCCTGGTAAACATTCTTATTGATGACCAACCCATTTAAGTTTATCTGCTGCATACATTTTAAGAAGTAACAGCAAAGAAACTGCAAACCCCTGAGTTATTAAAAAAACGGAAGAATGGAAAGATTTATCAAGGTCTCTATAAATAGGAATTTCTCTGTGTCTTCTCTGATGAGAAGCATTTTTTCAAGAAGGTTCTCATAAAGTATGACACTAGAATAGATAGAAACGTACCACATAGGAGAAACAGCAGTATGTAAAGCAAGAGGGAAGCAAATACTTGATAGAAAAATGATTTAATGTCTGCAGAATCACCGCACCTTTTGTGCAAAATTCTCATTTCGCTTTCCAAATCAGCTGCGCACATTTTCCATGCATGCAGGTCACATGAATGTCTCCCTAAAAGGTCAGTGACTCAGTCCTTTCCTGTGCCATAGATGGGTTGTCTGCCATGGAATGGAAAGTATCCAGTAAGGTGTGTGACATGTACACTCATTGTTTTCTTTCCATTATCCATCATCGTTAGATATTTTACACATATGGATAATGGCATCCAAAAAAAAGTCATAAATATGTTATCTCTACAGAGGATGGCACAGATGTGTCATATGGGATCAGTCCTGGCAGAAGGTGAAAATCTCAATTCCTGTTTGACTTAAATATTAAATTTCTCATGTCACTGAATACTTTTTTAACTATATGTCCTGTGTCCCGCAGGGGCAGGCTATACAATATTGCTTATAGGACCCTTCATTATGATTACATTTTAAGACTCTGTGGGGGTCATTTATCTTATCTCTGTTGTTTTCCTGTCTCTACTTTCCATCTGCTTCTTTGGTTTATCAATCTCACTTTTTCCTTGTGTTAAAAGGTTTTTTTTTCAGATCTCTTTTTGAGACATTTGTTACAAATGTCACAAAAATGTCACACAAATGTCTCAAGCCACTTATTTCCATTTTCTATGTTGTCCTTAAGTATTGTTTCGTCTGAAGTTTTTTGCTCCAAAAAATGTCGCAAATTTTAGACAATTTGAAATGATAAATGTTATTTGCGACATTTACCACTTCTGGAATAGAAGATAAATGTGTCTTACTGATGAAAAACAAACGTCTGGTGGACATTTCAAAATGTCCCCAAAAAGGTGCACAAATTGCAATACGCCAACAAATGTCTCAAAAAAGACAGAAAAAACAGGCAGAAAAATAAAGATAAATGACCCCCATGACTAGCCTTCTCAATATTTCCCTTCTCACCTTTCCACATTTCCCTCGTAGTGGCTTCCGGAAGGAAAATGTGAAGCTACCAGAACCCTCCCCAATGATAAGCACCAATTAAAGTAGAGCAAGGGGCTTGTATTCAATGTGAGGGTCTTGGAATAATACTTTTAGCAGTTTATGGACAGTTCCCAGAAAATACCCCAGTGCACATTGCAAAACTTTTGAAAGAAAGAAAAAGTTGAAATTGAGAAAATAAAAAGTAAAATTCCACATGTTTTCTAACCATATATTAGTTTGGCACATGCAGGGACACATTAAGAATTATACACAGAAAGGGGATTGAACTATTATCTTTGTCTACACTCAGAAACACATGGAAACTGAGTTCAGCGGAAAAAACTTTAACCATTGGCAAAAATCCAGAGGAGGACTCTGGATTCTTTGCTATTTTTAAGGCTTGGCTGGAAAGAGGAATATGAAGTCTCACTGTGGGTCGTCTCCTTATAAGTCTTAATTCTCCTTTAGAACATCAGGATAGACATCTTTATGGTTATATTCAATACTGTTACCTAATTTGGTAGAACAAACCAAGCGAAAAATCAATACGTATTTATCATTGCATAAATAATGTATAATAAAAAAATGAATTTTGTTAATAAAATTACTCCCCAAAGGGAAGCCTTTGTTAGACAAGAACATAATTTTAAAACCTAAGCCCACTGAAAAGCAGACAGCTGAATCCTAGTACCCGATCCACATGACTCTCTAAGAAGGTGGCGTAGGTTGACATTTGTCTTGTGTTGTCATTATATAAAAGATACTGGGGCAGATTTATCAAGCTGTCTGAAAGTCAGAATATTTCCAGTTGCCCATGGCAACCAATCACAGCTCCCCTTTAAAATATTCATGAGCATTGGTAAAATGAAAGCTGAGCTGTGATTGGTTGCAATGGGAAACTAGAAAAATTCTGACTTTCAGACACTTGATAAATCTGCCCCAGTGTGGCTGTTTCAATTTCTGGGGGTTTGGTTCTTTCTATTAGGAAAGACCCTCCTATTTAAGGCAGGGGTGGAACCTGGAGGACTGGAGCTCATTCGTTTCAATTAGTGGCATGCACTTCCACATTGCTCCAGTAGTGGCCACCACAAGAAATATGTAGCCACCAGCATTTTCCAGTAAAAACAACTGATTACTAGGGATTGCAGCTCCTGTGGGTGTAACACCATAGAACGAAGCTGTCAAAAATGAAATGAAAGCAGACAATTTTTATCACTTCCATAGGCTAGAATGTGGAGTGCCCCAAAGGCGTGGTCAACTATCCAGTCTACTCTATCCTATCTTCATAGCTATGCCCAGCAAATGAGGTCATGAGTTACAACTATACAAATCACACAATGATGGTATATCCTATAACAATGTTTTATATATTACCCATGGGAAATCCCTTTAACTATTGTACATGGCAGTAATATGAGAATATACAGAAATTCAGTGTAATCTAACCAAGCTTTTGCAATAAATGGAGAAAAGGGACATAATATCATGTTTCACTGTTACAAAATGGCACAGCCATTATAGCCCAGACTGTGTAGATATAAAATCTGCTCTGAAAATGGCTGCTGAGGGTGCAGGAGGTATTGAAAAACACAACCAGTAGAGCTAATAACACATAAGAAGATATCCTACTAAAGAGTCATATAACATTGGGGACCTGGGGACAGGTATGAACATATTCCTAGTGGAAAGGATAGATAGATAGATAGATAGATAGATAGATAGATGGATTGATAGATAGATAGATAGATAGATAGATAGATAGATAGATAGATAGATAGATAGATAGATAGATGATAAATATGCACTGAACTTGTATCACACTCGCAGCATGTGCATCCTGGACCACCTGGCCCGAATGCTGCAAACTGGAACTGAACTCAGCATGTCAGTTCAGTTCCGGTTTGCAGTGTTCGGGCCATGTGATCCAGGCAGCACATGCTGTGAGAGTGATGCGGATTCAGTGCATCACATGCCAGTGTGAAAGGGACCTTAAAATATAAATGTATGTTATAACTTACCTTGTACCCTGACAGAATCCTCTGTAAAGAGCCAGAGGTTGGGTTTGGTTTGGATGCATTTAAAACAACATGTAACTTGTCTGTGCTGCAGACTGCTCAGATCTCAGCCCTCACCTTTGTGCTACTGCACAGCTTCTCCTCCTCCTGCTCCTTTACAGAGCTCACAGCCTGGTGAGCTGATATCAGTGGGAGAGGGAGGAGCTGTACAGGAGCAAAAAGGTGGGGGCTGAGAGCTGAGGAGTCTGCAGCACAGACAAGTCACATGTTGTTTTTTGAAATGCATCCAAACCAGAGCATTGTGCAGGAGCAGTCCCCCCTCCCACTGTGTGAGAGCATGCAGAGGGAGAAGGTAAGTGCAGAGGTAGCAGGGGGAGGGGGGAATGTTTATACACAGTGTAACAGCCTGTGAAGCTGCAGCCTGGAGGGGCTCTGGTAACCACCCTCCAAAGCGCTTCTGGCTCATTAGCATAGTTTTAAACGTTGATTTTTAAATGAGGCAATGGATAACAAATATTAGATTACCACAATCACAGTGTCTGGATCTATCTGGAGTAAGTGCCCTTGATTTCTCATTCTTGGATTTGTTTTTTCAAAGAGTTGGAGTTGGTGGTAGATGGTAAAGGGTCCTTTTTAAGGGGATTTTCCAACCTGGTCCCCTAATGGTAAGTAGTTGTCAGAGCCCTGCTAATAGTAAAATGACAGGGCATGTGTCCTAGTTGCTGGGTGCTGGGTATGAGCCTCATATTGAGATCTTCTCCGTTACTTAGCAGACACCTGTTCATTTGAGTTGACAGCTCCCATTTTTCCGACAGGGACCCCATTGCATCAACATAGCTGCTATAACAAAAGCTGATATGTGAGGGATAGCGAACCAATGGTTCCTTCCACAAATGGTTTGTCTTTACAAGGCAACCTCTTCAACATAGCCCTTTTCAGCTTCAGCACTTAGTATTCACATTTGTAGAAATAATTATAACAAACTCTAAGAGGGGAATTTAATGTGGATCACTGGCCCGACTGTACCATCCGAAACTTCTGCCTCTTATTATCACCATGTGCAAAAAATAATACATATATATTTTGGCACTCATTAACTACTGCACATATGGTACTTCTGTGCTTCACATTAATATATTACAGCGTAGAAGTCAACAACCAGTAGAAAACACCAAAGTCGTATCCTATGACACATGTAATAAATACCACATTAGGCATCTAATAAAATTATTCAGGTAATTGCAACTAATATACTAGTAAGAAAAATATGGGGGGATTTACAAATTCTTTTAATGAGAACCCACAGCAACAAACACCTCGAAAGCAGATGGTTTCCCAAACTTCCTAATGCAGTAAAAGTGACATCATGTTCTCCTGCCCTTTGACCTTTTCATCTGACAGGATGTTGTCATGAGTCCATTCGGTAGTACTAACATATGAGGTCATTGTCTCTGAGAAGTAATTATTCAGTTGCCAATATGGAAACCTGAACTTTTTCCAAACTTGTACAACAGAGCAGGATACACAGGCAGAGGTTGTGATCGTTTGATCATACTTGTGGCTCTATTCCACATTGTCATTTTTTTAATGGAAAAACTAGCTCAAAGGAAATGTGGTATTTTCCCTATTGTACAAGCCAGACAGATTGTAATTGCTATGTTGGTATCAACCCAGTTGGCTTCTAGCTAGAACTTCTAATCTTTTGTGCTAGTCTTTATATCTAGGCTCCGTTGGGGGAAAGTAATCGCTACTTGGACAAAGGGGATGTGGAGATCCCAGATTTTGACTTAAAGGAAATTTACCGTCTGGAAACGACTTTTTTTTCAGGCAGATAACTCATGTGTGGCTCATCGGTGGGGATCTTTAATCATTTCTTAGAGAGCAGGCTATCTTGTTTTAAAGTCTGTGTGATTTTGCAATTTACTTTCAGAGGCTACTCAGGGCGTGGAGTAGCCTTTGTGAACTCCGGGGGCTAAGACTACTCCACGCCTCGAGTAGCCTTTGTAATGCTGTCCCCTGCGCGTCTGGGAACGTGACGGCACAGACCACGCAAGAGCGGTCTCTTCAGCCAGGGTTGGTGCCAGAGGAAGCTTGGGCGCATGCTCCCAGTTCCTGGCTTCTGCGCATGCTCCTGTCTCGTAGTTCATGTCACGGCATGGAGGTAATTTGCATAATCATATGTTAAACTTTATAACACTATATAGGCTGCTCTAAAAGATTTCCAGCAATGAGCCACACATGGGTTATCTGCCTCTGGGACTATTGAAAAAAGTTGTTTCCAGACAGTAGATTTCCTTTAAGATAAGAAAAGCTTGTGGGTCACTTCTCAGTGTTTCCTTTTCACTGTTTTTAGTAAATCTGCAACAATTTTTTTTTTACATAGGATATGTCATAAATGACTTATAGGTGTGGATCTCGCTTATGGGACCTGCACCTTTCTGGAGATCTCTTGACCCTGGTCTCACTGAGTAAGCAGCCTTGGGTATTATTATCGCTCCGATTGACTTGAATGGAGAAGGAGTGGTCATTTCTGACCACCACTATGTTCTCATAGATACTTCGTTGGGTTCAGCTCTATCCCCACTCCTGAGGATATGTCATAAATACTAAAGATGGATAAACCCATTTACACTTTGTTATAATTTCACTAAAGACATAGTAGTAAGTAAGCCGTTGCAATATGAAACTAAAATTTTTCCAAACTTTTATAACAGAGCAGAACACAGGCAGAGGTTGTGATCGTTGATCAATACTTGTGGCTCTATTCCACAATGTAATTTTTTAATGGAAAATCTAGCTCAAGAAATGTGGGTATTTTCCCCTATTGTACAGCCAGACAGATGTAATTGCTATGTTGTATCACCAGTGGGCTTCTAGCTAGAAGTTCTAATCTTTTGTGCTAGTCTTAATATCTAGGCTCCGTGGGGGGAAAGTAATCGCTACTTGGACAAAGGGGATGTGGAGATCCCAGATTTTGACTTAAAGGAAATCTACCGTCTGGAAACTACTCCCCAAGGCAGATAAACCCATGTGTGGCTCATCTTTGGGGATCTTTAAGAATTTCTTAGTCTAATTTCTTAAGTCATATAAAGTCTAATGTGTGATTTACCTTAAAATGCTACTCGGGTGTGGAGTTAGGCTTTGTGAACTCGGGGCTAAGACTACTCCACGCCCTTTAGTAGCCTTTGTAATGCTGGTCCCGTGCGCTTCCATTCCAACTAGAAACGTGCGGGCACAGACCACCGTGCCTGGCTTGTGCTCATGCTCTCAGTCCCTGGCTTCTGCACATGGCTCCCAGTTCCTGTGGCTTCTGCACATGCTCCCAGTGCTCGGATTCTTCTGCGTCATGGCTCCCAGTGCCCTGGCTCTCTGCGCATGCTCCCAGTCTCTGGCTCTCTGCTCAGCCATGCATGCTCCCAGTGCTGGCTTCTGCACATGCTCCCAGTCCCTGGCTTCTGCACATGCTCCCAGCCCCTGGCTTCTGCACATGCTCCCAGCCCCTGGCTTCTGCACATGCTCCCAGTCCCTGGCTTCTGCACATGCTCCCAGTGCTGGCTTCGCACATGCTCCAGTGCTAGCTTCTGATATGCTCCCAGCCCCTGGCTTCTTGCACATGCCCCAGTCCCTGGCTTCTGCTCATGCTCCAGTGCCTGGCTTCTGTGCATGCTCCCAGTGCCTGGCTTCTGCGGATGCTCCCAGTCCCTGGCTTCTGCACATGACTCCCATGCCTGGCTTCTGCGCATGCTCCCAGTGCCTGGCTTCTGCCGGCATGCTCCCAGTCCCTGGTTCTGCACATGCTCCCAGTGCTGGCTTCTGCTCATGCCCATGCCTGGCTTCTCGCAGCTCCCAGCCCTGGCTTCTGCACATGCTCCCAGTGCCTGGCTTCTGATCATGTCCCAGCGCCTGGCTTCTGCACATGCTCCCAGTGCCTGCTTCGACATGCTCCCAGTGCCTGGCTTCTGTCTGCTCCTCCCAGTGCCTGGTTCTGCGCATGCTCCCAGCCCCTGGCTTCTGCACATGCTCCCAGTCCCTGGCTTCTGCACATGCTCCTAGTGCTGGCTTCTGCACATGCTCCCAGTGCTGGCTTCTGCACATGCTCCCAGTGCTGGCTTCTGCACATGCTCCCAGTGCCTGGCTTCTGCGCATGCTCCCAGCCCCTGGCTTCTGCACATGCTCCCAGTCCCTGGCTTCTGCACATGCTCCTAGTCCCTGGCTTCTGCACATGCTCCCAGTCCCTGGCTTCTGCACATGCTCCCATCTTGTGGTCCATGCCACCGCATTCCCAGAGTCTCTGAAGGTAATTTGCATAATCATACATTAAACTTTATAGCAAATAGGCTCCTCTAAAAGATCCCCAACAATGATCCACATATGGGTTATCTGCCTCTGGGACTACTGAAAAAAGTAGTTTCCAGATGGTAGATTTCCTTTAAGATAAGAAATGGTTGTGGGTTACTGCTCAGTGTTTCCTTTTCACAATTTTTAGTAAATCTTCAACTATTTCTTTTTTCATAGGATATGTCATAGATACCCAAAAGCGAGACCCACACCTTTCTTGAGATCTCTTGACCCTGGTCTCACTGCTGAGTAAGCAGCCTTGGGTATTATTATCACTCCCATTGGCTTGAATGGAGAAGGAGCTGTCATTTCTGACCACCACTATGTTCTCATAGATACTAAGATGGGGTTCAGCTCATACTTTGCTATAATTCCCAGTTAAGATCTATAGAAAAAAGACATTAAGCTTCTAAGGTTAGCAACATAGACAGAACCTGTTTATCTTCCTTAATATACTGCTTATAGGGTCACCCCCACTCCAGCCCTGGTGGATCCAGCTTGTTCTTGTGCTACCGTACATAAATGAGGAAATGTTTGCCAACTTATTTTAAAGAAACATTTGTTCTTTAGAGACATTCCTTTAAGAAGGACTTGTTATCCATTGTTGGAATGAATGTATGCAAATCATCAGCATATGGAAAAAAAAATTTGACATTTTATTTATCGTTAAGTTGTCATAAAATATTGTTTCCATATGATTCTGAAGAGGCTGTTAATTATAAATGTGAGAAAACTAGATATATTAATTAATTTTATATTGAGTGCTCTAACGCATAGCTTGTTAACAGAGGATAAGGTAGCTACAAGAGGATCAGTGAGATACCAAATTATAGGACAGACTGCTATAAAAGGCAATAAATTATATATTATAACATATATTTATTTGTATTTGCACACGTTTTGTGCAAAATTCTCATTTCTCTTTCCAAATCTGCTGCGCACATTTTCCATGCATGCAGGTCACATGAATGTTTCCTAAAAGGTCAGTGACTCAGTCCTTTCCTGTGCCATAGATGGGTTGTCTGCCATGGAATGGAAAGTATCCAGTAAGGTGTGTAACATGTACACTCGTTGTTTTCTTTCCATTATCCATCATTGTTAGATATTTTACACATATGGATAATGGCATCCAAAAAAAAGTCATAAATATGTTATCTACAGAGGATGCACAGATGGTCATATGGCATCAGTCCTGGCAGAAGGTGAAAAGCTCAATTCCTGTTTGACTATAATATAAAATAAAATTTCTCACATCTGACAGTGAATACTCTTTTACTTTTTGTGCCCCGCAGGGGCAGGCTGCAAGTGTTAGAGTTCCCTATACATATTGCTTATAGGACCCTTCGTATGATTCATTTTTAAGACTCTGGGGGGTCATTTATCTTATCTCTGTTTGTTTTTTCTTTTTTCCATCTGCTTCTTTGGTTTATCAATCTCACTTTTTCCTTGTGTTAAAAGGTTTTTTTTTTCAGATCTTTTTTGAGACATTTGTTACAAATGTCACAAAAATGTCACACTAATGTCTCAAGTCACTTACTTCCATTTTCTATGTTTTCCTTAAGTATGGTTTTGTCTGAAATTTTTTGCTCCAGAAAGGTCCCAAATTTTAGACAATTTGAAATGATAAATGTTATTTGCAACATTACCATGTCTGGAATAGAAGATAAATGTGTCTTACTGATAAAAACAAACGTCTGGTGGACATTTCAAAATGTCCCCAAAAGGTGCACAAATTGCAATACGCCAACAAATGTCTCAAAAAGACAGAAAAAACAGGCAGAAAAATAAGAGAAATGACCCCCATGACTAGCCTTCTCAATATCCCTTCTCACTTTTCCACATTTCCCTCATAGTGGCTGCCGGAAGGAAAATGTAAGCTACCAGAACCCTCCCAATGATAAGCACCAATTAAAGTAGAGCAAGGGGCTTGTATTCAAGGTGAGGGTCTTGGAATAATACTTTTAGCAGTTTATGGACAGTTTCTCAGAAAATACCCCAGTGCACATTGCAAAACTTTTGAAAGAAAGAAAAAGTTGAAGTTGAGAAAATAAAAAGTAAAATTCCACATGTTTTCTACCATATATTAGTTTGGCACATGCCGGGATACATTAAGAATTATACACAGAAAGGGGATTGAACTATATCTTTGTCTACACTCAGAAACACATGGAAACTGAGTTCAGCGGAAAAACTTTAACCATTGGCAAAAATCCAGAGGAGGACTCTGGATTCTTTGCTATTTTTAAGGCTGGCTGGAAGAGGAATATGAAGTTCACGTGGGTCGTCTCCTTATAAGTCTTAATTCTCCTTTAGAACATCAGGATAGACATCTTTATGATTATATTCAATACTGTTACCTAATTTGGTAGAACAAAACAAGCGAAAAATCAATACGTATTATCATTGCATAATAATGTATAATTAAAAAAGTTGAATTTGTTAATATAATTACTCCCTAAAGGGAAGCCTTTGTTAGACAAGAACAATAACATAATTTTAAAACCTAACCCCACTGAAAACCGAAAACTTATTCTAGTAGCCCGCTCCACATGACTCTCTAAAAAGGTGACGTAGGTTGACATTTGTCTTGTGTTGTCTTTATATAGAAGATGCTGTGGGCTGTTGATTTCAGTTTCTGGGGGTTTGTTTTTTTCTATTAGGAAGACCCTCCTATTTAAAGCATGGTGGAACCTGAAGGACTGGTGCTCATTCGTTTGAATGAATAGCATGCAATTCCACATTGCTCCAGTAGTGGCCACCAACAGAAATATGTAGCCACCAGCATTTTCTCCATAAAACAAACTGATTACTAGGGATTGCAGCTCCTGTAGGTGTAACACCAGAGAAAGCAAAAAATTTTACTCAGACTTCTTTTCTCATCTACTTCAACTATTAGATAGACACTCATCTATTATCTTATAGCTATGCCCAGCAAATGAGGTCATGGATCACATGAGTTATAACTATACAAAATCACACAATGATGGTATATCCTATAACAATGTTTTACATATTGCCCTTGGGAAAACCCTTTAAACATTGTACATGGCAGTAATATGAGAAATTACAGAAATTCAGTGTAATCTAACCAAGCTTTTGCAATAAAGAGAAAAGGGACATAATATCATGTTTCACTGTTACAAAATGGCACAGCCATTATAGCCCAGACTGTGAGATATCTAAAACTGCTCTGAAATGGCTGCTGAGGGTGCAGGAGGTATTGAAAAACACAACCAGTAGAGCTATAAAACACATAAGAAGAATCCTACTAAAGAGTCATATAACATTGGGGACCTGGGGACAGGTATGAACATATTCCTAGTGGAAAGGATAGATAGATAGATAGATAGATAGATGATGAGGATTGATAGATAGATAGATAGATAGATAGATAGATAGATGATAGATAGATAGAAGATAGAAGATGATAATCGTTGATTCATAGACAGATAGATAGATACTAGATCAAAATAGATAGATAGATAGATGATGATGGATAGATCCTAGATAGATATATAGATAAATAGATATATAAATATATAAATAGATAGATAAATATATAGATTTTAATATCAAATTATATAGCATTATAGCAAATGTGTCAAATCCTACAGTTAGTATTTTCTGCATTAAAGTTGTTCTCATGTAAAAAATGACCAGAAACAGACCCTAACAGATATGACAAAGCTTTTCCAGTCAGATTTTGGCAAGTCGTCACAAGTCCTAAAGCCTCCCAGTTATGAAGGCATCCAGTACCCTCACATACTTCACTGACTTTACATGATCTGTATTTGTAAAAAATGACATTCTTACACCAAGAAAACAACTCAATCCATATACAGAGCTTATAAAAGACAAAAACGACCAAATTCTCATCTAACTCAAGTACATACATGTATGAGAGTATTATGTGACATTATTTCTCATGACACTGGACAATTATCAGACTATTTCCTGTGGGAACCAACATTAAATGTTTTTTTCCCATGCAGATAATCCAAGCTCCTAAAATCTCCCCCACTGCTGCTCTGCAAAGATCCAGCTGACCATATTGTAAAAGCAGAAATTCCTATGTATAAACCTAAACGTAGCAAGTATAACTAAAACCCAAGACACGCCCTAGTTTCTATCCTAGAAGGCAAGAGTAAGAGCTGGTGCCTTACATATGGAACCTATTAGACTTTCCACTAGAATAAAATACTCTTACAAATGCAACAATAGAGGTAACAAAACCAATTCTGGGTACAGTACCTACATAGACAACTTGATATAGCCAACACACACACACATTATATATATATATTATAGATTGTGAAGACTAGACAAGACATTTGCATCTATTCTAAAGGTTAGATCTTTGCTATATCTTTTCATAAGAGCAGTCATGAGTTTCTAAGACTGATATTTTTAATATCTAAGAGACTTTACCCAGACACAGGATCTGAAAAAAAACCCTGAAGATCTTTATATTCTTCCTTCTACCCCATATACAGCTGATTATTCTACAGAAATTGGCTATTCATTAATTACAACCATCTCAGGTTTTCCTGAAAACCTCTAAATATGAATATATTCTCCCTATCCCTTTCCCCAGCTCCATTATAAACTACATCAGCTTGCCTCAGTCTTAAATTTCCAGCTGTAGCTGATGAGAACAGGTAGAACAGTCATTACTAAACACTAGAAAAAGGAATAAAATATCCACTTACTGTGTAGAACAGAAGGTCTCCTGGTAGATGAAGCCACCAAACAAGCAGAAAGTGACACCACTGATCAAGTCCTATGTGCAATGTTAAGTCACAGATGAAGCTCCAATGCAGAGCTATAGAAGCCCAGCACACTCCTGTGCCTAAAATCCCATCTACAAGCCTTTGCATGCCATTGGATGGACTGTCTGTCTTTATAAGTCACGTTGTAAGAGGTTAACCCTGTGTGCTGAGGAGGGAAGTGGTGGATAGATGGAGGAATATTAACTTTTAGCAGCATTTTTGATGTATAGATACTTTTTAGCTCCTATATAACCACTATATTGACCCTATATATGAACTTTGTAGACTAGGAAGACTTCCCTGACACCAAGCTTTACACCCAGTCCCTTCTGTAAAACCCCTCTTACCCCTCCCATGTTACAGCTGAGTGCCCCCTTTTCTTCTAGCTCACACAATCCCTCCCTTTCTTCTCTCTCTGTTCCTCCATTGTGCTCTCTTCTCCTCCAGAGTTCTTTGCAGAGTTACTTTGTTACTTTTCTTCACTCTTGTATCTGTAAACTGTATACAGTAACCTTGAGATGCAGTTTTTGTTACTTTGTTGCTATAATATATCAAATAAACACTTGTAGAAAAAAGCTGATCTGCTGTTATAGATATAGCTAGATATATTTCCTGGGTTTCTGAACCACCCAGGGTGTGCTGGGCTCTGAGATAAGAGCACACCCAACATGACCACAGAAGTCACAAAATGAGGAACTGGGGAGGATGCAGCTGACACCATGAACTGTACTGTCACAGTGACCTCCATACTGACAGATGAGCAGTCCTATAGCATATAGGTCAATCTAACATATTGGATTAGCAAAATCACATCTGATCTAGTATATAATGTATAGAATAACATTAGGATATGTAGTTTTGAGTCAAAATTCTCAAAACTAACTTTTCCCATTAACTGGACTATCTTTACATAAGACTATTCTATAAAATAACAGACCGGGAGTGAATAATGATGGAGATGCTTTATTGTGAGTCTTCTTGTCTTCTACTTACATAAAGAATATCCACTTGTGATCTGGAGTTTATTCCATTAAATTCATTGTCCAACTCTTGACTGTTCCCTCTCCAGTGCTGAAATGGTAGCAGAGTCTTATTGCTTCACATTGCAGCCTTGCCCATAGTCACATAGTGATATAATACCACCATATAGGTAATAGACTGGTCCTTCCTGATAGAAAAGTTCCACTAATCCGTGACATCAGTGGCCATTATAAGTGCAGCATCCTCCTTCCCTGTGATGCCAGGTCTGCACTGTACTGTCTTCTCTTACAGAATGAGCAGGAAGTTCTGTACAGAAATGATGCACAACTGAGCACCCAGCAAAATAAGAGAACTGACACCAGAAAGGAGGGGGATGGAGCAGATCCTCATCGCTGAAGCCTTATTGTTACAAGTTTACATCATGTCCTTGTGTTCAGATTGTGTCTAGACTCATTCTCACTTTGTATGTAGCTGCTTACGTGGGGCTGCACCTGACATGTTTGTCGATGGAGAGCAATTAGATCATTTTCTTTAATCATAATATTTGATCTCATAATAAGGTATAGGAAATCCTGATGAAAGAGTTAATGTGCTAGACGTCATCTATTCACGGTAAGACTTGCTGAGATGTACATTGTATAAGGGTGACAGGTATCAGTACTACCAGTATACTAGGGGATGAATACATTGTCCACGAAGCTAAATGTATAAACTGTGATAAATTCATGAAAGTAGATGCATTGCTTATTACATTCACGATGACACACTTGATGTATGTTTATACATTTCTCTTTCTCTTGCAGAAATTCATAAATGTCATACATGTACACATATACTATAACATGCAACAGCACATGTCGTCTATGAATAGTGTAATCGTCCTGATCATGTCCCTTTTCTAGAAACTTAATCTAGTGGTAAAACAACACAAAATCTAATCTAGTGGGCCCAATACAAAATCAGTAAAGACCCCTCCATCTACAGAATATCTAATATAGTACTGGTTACTTTGTATGGGCCTTATGGGCTCCCAAATAACTCCTGGACTTGGGTGCGTCCGCACATTCCACATCATCTCGAATTATACCCCTGAATTTATATAATCATAATAAATTTGTCACATATCATGTCTCACATGACTTATAACCAGTTAAGCATACTTAGATAAGAAGGGGTTCTCCAGTAATAGCATTGTAGGCCCTATCCACATGATAGGGCCTAAATTGCTGATCAGTGGGGGTTACACCCCCACTGATCTTGAGAATGTGGGCCCATACTACCCCTATTGTACTCCAGATGATCTAAGGAGCTAGTCCCACATGCGCCAGCTGCCCTGTTCATCTCTATGGCGCTTACGAAGATTGGGGAGTATGGTGCTCGGCTATCTCCATCAGCGCCATAGAGATTACCAAAGCAGCCAGTGCATGTGCGACTAGATGCTCAGGTTATCTGGAGTGCAACAGGGGTACAAAAGACCCTCGTTCTCAAGATCCGAGAGGATCTTATCAGTGAGACCCCTATGGTCAGCATGTTAGGCCCTATCCACAGGACTATGACTGGAGAACCCCTTTAATGGCGCAGAAAGACATGTTAAAGATTTCTACATCTGTATAATAAATACTGTACAAGTTTATGATATTCTTTATGTATCTAGTCTACAAAGTTTTCAGGTCCTCTGCTTGCTGTCATTCAATAGGAACATTGGCTGTGTACCTCCAGGGAATAAAACTGTCCAGGTCTTGTGATAATTACACACACACATGCAAATCCATCCGGACGGGTGTGCACTCAGTGTTGGGACACGTGTTGCCATTACTGAAGGTGTAAGAGCTGCCCATGATAGCCTGGGCACCAAAACCACATTACTTGTAGACACTTGGTGCCCACAAATGAAGGCAGATGTAGATGGTACTCTTATATTACCTAGTTTACTCACGCCTTACAGTAAAGATATTTGGGCACAATGTATCACTTTATTATTTGGGCACTTAGTGATACACTGTAAAGATGGGGGCATCTTATCTACTTATCTACTGCAGGTGAATCTCTGATAAATGCTCTGCAAATACATGTGTGATCTGGACAGATTCTTATGATCTAGAAGTTGCAGATGACTGACTGCAAGCAGAGATCTTGAAAACGAGAAATTTTTTTGCTGCTTCTAATGAATCGGCTTCATTTTGCAGAAGCGTTAATGTCACTTTAAGTTTCTGAAGCTTCTAACACCATCCTCCTCTACACCACACAGGAAGTGGTGTGAAGAAAACGACAAAATGTGCGATTTGCAATATTTAAATATTTAATGTGTCTCCTAATAAAAGACTCTCTGTACAAGGCGAGTTTGTTGTGCCGTTTGTCAATAAGTAATGAGGCAGAATTGGCTGGAACTGTTAACCACCACATCACCCTGATGGGTTAATGGGCTGGTGTTCCCATTTTATAAATAAAACCTCTGTAGATAGTTATTGTTATGGGAAGAAATGAGGAGACAAAACAATCTCTCCGTTATCAATCATGAGCTCTGCTCCTGCCATGAGAGGAGATCTGTCTGTATCATTAGAGCATGAAGTGTTTCATGGTCGCTGTGAAAACTCACTGCTGGGCACATCTCTATGTTATCTTTCTGTGTATAGAGCTGAATTGTTTTTTGTCCTTAATAGTGCCAGTATTTTTACATTTCATACCAAGTACTGGAAGCTGGAAATAACTCCAAGTGTGCAAAAATTGTAAGAAAAACTAATTTGCACCATTTTCTTATGTACACCGCTTTTTACACCTTTCACTGTGCACTCCATATGACACCTCCCATGTATTCTTTGGGTCGGGAAGAAAAGGGGATACCAAATTTATATATTTTTATTTCATATGTTTTAATAGATTTTCAAAATGAAAACCATTTGTATTTAAAAAAAAAAGTTTTAATTTTGTCCTATTTTGACGCACATAACTTTCTCAAACTTCAGTGTTAAAGGTATAATTTTTTTGTCGGACGAGCTGACGTTTTTTAACTGCTATTATTTTAGGAACTGTACAACTTTTTGATAACTTTTTATTAAAAATTTTATTATTGTGAAATGGAATAAAAGTGGCAGTTCCAACATTTGGACGCTGTTTCCTGTTATGGGGTTCAACGCCGGGAATAACAGTAAGGACCCTCACACAAGTGCATGTACTGGCTGGGGAACGTCTCACCCGATTGCTGACAACTGGAACTGAACTGACAAGGGGAGTTCACTTCCTGTTGCTTAATACTGGACTCATCACAAGCGCAAGTGTGTAAGGGGCCTTATAATATTTTCATGCACGGTCACATGAATGTTTTCCTAAAAGGTCAGTGACTCAGTCCTTTCCTGTGCCATAGATGGGTGTCTGCCATGGAAGGAAAAGTATCCAGTTAAGGTGTGTAACATGTACACTCGTTGTTTTCTTTCATTATCCATCATTGTAGATATTTTACACATATGGATAATGGCATCCAAAAAAAAGTCATAAATATGTTATCTCTACAGAGGATTGGCACAGATGTGTCATATGGCATCAGTCCTGGCAGAAGGTGAAAAGCTCAATTCTGTTTTGACTTATAATATAAAATAAAATTTCTCACATCTGACAGTGAATACTCTTTTACTTTTTTTGTGCCCCGCAGGGGCAGGCTGCAAGTGTTAGAGTTCCCTATACATATTGTTATAGGACCCTTCGTAGATTCATTTTTAAGACTCTGTGGGGTGGGCATTTACTTATCTCTGTTTGTTTTTTCTTTTTTCCATCTGCTTCTTTGGTTTATCAATCCTCACTTTTTCCTTGTGTTAAAAGGTTTTTTTTTTCAGATCTTTTTTGAGACATTTGTTACAAAGTCCAAAAATGTCACACTAATGTCTCAAGTCACTTACTTCCATTTTCTATGTTTTCCTTAAGATGGTTTTGTCTGAAATTTTTTGCTCAGAAAGGTCCCAAATTTTAGACAATTTGAATGATAAATGTTATTTGCAACATTTACATGTCTGGAATAGAAGATAAATGTGTCTTACTGATGAAAAACAACACGTCTGGTGGACATTTCAAAATGTCCCCAAAAAGGTGCACAAATTGCAATACGCCAACAAAGTCTCAAAAAAGACAGAAAAAACAGGCAGAAAAATAAATAAATGACCCCATGACTAGCCTTCTCAATATTTCCCTTCTCACTTTCCACATTTCCCTCATAGTGGCTGCCGGAAGGAAATGTTGAGCTACCAGAACCTCCCAATGATAAGCACCAATTAAAGTAGAGCAAGGGCTTGTATTCAAGGTGAGTGGTCTTGGAAATAATACTTTTAGCAGTTTATGGACAGTTTCTCAGAAAAAATACCCCAGTGCACATTGCAAACTTTTGAAAGAAAGAAAAGTTGAAGTTGAGAAAATAAAAAGTAAATTCCACCGTTTTTCTAACCATATATTAGTTTGGCACATGCCGGGATCATTAAGAATTATACACAGAAGGAGGATTGAACTATTATCTTTGTCTACACTCAGAAACACATGAGAAACTGAGTTCGCGCGAAAAACTTAACCATTGGCAAAAATCCAGAGGAGGACCTCTGGATTCTTTATGTTTTAAGGCTTGGCTGGAAAGAGGAATATGAAGCCTCACTGTGGAGTCGTTCCTAAAGTCGGTTAAGTTCTCCTTTAGAACATCAGGATAGACATCTTTATGAGTATATTTCAATACTGTTACCAATTGGGTAGAACAAAAACAAAGGCGAAAAATCAATACGTATTTATCCATTGCAAAATATGATATATTAAAAAAGTTGAATTTGTTAATATAATTACTCCCTAAAGGAAGCCTTGGTTAACAAGAACAATAACATATTTTAAAAACCTAACCCCACTGAAAACCAGAAAACTTAATTCTAGTAGCCGCTCCACATGACTCTCTAAAAAGGTGACGTAGGTTGACATTTGTCTTGTGTGTGTCTTATATAGAAGATGCTGTGGCGTGTTGATTTCAGTTTTCTGGGGGTTTGTTTTTTTTCTATTAGAAAGACCCTCCTTTAAAGCAGGGTGGAACCTGAAGGACTGGTGCTCATTCGTTTGAAGATAGCATGCAATTCCACATTGCTCCAGTAGTGGCCACCAACAGAAATATGTAGCCACCAGCACCTTTTCTCCAATAAAACAAACTGAGTTACTAGGGATTGCAGCTCCTGTAGGTGTAACACCAGAGAACAAATCTGTCAAAAATTAATTGAAACCAGACAATTTTTCTCAAAGGCGTGGTCAACTATCCAGTCTACTCTATCCTATCTTCATAGCTATGCCCAGCAAATGAGGTCATGGATCACATGAGTTAAACTATACAAAATCACACATGATGTTATATCATAACAATGTTGTTTACTATTGCCCTGGGAAAACCCTTTAAACAATTGTACTGGCAGTAATATGAAATATACAGAAATTCAGTGTAATCTAACAAGCTTTTGCAATAAAAGAGAAAGGGACATAATATCATGTTTCACTGTACAAAATGGCACAGCCATATAGCACCAGACTGTGAGATATAAAATCTGCTCTGAAAATGGCGCTGAGGGTGCAGGAGGTATGAAAACACAACCAGTAGAGCTAATAACACATAAGAAGATATCACTAAAAGAGTCATATAACATTGGGGGACCTGGGACAGGTATGAACATATTCCTAGTGGAAAGGATGATAGATAGATAGATAGATAGATGATAGATGGATTGATAGATAGATAGATAGATAGATAGATAGATCGATAGATAGCTAGATAGATAGATAGATAGATATAAATCGTTGATTCATAGACAGATTAGATAGATACTAGATCAGATAGAGAGATAGATGATAGATATAGATACTAGATAGATATACTAGATAAATAGATATATAAATATAAAATAATAGCTAAATATATAGATTTTAATATCAATATTATAGCTTAATAGCAAAGTATCAATCCTACAGTCCATATTTTCTGCAGTAAAGTCAAATGCTTGTTCTCATGTAAAAAAATATGACCAGAAAACAGACCCTAACAGATATGACAAAAGCTTTTCCAGTCAGATTTTGGCAGTCGTCACAGTCCTAAAGCCTCCCAGTTATGAAGGCATCAGTACCCTCACATACTTCACTGACTTAAATGATCTGTATTTGTAAAAAATGACATTCTTACACAGAAAACAACTCAATCCCATATACAGAGCTTATAAAAGACAAAAACTAACCAAATTCTCATCTAACTCAGTACATCATGTATGAGAGTAGTATGTGACATTATTTCTCATGACACTGGACATTATCAGACTATTTCCTGTGGGAACCAACATAAATGTTTTTTTCCCATGCAGTAATCCAAGCTCCTAAAATCTCCCCACTGCTGCTCTGCAAAGATCAGCTGACCATATTGTAAAGCAGAATTCCTTGTATAAACCTAAACGTAGCAAGTATAAACTAAAACCCAGACCACGCCCTAGTTTCTATCCTAAGAAGGCGAAGAGTAAGAGCTGGTGCCTTACATATGGAACTATTAGACTTTCCACTAGAATAAAATAACTCTTACAATCAACAATAGAGGACAAACCAATTCGTGGTGACAGTACCTACATAGCACAACTTAATATAGCCAACAACAACATATATTTATATATATATATATATATATATATATATATATATAATAGATTGTGAAGGCTAGACAAGACATTGTATCTATTAAAGGTTAGATCTTTGCTTATCTTTTCATAAGAGCAGTCATGAGTTTCTAAGACTGATATTTTTAATATCTAAGAGATTTACCCAGACACGGATCTGAAAGAAAACCCTGAGATCTTTATATTCTTCTTGTACCCCATATACAACTGATTATTCTACAGAATTGGCTATTCATTAATTACAACCATCTCAGGTTTTCCTGAAACCTCTAAATATGAATTATTCTCCCTATCCCTTTCCCCAGCCTCCATTATAACTACATCAGCTTGCCTCAGTCTTAAATTCCAGCTGTAGCTGATGAGAACAGGTAGAACAGTTCATTACTAAACACTAGAAAAAGGAATAAAATAACCCACTTACTGTGTAAAACAGAAAGGTCTCCGGTTAGATGAAGCCCCCCCAAACAAGCAGAAGTGACACCACTGATCAAGTCCTTGTGCAAGTAAGTTCACAGATGAAAGCTCCATGCAGCTATACGAAGCCTAGCACAACCCTGTGCCTAAAATCCCATCTAAAGCCTTTGCATGCCATTGGGATGGATGTTGTCTGTTATAAGTCACTGTGATGTAAGAGGTTAACCCGTGTCTGAGAGGGGAAGTGGTGGATAGATGGAGGAATATTAACTTTTAGCAGCATTTTTGATGTGTATAGATACTTTTTAGCTCCTATAAACCACTATATGACCCTATATATGAGACTTGGTAGCCTAGGAAGACGTTCCCTGACACCAAGCTTTACACCCAGTCCCTTCTGTAAACCCCTCTTACCTCCCTGTTAAAGCTGAGTGCCCCTTTTCTTCTAGCTCACACAATCCCTCCCTTTCTTCTCTGCTCTGTTCTCCATTGTGCTCTCTTCTCTCCAGAGTTCTTTGCGAGTACTTTGTTACTTTTCTTCACTCTTGTATCTGTAAACTGTATACAGTAACCTTGAGATGCAGTTTTTTTACTTTGTTGCTATAATATATCAAATAAACACTTGAAAAAAGCTGATCTGCGTTATAGATAAGCTAGATATATTTCCGGGTTTCTGAACCACCCAGGGTGGTGGGCTCTGAGATAAGAGACACCCAACATGACCACAGAAGTCACAAAATGAGGAACTGGGGAGGATGCAGCTGACACGATGAACTGTACTGTCACAGTGACCTCCATACTGACCTCCTATAGCATATAGATCATCTAACATATTGGATTACAAAATCCACATCTGATCTAGTAAATAATGTATAGAATAACATTAAGATATGTAGTTTTGAGTCAAAATTCTCAAAAAAACTTTTCCCATTAAATGGACTATCTATACATAAGACTATTCTATAAAATAACAGACGGAGTGAATAATGATGGAGATGCTTTTTGAGTCTTTGTCTTCTACTTACATAAAGAATATCCACTTGTGATCTGGAGATTTATTCCATTAAATTCATTGTCCAACTCTTGACTGTTCCCTCTCCAGTGCTGAAATGTGCAGAGTCTTATTGCTTCACATTGCAGCCTTGCCCATAGTCACATAGGGATATAATACCACCATATAGGTAATAGACTGGTCCTCCTGATAGAAAAGTTCCACTAATCCGTGACATCATCAGGTGCCTTATAAGTGCAGCATCCTCCTTCCCTGTGATGCAGTCTGCACTGTACTGTCTTCTCTTACAAATGAGCAGGAAGTTCTGTACAGAAATGATGCCACAACTGAGCACCCAGCAATAAGAGAACTGAAACCAGAAAGGAGGGGGATGAGCAGATCCTCATCGCTGAAGCCTTATTGTTACAAGTTTACATCATGTCCTTGTGTTCAGATTGTGTCTAGACTCATTCTCACTTTGTATGTAGCTGCTCGGGGGCTGCACCTGACATGTTGTCGATGGAGAGCAATTAGATCATTTTCTTAATAAAAATATGATCTCATAATAAGTATAGAAATCCTGATGAAAAGGTAATGTGTTAGAGTCATCTATTCACGGTAAGACTGCTTAGATGTACATTGTATAAGGGTGACAGGTATCGTACTACCAGTATACGGGAGATGAAACATTGTCCAGGAAGCTAATGTATATAAACTGTGATAAATTCATGAAAGTAGATGCATTGCTTATTACATTCACGATGACAGACTTGATGTTTTTTTATACATTTCTCTTCCTTACAGAAATTCATAAATGGCATACATCTACACTAATACATGCAACAGCACATGTCGTCTATGAATAGTGTAAGCGTCCTGATCATGTCCCTTTTTCTAGAAACTTAATCTAGTGGTAAAACAACACAAATCAATCTAGTGGGCCCAATACAAAATCAGTAATAACCGCTCCATCTACAGAATATCTAATATAGTACTGGTTACTTTGTATGGGCCTTATGGGCTCCCAAATAACTCCTGGACTTGGTGTGCATCCGCACATTCACATCATCTCGAATATACCCCTGAATTATATAATCATAATAAATTTGTCACATATCATGTCTCAACATGACTTATAACCAGTTAAGCATACTTAGATAAGAGGGGTTCTCCAGTAATAGCATCGTAGGCCTATCCACATGATAGGGCCTAAATTGCTGATCAGTGGGGGTTCACTCCCACTGATCTTGAGAATGTGGGCCATACTACCCCTATTGTACTCCAGATGATCTAAGGAGCTAGTCCCACATGCGCCAGCTGCCCTATTCATCTCTTGGCGGTTACGATATTGGGGAGTATGTGCTCGGCTATCTCCATCACGCCATAGAGATTACCAAAGCAGCCAGTGCATGTGCGACTAGATGCTCAGGTTTACTGGAGTGCAACAGGGTACAAAGACCCTCGTTCTCAAGATCGAGAGGATCTTATCAGTGAGCCCCTATGGTCAGCATTTAGGCCCTATCCACAGGACTATGACTGAGCAGAACCCCTTTAATGATCGCAGAAGACATGTTAAGATTTCTAC
Organism: Engystomops pustulosus; assembly: GCA_019512145.1. Lineage (NCBI taxonomy): Eukaryota > Metazoa > Chordata > Amphibia > Anura > Leptodactylidae > Engystomops > Engystomops pustulosus. The sequence continues at coordinate 243,454,561 of CM033642.1, read as the reverse complement.
ATCTGTATAATAAATACTGTACAAGTTTATGATATTCTTTATGTATCTAGTCTACAAGTTTTCAGGTCCTCTGCTTGCTGTCATTCAATAGGAACATTGCGTACCTCCAAGGAATAAACTGTCCAGGTCTTGTGATAATTACACACACACATGCAATCCATCCGGACGGGTGTGCACTCAGTGTTGGGACACGTGTTGCCATTACTGAAGGTGTAAGAGCTGTCCAGGATAGCCTGGGCACCAAAACCACATTACTTGAAGACACTTGGTGCCCACACAATGAAGGCAGATGTAGAGTTTACTCTTATATTACCTAGTTACTCACCCTTACAGTAAGATATTTGGGCACAATGTATCACTTTATTATTTGGGCACTTAGTGATACACTGTAAAGATGGGGGCATCTATCTACTTATCTACTGCAGGTGAATCTCTGATAAATGCTCTGCAAATACAATGGTGGGTCCGAACAGAGTTCTTATGATCTAGAAGTTGCAGATGACTGACTGCAAGCAGAGATCTTGAAAACGAGAAGTTTTTTTGCATCTTCTAATGAATCGGCTTCATTTGCAGAAGCGTTAATGTCACTTTAAGTTTCTGAAGCTCTCTAACACCATCCTCCTCTAACCACACAGGAAGTGGTGTGAAGAGAAAAACGAAAATGTGCGATTGAATATTTAAATCATTTAATGTGTCTCCTAATAAAAGACTCTCTGTACAAGGCGAGTTTGTTGTGCTGTTTGTCAATAAGTAATGAGGCAGAATTGGCTGGAACTGTTAACCACCGCATCACCCTGATGGGTTAATGGGCTGGTGTTCCCATTTTATAGATAAAACCTCTGTAGATAGTTATTGTTATGAGAAGAAATGAGGAGACAAAACAATCTCTCCGTTATCAATCATGAGCTCTGTCTGCCCATGAGAGGAAATCTGTCTGTATATTAGAGCATGAAGCGTTTTCATGGTCGCTGTGAAAACTCACTGCGTGGCACATCTCTAGTGTATCTTTCTGTGTATGGAGCTGAATTGTTTTTTTGCACAACAAATTGTCCTTAATAGTGCCAGTATTTTTACATTTCATACCAAGTACTGGAAGCTGGAAATAACTCCAAGTGTGCAAAAATTGTAGAAAAAAATAATTTGCACCATTTTCTTATGTACACCGTTTTTACACCTTTCACTGTGCACTCCATATGAACCTCCCATGTATTCTTTGGGTCGGGAAGAAAGGGGATACCAATTTATAATATATTTTCATTATGTTTAATAGATTTTCAAAAATGAAACCATTGTATTTAAAAAAAAAGTTTTAATTTTGTCCTATTTTGACGCACATAACTTTCTCAAACTTCAGGTTAAAGGTATAATTTTTTGTCGGACGAGCTGACGTTTTTTAACTGCTATTATTTTAGGAACTGTACAACTTTTTGATAACTTTTTATTAAAAATTATTATTGTGAAATGGATAAAAGTGGCAGTTCCAACATTTGGACGCGTGTTCCTTTTATGGGGTTCAACGCGGGAATAACAGTAGGACCCTCACACAAGTGCATGTACTGGCTGGGGAACGTCTCACCCGATGCTGACAACTGGAACTGAACTGACAAGGGGAGTTCACTTCCTGTTGCTAATATGGATTCACTGGACTCATCACAAGCGCAAGTGTGTAAGGGGCCTTATAATATTTTGATTCAGAACTTTTAGGGCACGGAGTGTTTATGATTTTATTCGTTTGTTTACTTTATATGACTTTTAGGGAAATGTTTGGCTTTCACCATGAGAACTAACAGGTTACCAGCAACAGTCATAGCAGTAAGCGACAAGTGTCTACTGTATTATACAGAAGATATCTGCCCTGTATGGAGAGGGCTCAACCTGTGAACCTTCTTTGTACAGCTCTTGAGGACTTATATGTTCTATGGAAAGTCCCCAAGAGATTAAATTCCTGTTCTAGAAAGAGCAAGAATCAGTGGATCGGTGGGGTCCTGAGTATGAGACCCCAATCTATTATTGATCAATATAAATAAGTGGGAGTACCACTTTATAATTAATCGTAATAAGAGTTAAAAGAGGTTTCTCACTGTGTCTATTTTTTACATAAACACAGAATATGTCATAAATACATGATAGACGTCGAGAATGAGGTCCACTGAGCACCTTCCCAAAGTTGGGCTCTATCGATAGTCTGCTATTATTCAATGGCCACAAACAACTCATTGGGAGCGACAAAAATAGATGAGCATATATACTCATTATTATGTCTTTTCACTGCTCCTAAAGACACATACATGACCATTCTCTATTCAAGTTTATGCGAGTGATGAAATTAGCAGAGTATAAATTCACCATGTAGCGCAGCCCCTGGAAGTGGGGCACTCGTTCTCGAAATAGACGTGGGACCCCCAGCTATCATGTAATTATGACATATCCCGTAGATATATCATAAATACAAGGAATTGGAAGTTGCAAGTGAAAGGTCACCAACAAATAAGAGTCTTCTACTTAGTTTATGTGAACCATCATGTTGGCCTCTAATGAGTCAATTAATCTCTGCACAGACTATAAGGGGGATGCAGTAGACATAAATTCCTTCTCTTTGTGACTCTTTACTGAGGTCAAATTCTTCAGATAAAGAAAATTATTTCTAAAATAGGTCATAGGAGCAACAGTCAAGCTGTAGCGATATGAACACTTGTAACATCTGGACTTTTTACACTTTAGTGATTACCAACACATCCAGTAAAATTAAGAATTATTATAAATCACATTTATTGAGATCAGCCCAAAATCTGCACAATTTAAAGAAAGCAGGGAATGCACATTGTGAATATTTACACTTGAAATCTGTGGCCAAATCCCTCTCCCATTGAAAGGTCAGATTCAGATTGTATAGGGTTACAGTAACCAAAGCCAGGGCCAGCACTGGGCATACCGGGGCAAGTACTGGAGGCCCAGAACTGCTGGGGGAGCCCACATAAGGCTGTACATAAGAAATCCATGAGGGTGAGGGGGGCTATATCTAATGAATCTGTAGGGGATGAGCAGGGATTTGTATAAAATAACCATGAGGGGGTTGTTTGATATGATAAACTATGGAATATTTTAGGGAACAGGAGACTGTTTTAGTTTCTGTTTTTAATGCTGCCACGTGAATTCACAGCAAAGGGGCTCACTGAAGCGCTGTCACCAAGGGGCCTATTGAAACCTGGAGCTGACCTAGACAGTAACTCCTATTAGGGCATATGAACACAGATTGTCCAGTGTGTATAAGCTCTATAATGAGCTGCTCACTTAGTACCCAATGTTGTAAAGCCTAAAAGTTCTGAATCCTACTTATCATCAGTAATGTATAAAGGTAAATGCTATTCCCACAGGGCCTGTCACTTGCTATTTCATTTCGCTGTGTTCTCTAGTGCTTACTCATGTCTGCATACATTAGAGGGAGATAAATGCTGAACGCAGGCCAATTTATGTCAGTCGCCATTAAAGTGTCCATATGTTCTGTGTCATATAAGTTGAGCTAAAGACATTCTATGTTTAATGGGATGTCAGCAAATCCATTGTAGACGGATTCGGTGATTAGTTCTCTATTTAAATAATGTTGAGGGAGATCAATGAAAATGTCAATATACAGTATAGTAACTCAAGACGTAACAGTCCAGCTAATGCTATATGGAACATCTATTATCTCTATATATAAGTTATGAAAGTGGGACCAGATCTTAGCATATTGGTGAGTTGCACAGCAGGTGGATTATAACTGGAAAGTAAACATTTACCTGCGGCTTTCTTCTTGATAATATTGTTTGTGTAGCTTTAATCACTGTGATAAGGAATTTACTCTGATATGGTTCACTTGTATTCTAATGTCACATGTGCCTATTATTCCCACACTGAGGGTTGTAGTGTACACTCTCTTTGATATCACTCATCGGTAAAATGAATCTGAATGCTTGGGGTTTAACTGCTAGGACCCCAGTGTTTGTGAGAATGGGGAGTCACAGACGTGCCCTATCAGTTGTGCTGCGACCATACTGGACTGAGTGCACTAGGTGGCGCTCAGTGTCCTCTCTATGGGCCTGCCCCCATCTCCCAGCACAGAGCTTCACAGGATAGGACACAAGGCCCCTGCAGTCCCAGGCAGCCAGTAACTAGGGGCATTAACTTGAGGAGGTGCAGAGGCGTTGCGGTCACACCAGGGCACAAGAGGTTTAGTGGGCCTTATGGGTCACTCCCTGGTACAGACTTTGCACGGGGCCCATCAGCTTCTAGTTACACCACTGCCAGGACCCTACAATGAAATCCGAACTTCTCTCTCTTCTGTACTTGTTGTGTCCTCGGTATACAATTAAACCTATGACAGAGCAGGGAGTATAAGTTACTGCTTAAATTGTCACTTTGCAAAAAATATGTGGGTTTAGTTGTAGTTTGAGCACTCAGTGTCTAAAAGGTTTGCCATCGCTGCCCTAGTATGAATGGTGTCCAGTGCAATGACTGGGTGTAGAATCAAGTATTAATAAATTATTGGGCTGCAGTCAGAACCCCCCAGAGATCAGACATTACCCACTATCTGGTTTGTAGAGAATAACGTTCATAGTGGGAAAACCCTCTTTCACGATATATATGTATGTTGTAATATAGTGATAAATTTGTTGATCTGTCTCTTATAATTACTTCTCTTGTGCTGACTGTTACTCGTTATTGCACTACAAATCTTTTCCAATCCCTTTGATTAAAATGGACATATCAATATATGCATTCTGTGTCAGCTACGTATGTACGTAAGTAATTGCCTAATAGTAAATTGTACCTTCCAACATTTCAAGTGTCCCATGCACAAATGGTTTATGATCATAGCATGTGTACATATAATTAATTACAAGACAGTAGGATTTTGCTCTGGGAAAACTTTATTTTGTTTGCCAACACAAAAAGCTGGAACATTTTGAGTAAATATTTTGTGATTTTGGTGAGTATGTTCCATGCAAAAAACCTCCAAAGACCTTGTATTTGCTGTTCTTTGTCCTTGGAAGTTCCAGTCATGCAAATGTCCCCATATTATACTGAAAGTAACATTATAGGGTAATATTTTAAGCTTCCATACAAGGAATTTAGATGAAAAAGCTTTGCGACAGCTAAGGAGCAGTATCGCCACATTTACCCTACTTTGCTGTTTTCTATGTGTGACACTTTCATGGCGTTTCACCTTATGTGGAGAAACTTCCCAAAAAATCGTCTCAAACAATTGTAGTGGAGATGGCATAACAGCTGGAGGCTGCACTCTCACTTGTATCTGAAGAGCCAATCCAGTCCTGCCCTGGTTGTAATACAATGACTTTATGCTATGTTCCTGGCTATCTTGTTATTCCTGACTAATCTGCCTTGTAGACCCAACTTGTCTTTGTGCTGCCTTCAGGGCCTACAGCCTATTTATGGACTCTTACCGACTTCACCTGTCCTGACCCTGACCCATACATGCCTCTCCTGCCGCACCCATTCTTTGAACCAGTGTCCTTAAACCCTTAACGAATTGGCCTTTTAGTTTTTTCACTATTATTTTCACTCCCCACCTTCAAAATCTATAACTTTTTTTTTTTCCACATAAGAGCTCTGTTATGGTTATTTTCTGCGTAACAAACGTTTTCGTGTGGCTTGGATTTTACAGCTTTCACTTTGTGCCCCAAATGACATGTCTACTTTATTCTTTGGGTTGCTACGATTACGTAGATACCAAATTGTATAGGTTTATAATGTTTTCATACATTTAAAAAATTTAAGCCTCCGGTACAAAAATTTTTTTTGATTTTGCCATCTTCTGGCGGCAATATAACTTTTTCATACTTTGGTGTACGGAGCTGTGGTGGGTTGTCATTTTTTGCGACTTTTGATGGCGTTTTTCATTGGCTGTCATTTTTAGGACTGTGCAACCTTTTGTCACCTTTTTTAATTTTTATATTCCAAAATGTTCTAGGGAAAGGGGGGGTGATTTGAATTTTAGGTTTTTTTATTAGAATTTTTTTTTTTAACTTTTTTTTTACTTTTCTTTCTATATTTTCAGACTCCTAGGGTACTTTAACCCTAGGTTGTCTGATTGATCCTACCATATACTGCCATACTGCAATATGGCAGTATATGGGGATTTTACTCCTCATTCATTACATTGTGCTGATGAATGAATGGGTTAAAACGAGACAGCTTGAGGCCTTCGTGAGACCCGAAGCTGTCATGGCAACGGATCACCACTCCCCGTAACGTCATCGGGGAGCAACGATCCGCGCATGATGGCGGGCCTATGCGGCATCTTTTGAAGCCTCCGGCAGCATGCCGGCGGCGATCGCCGTGAAAGAAACGCGACGGTGCTAGACCACCGATCGTGGGTGTTACGCAAGCCTTTGCTGCAATATGCAGCAAAGACTTACCGGCTATGGAGAGGGCTCGGCCCGTGAGCCGTCTCCATGCACCGGGACCCGGCGGGAAGGGGTTAAACCTATGGCTCTAACCTGACACATCTTTAAAAGTTGGCGACCAGAGGTCTTCCTGCAGATCCCAATATAGGGGTTAAGGGTGAAGACAATAGAGGCCAACTTGACAACACTTCTTAAGAGTGGACCAAAGACAAACCATTAGGTGAAACAGTGGAGTCCACATCCTATTGGCCATAGCATATGGTATTCTGATTTACTACTTTTATCTTCTCACTTTTAGGTTTCCCATGCAGGGTTGGATTAAGACTGCTACGGGGCCCTGGGATGTATGATATTATAGCTAAAGTCTGGACTTCCCATCCCTTATTTGCTACAAGGTCAGTTTCTTGAAAATGGAGGATGTGTCCTTTGCTTTCAATCTGCAGTTTAGGACCTTATGGAGGGACCTCAAAGATTCTTAAATGGCTCTTGTGTACAAGTGTATTGAGAGGAAGAACAGATGTACACAGATTCCGAGTGAAAACCCTTTCATTAGGGGCCATGGCGCCCATGTCAAAGGCTTGGACCCAGGGTTACTGCCCAACACCTATTACTGGGAACCCACTACTGTCCCCAGGGTCATGATCCAATCGGATTATTAAAGTATAAAGCTAATTCTCATACATGAATAAGGCATTGGTGTCACCTTTCAATTTTGATGAAGTCTTCCAAACATTTAGATGTATTAGTAAATGGTGTATTGACGAAAGGAAGCATATGATCACAATATATACCCTATATATAAATGTATTACAATATAATATTATATATATATATATATAGATAATATAATATATGAATATCGAGTATAAGACCGACCGAGATAAGCCGATGACCCCTACTTTACATCAAAAAAAACTGAAAAAAAAAAACTATGGAATACAAGTTATAAGCCGGGACAGGTGAATCATAGTGGGTGACATCACAATGTGTGCCGATTACCAGGCACGCACCAGTAGAATGTCAGCATGCGGTCTGACGGCACAATTACCTGCGATAGAGACCGCAGGGGACACGGAGCCCGAGGGGGGCGTAGGATGGAGTGCACTTTTTTTTTCTTGCCTCGGGTATTTAGTTTAACAAAATTTGGGTTTTTTTTTAAGCAATTTGTTATACTCCAGTTATACTGGTATAATCGTTTCCGTATTTGAATTTTTGGGTTCCTATATGGAATCAGTAGGATTTGTGATGGCTCTATTAACAAAAAACCATAAATCTGTTATCAGATCTATTGCCCTCATTGACTATAAAAAACAGAAAGCCTATTTACAGGAAAACCAGTTCATTGAGAGCGAGTCCATAGAGCATGTTAATGATATGGCCCGTCTGATCATGGCTTTGAAGACAAGTGATGTAATTATCATAGCAAAGGAAGCACTTTGCTTAATCACAGTGCGAGAGCAATCCACTTTTGTGCAGGACGCATTACGGGCCTGATGAAGTTTGTTCTTGAATTTACTTCTATTAAACGACTGGATCCCTGATCTGGAAAGTGCGGAGAAGCACATAAAACGCTTCATTTATACAGTGGACATAAGTCACCATAAGTATAGATAATCTTCATGCACAGATTGACGGTTGTAAACTGTATAACCTGGGAATATGGGAATGAAAGGAGGATGTTTTTGAACCCGAGCTCAGGGAAAAAGTAGGGGGACAAAAAGAGTTCGCCCCATCACAAAGAGGACCAGTATATAAACCATAAAGTATAGTTCAGCCTAGTATGATTTTGCTTGCAGCCAAACAGCTTTAATTGAATAAATGATGGCATACAATTAGTATAGCCATTTCTAGATAATTAATTTAGTGCAACCTTATTTTGCTAAGATCCAAGCTGTTTTCAAGCTAGATTTATGGCTCTTGAAACACAGTGGGCACATTAATAAGGGTCGTCGGACACATTTCGGGGTTCCCGCTAAATTTTTCTGTTCTTGCGTTGAATTGCCAAGGTTTTTGGACACACGCAATCAGATTGTGGGCGCATTGGCGGCGGGCTTTCATGCAACCCCAAATCTGGGGCGTGAGTGGCAGACGGACAACCCGACTGATTCGAACGCGAATTTAAAAATCTATTGTGGCAAGATCAGTACTTCACAGGCACCGGGAAGAAGAAGTGAACTCCGGGGCGACCTGAGCGGGGAAGCGACAAATGCCAGGAAATTGGACGCACAATCTTAGTGAATGCTGGCAGCTCCGAATCCTCGTCGGAAATCGAAAAATACAGAGCAGCTCTTTCTTAATGTAGATATGACAAAGTTGCATTATTTTTGCCGTAATAAGCAGGGACAATGGGAATAGACCGCTGTCTAGCATTCTAAGGGGTTTCCCCCAGCCACAGTTAGGGACATTCAACTTACTTTTTACTAAGTTCTCACTTCCCACATAAAATGGCATTTTGTTGCATAAGTGCATTTGAGAGATTTCAGTTCTGTGATCACCCATCACTTCTCTCCAAGAGTTTAGAGCATTCTTCTTGTTTTAAGGCCACGTATCAAAATTCCTAAGAAAACAGAGAAGAAGGGTCAAGACTAGATTTTCCTATACTGTCCTAGAACTGAGTCTAATCTATACCGCCCTCACTCCCATAACGTCTTGCGGATCTTTTGAAGGAACTTACATCTCACTTCTCACTTGTGCTTACGATATGACAAAAATGGTGTTTGAGGTGCTATGTTTGGTGATCCTACCCAGCATTCACTGCATCGGCCGGATGGATTATGTTTGAGGCAAAATGGTCACCTGTCAGTTGTGCAATGTCTGACCTCAGTAGTCTTTTGGTCCTAGATGGGGAAAGAATGGAAGTAACATTTACACTATGGTGGAGGTGTCATCGACAGTGCTGACAGTGCCCTACAGGATGGAAGCAAGAGGGTGTTTTGTAGCAGCTGTGTATGTAACAACTATTGATTATACGGAGCAATGGAGAGAGGTGAGTCAGGCTTGCGTAACAATTTTTACCCCCCTGGGACCAACAGTAAAATGAAAATTTTGATCCCAGACCACCCCTTTAAGATTATCATTCCCATTATGACCACATGGCGGAGGGATCTACTAGAATCAGTAAGGGCTTTTACCTGTAGCAGGATTAATAAAGAAAATATGAGGCCAAAATTCACATTTACATTAACCGTTAGATGGACCAATTGACTCCCCCCTCCCGATCTTTTATGCTCCAGAATTTAATCCGTGTTTAATATTTTGTTATATAAAAAGAATGGGGGAATAAACAAGTTAAATATCTTCTCCATGCGCTTTCATATCTGAAACCGCACACAGGATATAGAAAAAACACCTGTGAGTGGAAAATAAACTGAAGAAAATCCAGAAAGAACTGGTTGAAACTGCGCAATATAATTATTATATGGATATTGTGGAGTGACATCATGTAAAACATGGAGGACATTTTGATTATGCAGGCTCCGATCCATGGACGGGTAAAGCCTCATCCTTCGGATACAACACTGTTTATACCATTGATTTTGAATGATGTATCTATACCATATTAAATGTAGTTTTTTTTCCTATAGTGTAAAAATATTTATTTGCATATTAATGGAAGATGTCATCAGGACTTCACCATATCACTTAGGTTTTTTAGAGGTTTACCGTGACTTTTGGTACTAAATTCCGAATTCGCTATGAATAATTAGGGTTTCAATCAACTTTTCAAAAGATATAAAAGTAACTGGCTCCCTGTCAGCAAAAAAACATGAGTCATGGGATTGTCAAGAACCCACGTGTCATAAATCATATCTTCCAAACCTCTCTTCCAAATAATATTCTGCCAATTTCATTGGCAAAACTTCCTGGCCTCTTGATGGTTTCACATTGTTGTGATGAGGTGTTGAAGTGAATAATAGAGAAATATTAGAGATTACTGGGAACTTTATGAGGTGCTGTCAGTGGTAACCCTCTTTACAGGAAGACAGCTATAGCAGGAAAATGGTATTATAGGGCAAGCAGTAAAGGAGCGAGTTAGTACAGAAGTTTCATTTTTTATTCTTTAAAGCAGATTGGCAGTAAATGTGACATCGCCCCACATTTCTCAGGGAACTGTCAGGGCAATTTGGGACTAACCATAAAGTGTTCCAAATCATACTGGTATTGAACCTATAGATGAGTCTGATGAGGCCACATTGGACTATCTCTGGGTTCGCTTGGTGACTGTGTATGCATTAATTTTGTGGGAGTAGTTGAGTAGTATTATCGTGGATTTTGAGCACATGCACTGAGCGGGGGTTACACTTCACTGGCTTCACCGAAAGACTGTGCTGCGGCAAAAGCTCTGGTCCTTGCGGCCACGGACAGGGTGATTGGGACCACTAAACCACAGCGTCCATATGAACAATCCAATGGAATTGTTAGAGTCCCAAAAATCAACCGGACGGCTTCTTCTAACAAAAAGGGAACCAAAGATCAGTTCTGTACAAAAAAGTGGTATGGCGGTCAGAGGGACCTGATGCTCAACATATCGTCTCTCATTCTATTATAATCTCATCGTAAAACAATTAGACAACACAATTGGTTGTCGCCGGTGGATGAATCTAGTCATATGAGCAGTAATTATGTTCTAATTATTACTAAAAGAAGGCTTGTCCACAAGGTCCGACGTGTTAATGATGGTATTACGGAACTCAACATGCTAGAACGGGTGTTGGACCCCTTTTGCCTTCAGAACTGCCTCATTCTTGTGGCATAGATCACCAGGGTGCTGGAAGCATTCCTTCAGAGATTTGGTCCATATGGACATGATGGCATCACAAGTTGCCGCAGATGTGTCGGCTGCAAAACCATGAAGCGAATCTCCCGTTCCACCACTCCCAAAGATGCTCTATTGGATTGAGATTGGTGATATGGAGGCCATTTGAGTACAGTGAACTCATTGGCATGATCAAGAAAACCATCTGTGATGATTCCGCTTTAGTCATGGCGCATTATCTGCTGAAAGTAAGCCATCAGATGTTGGATACATGTCGGTCATACAATGGCATGGACATGGTAGCAAACAAGTACTCAGGTAGGCTGTGGCGTTGCAATGATGCTCAATTGGAACCAAGGGGCCCAACGAGTGCCAAGAAAATATTCCACCAACCCCTGGACACAAGACACCACCACCAGCTGAACCGTTGTACAAGGCAGAGGATCATGCTTCATTGGTTGACGCCAAAATTCTGACCCTACCATTCCGAATGTCGCAGCAAAAATCAAGACTCATCAGACCAGGCAAGTTTTTTCCAATCTTTCCTACGGTCCAATTTCGAATGCGTGGTGCCCAAAATTCAGCCATTGCCTCAAATTGGTCGGGATGTTACTGTGCGTTCAGAGATGACTTCTGCCTACCTTGGTTGTAACGGGTTGGGCGATTGGAGTCACTGTTGGGCCTTTTTATTCAGCTCGAACCAGTCTGCCCATTCTCCTCTGACCTCTGCCAGAAAAATCTGATATGGTTCACTTCTATTCTAATGTCCCATGTGCCTATTATTCCCACACTGAGGGTTATAGTGTACACTCTCTCATTGATATCACTCATCGGTAAAATGAATCTGAATGCTTGGGGTATAACTGCTAGGACCCCAGTGATTGTGAGAATGGGGGTCACACGTGCCCCTATATCAGTTGCGGCGAACCTATGGCATGGGTGCCATAGGTGGCGCTCAGTGTCCTCTCTATGGGCACCTGCCCCATCTCCCCAGCACAGAGTTCACAGGATAGGACACAAGGCCCCTTGCAGTCCCAGGCAGCCCAGTAACTAGGGGCATTAACTTGAGGAGGTGCAGAGGTTGCGGTCACACCAGGGCACAAGAGGTTTAGTGGGCCCTTATGGTGTCACTTTCCCTGGTACAGACTTTGCACTGGGGGCCCATCAGCTTCTAGTTACACCACTGCCAGGACCCTACAATGATAATCCGAACTTCTTCTCCTTCTTTCTACTGTATTGTTGTCCTCGGTATACAATTTAAACCTATGACAGAGCAGGGAGTAATAAGTTACTGCTTAAATTGTCACTTTGCAAAAAATATGTGGGTTTTAGTTGTAGTTTGAGCACTCAGTGTCTAAAAGGTTTGCCATCGCTGCCCTATATGAATGGTGTCCAGTGCAATGACTGGGTGTATGAATCAAGTATTAATCATATTATTGGAGCTGCAGTCAGACCCCCCAGAGATCAGACACTTACCCACTATCTTGTTTGTAGAGAATAACTGTTCATAGTGGGAAAACCCTCTTTCAGATATATATGTATGTTGTATATAGTGATAAATTTGTTGATCTGTCTTTATAATACTTCTCTTGTGCTGCACTTTACTCCGTATTGCACTACAAATCTTTTCCAATCCCTTTGATTAAACATGGACATATCAAATATATGCATTCTGTGCAGCTACTGTATGTACAGTAAGTAATTGCCTAATAGTAAATTGTACCTTCCAACATTTCAAGTGTCCCATGCACAAATGGTTTATGATCAATAGCATGTGTATCATATAATTAATTACAAGCAGTAGGATTTTGCTCTTGGGAAAACTTTATTTTGTTGCCAACACAAAAGCTGGAACATTTTGTAGTAAATATTTTGTGATTTCTGGTGAGTAATGTTCCATGCAAAAACCTCCCAAAGACCTTGTATCTTGTGTTCTTTGTCCTTGTGAGTTCCATTCATGCAAATGTTCTCAATCTTTTACTAAAAGTTACATTATAGGGTAATGTTTTAAGCTTCCATACAAGGAATTCAGAGTAAAAAAGTATTTAGGACAGCTAAAGGAGCAGTATCGCCCACATTTACCTACTTTGGCTAGTCTAAGTGTGACACTTTTATGTCGTTTCACTTTACGTAGGAGAAACTTCCAAAAAAAGTGGTCTTAAACAATTGCAGGGGAGATGACATAACAGCTGGAGAGTGCACTCACCTCTCATGTATATTTGAAGGGCCAATACACTCCTGCCCTGGTTATAATACAATGGGGCAGATTTACTTACCCGGTCCTGTCGCGATCCCGCGGTGCGTTGTCCGACAAGGATTCAGGTCTGCCGTGATTCACTAAGCTCGTTCGTCCAATTTCCTTCATGTGCTGCTTCCACGCTGAGATCCGCCGGAGTTCACCTTCTTCTTCCTCGTGCATGTGCTTGATCTTGCGTCACAATTTCATTTTTAAATTCCGCAGTTTGTCCGAATCCGATGCGCCACAATCCGATCGCGCACGCCAAAAACCCGGGGCAATTTGGTGCAAAAAAGAAATATTCGGGAAACCCGACTTAATCGCGGTCCGTGGACCCTTAGTAAATGAGCCCCAATGACTTTATGCTGTGTTGTATTTCCTCACATTATTGTTGTCCTACTAATCTGCCTTGAAGACCCCAGCTTGTCTCTGTGCTGCCTATGCCCTATTTATGGACTCTCACAGACTTCACCTGTCCGGACCCTGACCCATACATGTCTCTCCTGCCTGCACTTATGCTTTGAACCAGAGTTTTTTTACCCTATGACTGCTTTCACCTGAAACATCTTTAAAAGTTGGCGACCAGGTGGTCTTCCTGCAGATCCCTATATAGAGGTTAAAGTGTGAGGACCATAGAGGCCACTTTAACAACAAGCCTTAGGAGTGGACCAAAGCCAAACCATTTAGGTGAAACAGTGAGTCTACATCCTATTGGCCATAGCATATGGAATTTCTTGATTTACTCTTTTATCTTTCATTTTAGGTTCCCCATGCAGGGTTGGATTAAGACTGCCACGGGCCCTGGGATATATGAATATAATAGCTACCAGTCCAGAATTCACATCCTACATATGGTACAAGAATCAGCTTATTGAGGAATGGAGGATGTGTCCCTTCTGCGTTCAATCTGCAGTTTTAGGACCTTTGGAGGACCTTCAAGATCCTAAAATGGCTCTTGTGTACATGTGTATTGAGAGGAAGAACAGATGTACGCGGATTTCATGAGTAAAAATCCTTCTCATTTTAAAATTTGGTGGCCATGGGTCCTGTCAAAGGCTTGGAACCCAGGCTACTGCCCAAACCGCCTATTCTGTAACCCACTAGTGTCCCCATGTGTTCATGATCCACATGGATTATTAAAGTATAAAGCTAATTTCTGCCATACATGAAAAAAGGCATCAGGTCCTTTCAATTTTGATGAAGTCTTCCAAACATTTAGGTGTATGTAGTCAATGTGTATGTGACAGAAAAGCATGCACAATATATACTGTATATACTCGAGTATAAGCCGACCCGAGTATAAGTTGAGACCCTAATTTTAACACAAAAAACTGGAAAAAACAATTGACTCAAGTATAAGCCGAGTATGGGAATCATAGTGTGACATTAGAATGTCAGCGTGCGGCTGATGTCACAATGCCTGCGACGGACCGCGGGGACACGGAGCTGATGCCGGGGCTGCGATTGATAGAAGAGGACCCACCGAAGTGGTCGTCGGAAGGTGAGTACACTTTTTTTTCATGACTCGAGTATAAGCCAAATTAGGGTTTTTCAGCACATTTTTTGTGCTGAAAAACTCAGCTTATACTCAGGTATATACAGGCAGTCCCCGGGTTACATACAAGATAGGGTCTGTAGGTTTGTTCTTAAGTTGAGTTTGTATGTAAGTCGGAACTGTATATTTTATAATTGTAATCCCAGCCAGAACTTTTTTGGTCTTTGTGACAATTGGATTTTAAAAATGTTGGGTTTTCATAAGAATCAATATTAACACTAAAGCTTCATTACAGACACCTGTGATAACTGTTATAGCTGATCATTGCAGCCTAGGACTAACCCTAAGTACAGTATATTACCAATATCCAGAGGTCCGTTTGTAACTATGGGTTGTATGTAAGTCGAGTGTTCTTAAGTAGGGGACCGCCTGTATGGTATATAAGGTTTTCTTGTTTATTTGACTTTTTTGTACCTCTATGTTCTTCTTTGTATCAGTAGGATTTGTGATGGCTCTTATTAACCATAAATCTGTTATCGATTCTATTGCCACTCATATTGACTATAAAAACAGAAAGCGCTATTTACAGGAAAAACAGTTCATTGAGAGCGGTCCATAGATCACTGTTAATGATATGGCTGTCTGATCACTGCTTTGATAGACAAGTCGATGTAATGATACATAGAAAGGAAGCACTTTGCTTAATCACAGTGCGAGAGCACATCCACTTTTGTGCAGGATTGCATTACTGGCCTGATGAAGTCTTGTTCTCTGAATTACTTTCTATTAAACGACTGGCTCCCTGATCTGGAAGTGCTGAGTTCAGCACCTAAAACTGCTTCATTATCCAGTGTGACATAAGTGACCATCAATATAAGATAATCTTCATGCACAGCATTTTACGGGTGTAAACTGTATAACCTGGAACATGAACTGCATAGGGGGACCAAAATATGTTTCCTCCCCATACAAAGAGACCAGTATAAAAACCATGAATTATAGTGTGGCCTAGTACAGATTTTGCCTTGCAGCCAACAGCTTTAATAGCATAAATGATTGCATTGCAATTCAGCATAGCAATCTTAGTAATGAATTTAGTGCCACCTTATTTTGCTCAGATCCAAGCTGTTTTCAAGCTATATTTATGGCTCTTCAACATAGTGGGGCACATTTACTAAGGGTCCGTCGGGCGCATTTCCGCCGGGTTTCCCGAATTTTTTTGGTTTGCGCTGAATTGACCCAGGTTTTGGCACACGCAATCATAGTGTGGCGCATTGGCGCCAGCTTTCATTCAACACAAATTGGGGGGTGTGGCCGTCGGACAACCCAACTGGTTCGGACAAACCACGGAATTTAAAAATCAAATTGTGTCACAGGATCAGCACTCACATGCACCGGGAAGAAGAAGGTGAACTCCGGGGGACCTGAGCGGGGAAGCGACACATGCAGGAAATTGGACGCACAATCTTAGTGAATCGCGGCAGCCCCGAATCCTCGTCGGACATTCTGGATCGGCAGCGTTAACGGGACGGGTAAGTAAATGTGTCCCTACTAACTTTAAAAAGAAATGTAAAGTTTTTACAAATATTACAACAAAAATTCCAATTGTCCCTGGATAGCCTAATCTCCCCCGAGAGCTGAATAATTCATGTAATTATTTGTTTGAAGTAGATGGACCTCAATAGCCTTTTAGATACACTGCTCACTGCAGGAGAAAGAGCAGAAAAATTACAGAGAAGCTTCTTTCTTAATGTAGTATATGACAAAGTTGCATTTATTTTTGACCTGTACTAAGCAGGACAATGGAATAGGAACGCTGTCTAGCATTCTAATGGGTTTCCCCCAGCCACAGTTAGGGACATTCAACTACTTTCATTATCTAAATCTCACTTCCCACATAAACTGGCATTTTGTTGCATAAGTGCATTTTAGAGATTTCAGTTCTGTGATCACCCATCGCTTTCTCTCCAGAGTATCAAAATCTTCCTAAGCAATAGAGAAGAGGTCAAGGTCTAAGATTTTCCTATGCTTGTCCTAGAACTGAGTCTAATGTATACTGCCCTCACTCCCATAACGTCTTG
Organism: Engystomops pustulosus; assembly: GCA_019512145.1. NCBI lineage: Eukaryota > Metazoa > Chordata > Amphibia > Anura > Leptodactylidae > Engystomops > Engystomops pustulosus. Next base: position 243,437,586 of record CM033642.1, on the reverse strand, counting down.
CAGAATCTTTTGAAGGAACTTACATTTTTACTTTTACATTTTATCGGTTAAAATGTACAGTAGATAAACACATCAAAACAGACAAATATTGATTAATTATACTAAAAATGTCCGTGTATCTCACTTTCGCTAGATATTGAAAAAATGGTGTGATCCTACCCCAGCATTCACTACGGTGGGGAGGATTATGTATGAGGCCCAAGTGATCACCTGTCAGTTGTCCACTGTCTGACCCTATTAGACTTTTGGTCATTATGCCCCATTTAACTGCCCACACAAGTGCACTATCTTAGACTGGTGGAAGTCACATATACACTATGGTGAGGTGTCGTCGACAGTGTTGAAAGTGCTACAGGCTGAAGCCAGAGGGTGTAGCAGCTATGTATGTAACATTATCGCTTATCCGGAGCAATGGAGAGAGGTGAGGAGTATAGGTTGCGTAACAATTTTATAACCCCCCCCCCCCCCCGGGACAAACAGTAAGATAAAATTTTATCCCAGACAACCCCTTTAAGATTATCATTTCCCACTATGACCACTGGCGGATGACTACTAGAATCCCAATAAAGGCTTTTACCTCATAGCAGGATTACTAAAGAAAAATCTTAACCCGTTAGCTGGACAATTGACTCCCCACTTCCGATATTTCTTCTACTCCAGATGTTATCCGTGTTTAATATCTGTATATAAAAAGAACTGGGGGAATAAGACAATAAATATCTTCTCCCATGCGCTTCATATCTGAAACCTGACACAGGATATAGAAAACACCTGTGAGTGGAAAATAAACCTGAAGAAATCCAGAAATGGTTGAAACTTCGCAAATAATTATATGGATATTGTGGTAGTGACATCCTGTATAAACAATGGAGACGTTTGCACTGTGCAGGGCTCCGGTCCATGGACTGTACAGACTCATCCTAAGGATACAACACTGTTATACCATTGATTTGAATTTGTGTTTTTCTACACATATAAATTTAATATTTTCCTACAGTGTAAAACTTATTTATTTGCATATTAAAGGAAAGCTGTCATCAGGACTTCACATTATCACCTTAGGATATCACCTCCTTCCAATAATATTCTGCCAAACTCATTGCAACAACTTCCTGGCCTCTTGATGGTTTCCACATCGTTGTGATGAGTTGTTGAAGTGAATATATAGAGAAATATTAGAGATACTGGGACTTATGATTTGCTGTCACGTGTAACGCTGGCATCCTGTTATGGGCTGTCCTTGTAGTGTATCACTACAACACATCTTTACGGGAAGACATCATAGCAGTAAAATGGTATTATAGGGCAGCAGTAAATTGAAAGTTCAGTACAGGGTTTATTCTTTTATTATTTTAAATCCTTACATCGTCCACATTTTGCAGGGAACCTGTCAGGGCAATTTGGGACACTAAACCAATTGTGGCTAAGTGTTCCAAATCACCCTGGTATGAACCTAGAGAGTCTGATGAGGCACATTGGACTTATCTCTGGTGCTCTCTTGGTGACTGTGTGTTGATTCAATTTTGTTGAAGTAGTTGAGAAGTACATCGTGGATTTGGGGCACATGCACTCAAGCTGGGGTTCACTTCACTGGCTTCACCGAGTGACTGTGCTGGTGGCAAAAGCTCTGGTCCTTGCGGCCACGGACAGGGTGATTTGGGACACTAAACCCCCAGTCCATATGAACTTGTGGATTGTTTCAAGTCCAAAATCACGCTGACAGGCTTCTTCTAAAAAGGGAACCAAAGATCAGTTTCTGTACAAAAAGTTGTCCACTGTATGTGGGTCTGATATGCTCACATCTCGTCTCTCTTGTCTGTATTATAATCTCATCGTAAAACAAATTAAGACAACAAAATTGGGTCCCGGTGGGATAATAATAGCCATATGTCATCTGTAATATATCGCCTAATTATTACAACAGACGCCTGTCCACAAGGGCGACGTGATACATGATGTATAAGTATAATATGCTTTACATATTCAGCACACCCCCAACAACCAGCAGCAACATGTACTATTACGTATTATAGTGTGCCAATACGTAATTATGTGGTAACTATGATCTACCCACACCATGGATCTGTAGTCGCCTGGTTGTGTTCCAAAGATGACTTCACATAACTTAGATCGCACATCGGCAAAATAGAGACAATGCCTCATTGCTGGCTGTTCATGTCAGATCGTTCTGGAGATTATATTTGAGGTTCTTCGTCAGCTATGATGTATAACTTGTTCCATTTGAATGTCCATGATAAAGATCATTTCCAGTGAAGTTAATTTACCAGCGTGGGTGCAACTGTGGTGAATAAACAAGAAGTAACTACAGGGAGTCCCACTGGGGCCCAGTCATCTAAGGTGCTGGGACAAAACACAGGGGCAATTAGGCTGCATGCACGGGTCTACAAATGGCGGCTTTGAGCTGGAATGGCACGGTAGGCAGCCGGGCGGTCACACCGCAGAAGATAGTGTAGGTTATGTTACTGCCTCGATTTGCTGCGCGGCTGCTCAGCTCTCTATGGAGCTCCTTCCACAGCTGGCTTGTGGCTCACAGCTCATGCAGATGTGTACATGGAGCCTTACTCATAGATCCAGGCGCTGGTAATCTTCTTATATTTGTTACCCATGGCCTCCTTCCTTCTAAAATCAATGAGCCTGAGGAGCCATGGAGCAACGCTATTCTGTCTACATGCAACATCCTATAGAGCTGCATGAGCCCAACAGCAGCGGCGTAACTTGAAGCTGATGATCCCCAGTGAAAAATCTGTGCCAGTGCCCCAACTATAATGTATGGTTTATAATAATAATAATAATCTTTATTTATATAGCGCCATCAAATTCCGTAGCGCTTTACAAATCAATTTTATAGGTCGTGTTTTCTCATATGAGAAAGTGACACCTTATGGGCCCCCTAAGACTCTTGGGCCCTGTTGCGACCGGTCCCTCAGCACCCCTCTCTAGTTACACCCCTGTCTAACAGTCTATATACACTCACCGGCCACTTTATTAGGTACACCTGTCCAACTGCTCGAATTTATGTATCTCTACACATATATAAATGTAGTTTTTTTTCCTATAGTGTAAAACTTATTTATTTGCATATTAATGGAAAGCTGTCATCAGGACTTCACATTATCACCTTAGGAGAGGTTTCCGTAGACTTTTGGTACTAATTCCGAATTCGCTATTATAATTACTGGTTTCACTCACTTTTCAAAGTATATAAAAGTATACCTGGCTCCCTTTCAGCAAATAACATTGAGTCATGGGATTGTTCAAGACCCCACGTTGTCATCATCATTATCTTCCCAAACCTCTTCTTCCAATAATATTCTGCCAATTTCATTGCAACAACTTCCTGGCCTCTTGATGGTTTCCACATTGTTGTGATGAGGTGTTGAAGTGAATATATAGAGAAATATTAGAGATACTGGGACTTATGAGCCTACCTTGGTTGTAACGGGTGGCGATTTGAGTCACTGTTGCCTTTTTATCAGCTCGAACCAGTCTGCCCATTCTCCTCTGACCTCTGGCATCAACAAGGCATTTCCGCCCACAGAACTGCCACTCACTGGATGTTTTTTCTTTTTCGGACCATTCTCTGTAAACCCTAGCATGCACGGTCACATGAATGTGTTCCTAAAAGGTCAGTGACTCAGTCCTTCTGTGCCATAGATGGGTGTTGCCATGGAAGGGAAAATACCAGTTAAGGGGTGTTGTAACATGGTTGTACACCGTTGTTCTTTCAATTATCCATCATGTAGATATTTTACAACATATGGATAATGGCCATATCCAAAAAAAAGTCAGAGAATAAATATGTTATCTCTACAGAGGATGCACAGATGTGTCATATGGCATCAGTGTCCTGGCAGAAGGTGAAAAGCTCAATTCATGTTTATGGACTTATAATATAAAATAAAATTTCTCCACATAGCAGTGAATACTTTTTACTTTTTTTTTTGCCCCGGCAGGGGCAGGCTTTGCAAGTGTTAGAGTTCCCTATACATATTGTATAGGGACCCTTCGTGGATTCATTTTTAAGACTATGTGGGGTGGGCATTGATATTATCTCTGTTTGTTTTTTCTTTTTTCCATCTGACTTCTTTGGTTTAATCAATCTCACTTTCCTTGTGTTAAAAGGTTTTTTTTTTCAGATCTTTTGAGACATTTGTTACAAAGTCACAAAAAAATGTCACACTTAATGTCTCAAGTCACTGCTACTTCCATTTGTATGTTTCCTTCAAGATGGTTTTGTCTGAAATTTTTGCCTCCAGAAAGGTCCCAAACTTTTAGACAATTTGAAAGGATAAATGTTATTTGCAACATTTACAATGCGTGAATAGAAGATAAATGTGTCTTTACTGAGAAAAACAACACGTCTGGTGACATTTCAAAAATGTCCCAAAAAGGTGCACAAATTGCAATACGCCAACAAAGGCTCAAAAAAGACAGAAAAAAACAGGCAGAAAAATAAAAATAAATGACCACATGGACTAGCCTTCTCAATATTTCCCTTCTCACTTTCCACATTCCCTCATAGTGGCTGCCGGAAGGAAAATGTTGAGCTACAGAACCATCCCAATGATAAGCACCAATTAAAGTAGAGCAAGGGGTTGTATTCAAGGTGGAGTGGTCTTGGAAGAAATACTTAGCAGTTTATGGACAGTTCTCAGGAAAAAATTACCCCAGTGCACATTTGCAACACTTTTGAAAGAAAGAAAAAGTTGAAGTTGAGAAATAAAAAGTATTAATTCCACCGTTTTAACCTATATATTAGTTGGCCACATGCCGGGATCCATTAAGAATTATACACAGAAGGAGGATTGAACTATTATCTTTGTCTACACCAGAAACACATGGAGGAAAACTGAGTTCCGCCGGAAAAAACTTAACCTTGGCAAAAATCAAGAGGAGGACCTCTGGATTCTTGGAGTAGGTGAAGGGCTTGGCGGGAAAGAGGAATATGAAGGCCTCACTGTGGGTTCGTTCCGGAGAAGGCCGGAAGCTCCGTGTAGAACACAGGATGGAGACAGCGGGAGGGAGGAGAGGCAAGACGGGGGACCGAAGGGGGTTGAACCAAAAACAAAGGCGAAAATCAATACGTATTTATCCCATTGCAGAAATATGGATAATTAAAAAAGTTGAATTTTGTTCATTACTTACTCACTAAAGGGAAGCCTTGTTAGACAAGAACAATAACATATTTTAAAAAACCTAACACCCTTGAAAACCAGAAAAACTTAATTCTAGTATGCCGCTCCACAGACTCTCTAAAAAGGTGACGTAGGTTGACATTTGTCTTGATGTGTGTCTTATAAGAAGATGCTGTGGCTGTTGTTGATTTCAGTTTTGGGGGTTTGTTTTTTCTATTAGAAAGACCCTCCTAGTTAAAGCAGGGGTGGAACCTGAAGGACAGGTGTAATGTTTGAAGATTAGAATGCAATTCCACATTGCTCACAGTAGTGGCCACCAACAGCAATATGTAGCCCACAGCATTTCTCAATAAAACAAATGAGTACTAGGATTGCAGCTCCTGTAGGGTAAACACCAGAGAACAAATCTGTCAAAAATTAATTGAAACCAGCACAATTGTTCTCAAAGGCAGTGTAGACGGGTCAACTATCCCAGTCTACTCTATCCTATCTTCATGCTATGCCCAGCAAATGAGGGTCCATGGATCACATGAGTTAAACTATACAAAATCACACAATTGATGTTATATCAATAACAATGTTGTTTACATATTGCCCTGGGAAAACCCTTTAAACAATTGTACTGGCGAGAAAGGTAAAAGTAATCGAGGAATATACAGGAAATTCAGTGTAATCTAACAAGCTTTTGCAATAAAGGAGAAGGAAAAAGGGACAGACATAATATCATGTTTCACTGTACAAAATTGGCACAGCCATATAGCACAGACTGGAGATATTTAAAATCTGCTCTGGAAAATGGCCCGGCTGAGGGTTGCAGGAGGGTATGAAAAACACAACCAGTAGAGCTAATAACACATAAGAAGATAGCACTAAAAGAGTCATATAACATTGGGGGGGACCTGGGACAGGTATGAACAATTCCTAGTGGAAAGGATAGATAGATAGATAGATAGATAGATAGATAGATGGATTGTAGATAGATAGATAGATAGATCTAGATTGAGATCGATAGATAGCTAGATAGATAGATAGATAGATGATAAATCGTTGATTCATAGACAGATTTAGATAGATTACTAGATCAAAGATAGAGAGATAGATAGAAGATGGATAGATACTAGATAGATATACTAGATAAATAGATATATAAATAGAGAAATAGATAGCTAAATCTATAGATTTTAATATCAAAGTATTATAGCTTTAATAGCAAAGGTATCAAATCTACAGTCCGTATTTACATGCAGTAAAGAAAGTCAAATGCTTGTTCTCATGTTAAAAAAGATGATGACCAGAAAACAGACCTAAACAGATATGACAAAAGCTTTCCAGTCAGATTTTGGGCAAGTCGTCACAAGTCCTAAAGCCTCCCAGTTATGAAGGCATCAAGATACCCTCACATACTTCACGACTTAAATGATGTAGTTGTAAAAAAATGACCATTCTTACACCAAGGAAAACAACTCAATCCCTATACAGAGTTATAAAAGCAAAAACTAACCAAAATTCTCATCTAACACTCAGTACATCCATGTATGAGAGTAGTATGTGAATTATTTCTCATTGACAAGGGACAATTATCAGACTATTTCCTGTGGGGCAACCAAACATAAATGTTTTTTTCCCATGCAGCTAATCCAAGCTCCTAAATCTCCCCCACTGCTGCTCGCCAAAAAAGATCAAGCTGCCCATATGTAAACAGCAGAAAATCCTATGTATAAAACCTAAACGTAGCAAGTATAAACTAAAACCCAGGGGACCACGCCTAGTTTCTATCCTAAGAAGGCTGAAGAGTAAGAGCTGGTTGCCTTAAATATGGAAACCTATTAGACTTTCCAACCTAGAATAAAAATAACTCTTACAAAATGCAACAATAGAGGAAACAAACCAATTCGGGTGACAAGTACCTACATAGCAAATTAATATAGCCAAAACAAACAATCATTGTCTATACTATAATATATATATATATATATATATATAATAGATGGTGAAGGCTTAGACAAGACATTGATATTATTAAAGAGTTAGATCTTGCTTATCTTTTCATAAGGCAGTCATGAGTTTTAAGACTGATATTTTTATATCTAAGAGATTTACCCAGACACGGATCTGAAAAGAAAAACCCTGAGATCTTTTATTCTTTATTGTACCCCATATACAGATTGATTATTCTACAGAATTGGCTATTCATTAATTACAAAACCATCTCAGGTTTTCATGAAAACCTATAAATATGAATCTATTCTCCCTATCCCTTTCCCAGCCCCATTAGTATAAACATACATAGCTTGCCTCAGTCTGAAATTCCAGCTGTAGCTGATGAGAACAGGTAGAACATCGATTACTAACCACTATGAAAAAGGAATAAAATATACCCAGCTTACTGTGTAGGAAACAGAAGGTCTCCGGTTAGATTGAAGCCCTACCACCAAACAAGCAGGAAGGAAAGTGACACCACTGATCAAGTCCTAGTGCAAGCTAAGTTCCCAGATGCAAAGCTCCAATGCCGGAGCTATACGAAGCCTAGCACAACTCCTGTGCCCTTAAAATTCCCATCTAAAAGCCTTGCAGCCTTGGATGGATGTATGTCTTTATAAGTCACGATGTGATGTAAGAGGTTAACCCGTGTGCTGAGAGGGGAAGTGGTGGCATAGAGGAGGAAAGGAATATTAACTTTTAGCAGCATTTTGATGTTATAGATACTTTTTACGCCCTATAGAACCACTATATGACCCTATATATGAGACTTGGTAGTCCGAGGAAAGACGTTCTCCTGACACCAAAGCTTTACACCCAGGTCCCTTCTTGTAAAAACCCCTATTAAACTCCCCTGTTTAAAAAGCTGAAGTGCCCACTTTTCTCATAGCTCACACAATACCCTCCCTTCTTCCTCTTGTCTCATTGTGCATCTTTCTACTCCAGAGTTCTTTTGCCAGAGGTACTTTGTTAACTTTTCTTCACTCTTGTATCTGTAAACTGTATACAGTAACATTGAGGATGCAGTTTTTTACTTCTGTTTGCTATAATATATCAAATAAAAACATGTCGAAAAAAGCTGATCTGCGTTATAGATAGAGCTAGATATTATTTCCGGGTTTCTGAAAAACCACCCAGGGTGGTGGGCTCTGAGATAAGAGACACCCAAACATGTCCAGCAGAAGTCACAAACATGAGGGAAACTGGGGAGGCTGAGCGGACACGATGAACTGTACTGTCACAGTGAGCCTCCATTTACTGAACTCCTATAGCATATAGATCCATCTAAAATATTGATAGCAAAATCAATTCTGATTAGTAAAATAATGTAAGAAAACATTAAGAGATTAGTTTGAGTCAAAATCTCAAAAAAACTTTTCCCCATTAAATGGACTATCTATACATAAGACTATTCTATTAAAATAACAGACGGAGTGAATAATGAGGAGATGCTTTATTGCAGTCTTTGTCTTATACTTACATTAAAGAATATCCACTGTAATCTGGAAGATTGATCCATAAATCATTGTCCAACTCTTTTGACTGTTCCTCTCAGTGCTGAAATGGTGAGAGTTTATTGTTCACATTTGCCTGCAGCCTTGCCCCATAGTCACATAGGGAATAATACCACAATATAGGTAATAGGACGGTCCGTCCTGATAGAAAAGTTCCATAATCCGTGACATCAGTCAGGTGCCCTTATAAGTGCAGCATCCTCCTTCCCTGTGATGCAAGTTCCTGACACGGTACTGTATTCTCTACAGAATGAGCCAGGAAGTTCTGTACAGAAATGATGCCACAAACTGAAGCACCCAGCAAAAATAAGAGAACTGAAAACAGAAAGGAGGGGGATGAGCAGATCCTCATCGATGAAGGCATATTGTTACAAGTTTACATCATGTCCTTGTGTTCAGATGTGTCTAGACTCATTCTCACTTGTATGTAGAGCTACGGGGGCCTGCACCTGACATGGTTGTCGATGGAGAGCAATTTTGATCAATTTTCTTAATAAAAATATGGATCTATAATAAGTATAGAAATCCTGATGAGAAGAGGTGATGTGTTAGAAGTCATCTTTCACGGTTTTAAGACTGTAGATGTACATTGTATAAGGGTGACAACGGTCATCGTACTCCAGTTTTTTATTTTAAAAAAACGTGGAGATGGAACACATTGTCAGGGAAGCTAACTGTATATAAACTGTGAAAAATTCATGAATAGTAGATTGCATTGCTTATTACATTCCGATGACGAATTGATGTTTTTTTATACATTTCTCTTCCTACAGAAATTTAAATGGCATCATACTTCCTACACTAATACATTGCAAAGCACACATGTCGTCTATGAATAGGTAAGCGTCCTGATCATGTCCCTGTTTCTAGAAACTTAAATTTAGTGGTTAAAACAAACACAAATCAATCTAGTGGGACCCAATACAAAATCAGTGTAAAGTAATAACCGCTCCATCTACAGGAATATCTAATATTAGACTGGTACTTTGTATGGGCCTTATGGGTCCCAAATAACTCCTGGATTGGTTGCATCCGACCACATCACTCATCTCGAATATTACCCCTGAAGTTATATAATCATAATAAATTTTGTACATATCATGTCTCAAATGAACTTATAAACAGTTAAGCATACTTAGATAAGACGGGGTTCTCCTAGTAATAGCATGTGCCCTTTCCAACATGATAGGGCCTAAATTGCGATCAGTGGGGGTTAAACTCCCACTGATCTTGAGAATGTGGGACCAACTACCCCTATTGCTACTCAGATTGATTAAGGAGTAGTCCCACAGCGCCAAGCTGCCCATTCTCTCCCGGCGGTACGCATATTGGGGGGGAGTATGTGCTCGGCTATCTCCATCCAGCGAATAGAGCTTACCAAAGCAGCCAAGTGCATGTGCGAATAGATTGCTCAGGTTATATGGAGTGCAACAGGGGTACAAAAGACCTCGTTTCAAGATCGAGAGGATCTTATCAGTGAGCCCCCTAATGGTCAGCATTTAGGCCTATCCAACTAGGCTATGACTGGAGAACAGAACCCCTTTAATGCCCCCCCCACCTCTCCGCAGAAAGAAAGACATGTGAAAGATTTCTCATTTGTATAATAAATACTGCGAACAAGTTTCATGATAATTCTTTAGGTATCTAGTCTACAACGTTTAGGTCCTCTGCTTGCTGTCATCAATAGGAACATTGAGCGGCAGTACCTCCACAAGGAATAACGTCCAGGTCTTGTGATAATACACACACACATGCAATCCATCCGCGACGGGGTGTGGACACTCAGTGTTGGGAACGGTGTTGCCATTACTGAAGGTTGTAGAGCTGCAGGATAGCCTGGGCACCAAAACCAAACTTACTTGAAGCACACTTGGTGGGCCCACACAATGAAGGCAGATGTAGAGGTTTTACTCTTATATTACCTAGTTTACTCACGCCTTACAGTTAAAGATATTTGGGCACAATGTATCAATTTTTATCTGGGCACTTAGTGATACACTGTAAAGATGGGGGCATCTATCTACTTATCTACTGCAGGGCTGGAATCATCTGATAAATGCTCTGCAAATAAATGGTGGACGGGCCGAACAGAGTTCTTATGATCTAGAGTGCAGATGATGACTGCAAGCAGAGATCTTGAATAACGAGACAGTTTTATTTGCATCACTTAGCTAGGAACGGCTTCATTTGCAGAATGCGTTAATGTCACTTTTAAGTGTCTTGAAGCTCTCTAACACCCCTCCTCTAACCACACAGGAGCCCAGTCAGTGTGAAGAGCAGACAAAGCGGAAAATGTGCGAGTTGAAATATTTAAATATTTAATGGGCTTCTCCTAATAAAAGACGTCTCTGTAAAATAGCGCGTGCTGTTGTGCCGTTTCAATAGTATATGGAGGCAGAATTGGGCTGGAAACGGTTAACACCACATCACCTGAGGGTTAATGGGCTGGTGGTTCCCATTTTATAAATTAAAGACAGATCTGTAGAGAGTTATTGTATGAGAAGAACATGAGGTGGAGACCAAAACAATCTTCTCCGTTATCAAATGAATGAGCTCTGATCTGCCCATGAGAGGAAATCTGTCTGTATAATTCAGAGCATAATGAAGCGTTTTCATGGTCGCTGTGAAAACTCACTGCAGGGCAAGAGTCTCTAGGTGTATCTTTCTGTGTTATGGAGCTGAAAATTGTTTTTTGCACAACAAATTGTCCTTACTAGTGCCAGTATTTATTACATTTTCATACCAAGTATGGAATCTGGGAAATAAACGCCAGGTGCAAAAATTGTAGAAAAAACTATAATTTGCACCATTTTCTTATGTACACCGTTTTTACACCTTTCACTGTGCACCCATATTGAAACCTCCCATTATTCTTTGGGTCGGAAAGAGAGAAAAGGGCGGATACCACATTTATAGATGATATTTTCATTAGGTTTAATAGATTTCAAAAATGAAAACCATTTGTATTTAAAAAAAAAGTTTTTTTTAATTTGTCCTATTTTGACGCACATTCAACTTTCTCAAACTTCAGGTTTTAAGGTTATAATTTTTTGTCGGACGAAGCTGACGTTTTGTAAGGCGATTATTTTAGGAACTGTACCAACGTTTTTGCTAACTTTTTATTAAAACAGTTGATTATTGTGAAAGGCATAAAAGTGGCAGTTCCAACATTTGGACGCGGTTCCTTTTATGGGGTTTCAACCCGCGGGAATAACAGAAGGACACTCACACAAGTGCCATGTACTGGCTGGGGACGTCTACCGATGCTTGACAAATGGAACTGAAACTGACAGGGGAGTTCATTCCTGTTGCTAATATGGATTCACACAAGCGCAAGGTGTAAGGGGCCTTATAATATTTGATTCAGAACTTTTAGGGCACGGAGTGTTATGATTTTATTTGTTGTTTACTTCATATGACTTTTAAGGGAAATGTTTGGCTTTCACCATGAGAACTAAAGGTACCAGAAACAGTCATAGCAGTTGCGACAAGTGTTTGCTGTATTTTATACAGAGAGATATCTGCCGTTGTATGAGAGGATAACCTGTGAACCTTCTTTGTACAGCTATTGAGGATGATATGTACTATGGGAAGTCCCCAAGAGATTAATCCTGTTCAGAAAGAGCAAGAATCAGTGATCGTGGGGTCCTGAGTTGAGACACCAATCTATTAGTGATCATATAAATAAGTGGGAGGACACTTTTCTAATTAATTGTTAACAAAGAGTTTAAAAGAGGTTCTCACGTGTCTATTTTTTAATAAACACAGAATATGTCATAATACATGATAGACGTTGAGAAGAGGTCCACTGAGCACCTCCAAAGTGGGCTCTATGACTAGTTGCTATCTTCAATGCCCCAAACAAACTCCTGGGATAGCTGACAAAAATTAGATGAGCATATATACTCATTTATTATGTCTTTTCACTGCCTCCTAAAAGGACACTACATGACCATTCTCGTTCAAGTTTTATGCGTAGTGAGAAATTAGAGAGTATAAAATTCACATGCTAGCGCAAACCTGGAAGTTGGGCACTCGTTCTCGAAAAGAGTGGCGGACCCCCAGCTATCATGTAATTATGACATATCCCGATAGGATTATCATAAAATACAAGAATGGAAGTTGCAAGTGAAAGGTCACCAAACCATAAGAGTCTAAACTTAGTTTATGTTAACCATATGTGGCCTTAGTGAGTCAACTTAATCCGGCAACAGACTATAAGGGGGATGCGTAGTAGACATAAATCCTTCTCTTTGTGGACTCTTTAGTGAGGTCAAATTCTAGATAAAGAAATTATTTCTAAAATAGTCATAGGAGCAACAGTCAAGACTGTAGCGATATGAACACTGAACCATCTGGGGGAATTTTTGCACTTGTAGTGAGTTACCAACACATCCAGTAATAAAATTAAGAAAGTATTATACATCAAATTTATTGAGTCAGCCCAAAATCGTGCACAATTTCAAGAAAGCAGGGGAATGCAACATTGTGAATATTTTACACTTCATGAAATCTGTGGCCAAATCCCTTCCCATTGAAAGGTCAGATTCAGATTGTTATAGGGTTTCAGTAAACAAGCCAGGGCCAGCACTGGGCAACCGGGGCAAGTACTGGAGGCCCAGAACGCTGGGGGGCCAACATAAGGCTGTACATAAGGATTCATGGGGATGAGGGGGGCTATATCTAATGATCCATAGGGATGAGCGGGGATTGGTATAAACATTAACCATGAGGGGGCTGTTTTTGATATGAATAAACTATTGAATATTTTATGGGAAGGGAACGGAGACGTTTTAGTTTCTGGTTTTAATGCTGCCACAGGGAATTCACAGCAAGGGGCTCACTGAGGCGCGTGTCGCCCAGGGGCCTATTGTGAAACCTAGGCTGACCCTGACCAGTAAACTACTATTAGGGCATATAACACGATTGGCCAGTGGTATAAGCTCATAATGAGCTGACTACTAGTACCCAATTGGTGTAAAGCCTAAATAAGTATGAATCCTACTTATCATTCAGTAAGTATAAAGGTAAATGCTATTTACACGGGCCTGGCACTTGCTATTTCATTGCGCTGTGTTCTCTAGTGCTTACCTCATGTCTGTCATACATTAGAGGGGAGATAAATGGCTGAACGCAGGCTAATTTAGTCAATCGCCAAAGTCTCCATATATTCTGTGTCATATAAGTTGAGCTAAAGACATTCTATGTTGATGGGATGTCAGCAAATCCTTGTAGCGGATTCGCGTGATTAGTGGAGTAGTTCTCATTTGAAAAATGTGAGGGAGATCAATGAAAATGTCAATATACCGTATAGTAACTCTAAAGACGTAACAGTCAAGCTAATGCTATATGGAACATCTTATTCTTATATATAAGTTATGAAAGTGGGACAGATCTTCATTATTGATGAGTGGCACAGCAGGTGGACTTATAACTGGAAAGTAAAACATTTACTGCGGCCTTTTTCTGATAATCTTGTTAGGGGTTAGCTTTAATCACTGTGATAAGGATTTACTCTGATATGGTTCACTTCTATCTAATGTCCAAATGTGAATTATCCCCACTGAGGGTTATAGTGGTACACTCTATCATTGATATCACTCATCGGTCAAAATGTAATCTGAATGCTGGGGTATAAACTGATAGGAACCCAGTGATGAGCAGAATGGAGGGCACACGTGCCCTAGATCAGTTGGCGGGACGAACCTAATTACTGGAATGAGTGCAATAGGTGGCGCTGCAGTTGTCCTCTCTATGGGCCGCCACCCATCCCCAGCACAGAGTTCACCGGATAGGACACAAGGCCCCTGCAGTCCAGGGCAGCCAGTAAACTAGGGGCATTAACTTGAGGAGGTGCAGAGGGTTGCGGTCAACCACCAGCGCCAAGAGGTTTAGTGGGCCATTATGGGGTCACTCCCTGGTTACAGGACTTTGAAAGGGGACCCATCAGCTTCTAGTTACACACTGCCAGGACCCTACAATTGAAATCCGAAACTTCGTCTCCTTCTGGCTCTGTTTGTGTCCTCGGTATACAATTAAACCTATGACAGAGCAGGGAGTAATAAGTTACTGCTTAAATGTCACTTTGAACAAAAAAATGTGGGTTTCAGTTGTAGTTTGAGCACCTCAGTGTTCTAAAAAGGTTTGCCATCGTCTGCCCTAGATGAATGGTGTCAGTGCAATGACTGGGTGTACAGAATCAAGTATTAATAAATTATTGGAGCTTGCAGTCAGACCCCCCAGAGGAATGAATTCAGACATTACCCACTATATGGTTTGTAGAGAATAACTGTTATAAGTGGGGAAAACCCTCTTTCAGATATTATATGTATGTTGTAATATAGTGATAAATTGTTGATATGTCTCTTATAATTACTTCTATTGTGCTGACTGTACTCAGTTATTGCACTACAAATCTTTTCCAATCCCGTCTTTGATTAAAAATGGACATATCAATATATGCATTCTGTGCAGCTACGGGTATGTACGTAGTAATTGCCTAATAGTTAAATTGTACCTTCCAACATTCAAGTGTCCCAGGCCACAAAATGGTTTATGATCATAGAATGTGTACATATAATTAATACAGCAGTAGGATTGTTGCTCTGGGAAAACTTTATTTTGTTTGCCAACACAAAAACGCTGGAAACATTTTGAGTAAAATATTTTGTGATTTTTGGTGAGTAATGTTCATGCAAAAAACCTCCAAAGACCTTGTTATTTGCTGTTTCTTTGTCTTGGAAGTTCCAGTCATGCAAATGTCCCCATATTTATACTGAAAGTAACATTATAGGGTAATATTTTAAGCTTCCATACAAGGAATTAGATTGAAAAAGCATTTGCGACAGCATAAGGAGCAGTATCGCCACATTTACTACTTTGGCTTGCTTTTTATGTGTGACACTTTCATGGCGTTTCACCTTATGTGGATGAAACTTCCCAAAAAAATCGTCTCAAACAATTGTAGTGGAGAGGCATACAAGCTGGAAAGGACTGTGCACTCTCACTTGTTATCTGAAGAGCCAATCCAGTCCTGCCCTGGTTGTAATACATGACTTTATGAAGGTTCTGGCTATGCTTGTTTATTCCTGACTAATCTGCCTTGTAGACCCAACTTGTCTTTGTTGCTGCCTTGCAGCGGCCTACAGACCCCAGATTTATGGAATCTTCCAGACTCAACTGTCCGACCCTGACCCCACATGCCTCTCCTGCCGGCACCCATTCTTTTGAACCAGTGTCCTATTAAACCCTTTAACGAATGGCCTTGTTAGTTTTTTCACTATTATGTTTCACTCCCCACCTTCAATAATCTATAACTTTTTTATTTTTCCACAATAAGAGCTCTGTTATGGATTATTTTCTGCGTAACAAACGTTTCGTGTGGCTTGGATTTTACACTTTCACTTTGTGCCCAAATGACATGTCTACTTTATTCTTTGGGTTCTACGATTACGTAGATACCAAAATTGCTCATAGGTTGTATAATGTTTTCATACATTTAAAAAAATTTAAGCCTCCGGTACAAAAATTTTTTTGTTTTGCCATCTTCTAGGCGGCAGGCAATATAACTTTTTCATACTTGGTGTACGGAGCTGTGGTGGGTGTCATTTTTTGCGACTTTTGATGGCGTTTTCATTGCTGTCATTTTAGGATCTGTGCAACTTTTGCTCACCTTTTATTAATTTTTGATATTCCAAAATGTTCTAGGGAAAGGGGGGGTGATTTGAATGTTTAGGTTTTTTTATTAGAATTTTTTTTTTTAACTTTTTTTTTACTTTTCTTTTAATATTTTCAGACTCCTGGGTACTTTAACCCTAGGTTGTCTGATTTGACATACCATATACTGCCCATATGCAATATGGCAGTATATGGGGATTTTACTCCTCATTCACTACATTAGTGCTGATTGATGAGGGAATGAATGAGGTTTTAAAACGAGGAACAGCTGAGGCTTCGTGAGACCCGAAGCTGTCATGGCAACGGATCACCACTCCCGTACGTCAAGCGGGGAGGAGCAACGTATCCGCGCATGATGGCTGGAGCCTATGCGGACAATCTTTTGAAGCCTCCGGCAGCATGGCCTGGCGGCGATCGCCGGTGGAAAGAAAACGCAGAGCGGTGCTAGACCACCGATCGTGGTGGTGTTACGACTAAGCCTTTGATGCAATATGCAGAAAAGACCTTACGGCTATGGAGGAGGGCTGACCCAGTTGTGAGCCGTCCCATGCAACGGGACCGGGGTGAAGCGGGTTAAACCTATGGCTCTAACAGGACAAATCTTTAAAAGTTGGCGACCAGAGGGTCTTCCGCAGATCCCAATATAGGGGTTAACGGGTGAAACAATAGAGGCCAATTGGACAACACTTCTTAAGAGTGGACCATAAGTACAAATCCATTAGGTGAAACAGGGAGTCCACATCCTATGGCCATAGCATATGGTATTTCTGATTTACTATTTTATCTTCTCACTTTTAGGTTTCCCATGCAGGGTTGGATTAAGACTGCTACGGGGCCCTGGGATGTATGATATTATAGCTAAAGTCTGGACTTCCCATCCCTTATTTGCTACAAGGTCAGTTTCTTGAAAATGGAGGATGTGTCCTTTGCTTTCAATCTGCAGTTTAGGACCTTATGGAGGGACCTCAAAGATTCTTAAATGGCTCTTGTGTACAAGTGTATTGAGAGGAAGAACAGATGTACACAGATTCCGAGTGAAAACCCTTTCATTAGGGGCCATGGCGCCCATGTCAAAGGCTTGGACCCAGGGTTACTGCCCAACACCTATTACTGGGAACCCACTACTGTCCCCAGGGTCATGATCCAATCGGATTATTAAAGTATAAAGCTAATTCTCATACATGAATAAGGCATTGGTGTCACCTTTCAATTTTGATGAAGTCTTCCAAACATTTAGATGTATTAGTAAATGGTGTATTGACGAAAGGAAGCATATGATCACAATATATACCCTATATATAAATGTATTACAATATAATATTATATATATATATATATAGATAATATAATATATGAATATCGAGTATAAGACCGACCGAGATAAGCCGATGACCCCTACTTTACATCAAAAAAAACTGAAAAAAAAAAACTATGGAATACAAGTTATAAGCCGGGACAGGTGAATCATAGTGGGTGACATCACAATGTGTGCCGATTACCAGGCACGCACCAGTAGAATGTCAGCATGCGGTCTGACGGCACAATTACCTGCGATAGAGACCGCAGGGGACACGGAGCCCGAGGGGGGCGTAGGATGGAGTGCACTTTTTTTTTCTTGCCTCGGGTATTTAGTTTAACAAAATTTGGGTTTTTTTTTAAGCAATTTGTTATACTCCAGTTATACTGGTATAATCGTTTCCGTATTTGAATTTTTGGGTTCCTATATGGAATCAGTAGGATTTGTGATGGCTCTATTAACAAAAAACCATAAATCTGTTATCAGATCTATTGCCCTCATTGACTATAAAAAACAGAAAGCCTATTTACAGGAAAACCAGTTCATTGAGAGCGAGTCCATAGAGCATGTTAATGATATGGCCCGTCTGATCATGGCTTTGAAGACAAGTGATGTAATTATCATAGCAAAGGAAGCACTTTGCTTAATCACAGTGCGAGAGCAATCCACTTTTGTGCAGGACGCATTACGGGCCTGATGAAGTTTGTTCTTGAATTTACTTCTATTAAACGACTGGATCCCTGATCTGGAAAGTGCGGAGAAGCACATAAAACGCTTCATTTATACAGTGGACATAAGTCACCATAAGTATAGATAATCTTCATGCACAGATTGACGGTTGTAAACTGTATAACCTGGGAATATGGGAATGAAAGGAGGATGTTTTTGAACCCGAGCTCAGGGAAAAAGTAGGGGGACAAAAAGAGTTCGCCCCATCACAAAGAGGACCAGTATATAAACCATAAAGTATAGTTCAGCCTAGTATGATTTTGCTTGCAGCCAAACAGCTTTAATTGAATAAATGATGGCATACAATTAGTATAGCCATTTCTAGATAATTAATTTAGTGCAACCTTATTTTGCTAAGATCCAAGCTGTTTTCAAGCTAGATTTATGGCTCTTGAAACACAGTGGGCACATTAATAAGGGTCGTCGGACACATTTCGGGGTTCCCGCTAAATTTTTCTGTTCTTGCGTTGAATTGCCAAGGTTTTTGGACACACGCAATCAGATTGTGGGCGCATTGGCGGCGGGCTTTCATGCAACCCCAAATCTGGGGCGTGAGTGGCAGACGGACAACCCGACTGATTCGAACGCGAATTTAAAAATCTATTGTGGCAAGATCAGTACTTCACAGGCACCGGGAAGAAGAAGTGAACTCCGGGGCGACCTGAGCGGGGAAGCGACAAATGCCAGGAAATTGGACGCACAATCTTAGTGAATGCTGGCAGCTCCGAATCCTCGTCGGAAATCGAAAAATACAGAGCAGCTCTTTCTTAATGTAGATATGACAAAGTTGCATTATTTTTGCCGTAATAAGCAGGGACAATGGGAATAGACCGCTGTCTAGCATTCTAAGGGGTTTCCCCCAGCCACAGTTAGGGACATTCAACTTACTTTTTACTAAGTTCTCACTTCCCACATAAAATGGCATTTTGTTGCATAAGTGCATTTGAGAGATTTCAGTTCTGTGATCACCCATCACTTCTCTCCAAGAGTTTAGAGCATTCTTCTTGTTTTAAGGCCACGTATCAAAATTCCTAAGAAAACAGAGAAGAAGGGTCAAGACTAGATTTTCCTATACTGTCCTAGAACTGAGTCTAATCTATACCGCCCTCACTCCCATAACGTCTTGCGGATCTTTTGAAGGAACTTACATCTCACTTCTCACTTGTGCTTACGATATGACAAAAATGGTGTTTGAGGTGCTATGTTTGGTGATCCTACCCAGCATTCACTGCATCGGCCGGATGGATTATGTTTGAGGCAAAATGGTCACCTGTCAGTTGTGCAATGTCTGACCTCAGTAGTCTTTTGGTCCTAGATGGGGAAAGAATGGAAGTAACATTTACACTATGGTGGAGGTGTCATCGACAGTGCTGACAGTGCCCTACAGGATGGAAGCAAGAGGGTGTTTTGTAGCAGCTGTGTATGTAACAACTATTGATTATACGGAGCAATGGAGAGAGGTGAGTCAGGCTTGCGTAACAATTTTTACCCCCCTGGGACCAACAGTAAAATGAAAATTTTGATCCCAGACCACCCCTTTAAGATTATCATTCCCATTATGACCACATGGCGGAGGGATCTACTAGAATCAGTAAGGGCTTTTACCTGTAGCAGGATTAATAAAGAAAATATGAGGCCAAAATTCACATTTACATTAACCGTTAGATGGACCAATTGACTCCCCCCTCCCGATCTTTTATGCTCCAGAATTTAATCCGTGTTTAATATTTTGTTATATAAAAAGAATGGGGGAATAAACAAGTTAAATATCTTCTCCATGCGCTTTCATATCTGAAACCGCACACAGGATATAGAAAAAACACCTGTGAGTGGAAAATAAACTGAAGAAAATCCAGAAAGAACTGGTTGAAACTGCGCAATATAATTATTATATGGATATTGTGGAGTGACATCATGTAAAACATGGAGGACATTTTGATTATGCAGGCTCCGATCCATGGACGGGTAAAGCCTCATCCTTCGGATACAACACTGTTTATACCATTGATTTTGAATGATGTATCTATACCATATTAAATGTAGTTTTTTTTCCTATAGTGTAAAAATATTTATTTGCATATTAATGGAAGATGTCATCAGGACTTCACCATATCACTTAGGTTTTTTAGAGGTTTACCGTGACTTTTGGTACTAAATTCCGAATTCGCTATGAATAATTAGGGTTTCAATCAACTTTTCAAAAGATATAAAAGTAACTGGCTCCCTGTCAGCAAAAAAACATGAGTCATGGGATTGTCAAGAACCCACGTGTCATAAATCATATCTTCCAAACCTCTCTTCCAAATAATATTCTGCCAATTTCATTGGCAAAACTTCCTGGCCTCTTGATGGTTTCACATTGTTGTGATGAGGTGTTGAAGTGAATAATAGAGAAATATTAGAGATTACTGGGAACTTTATGAGGTGCTGTCAGTGGTAACCCTCTTTACAGGAAGACAGCTATAGCAGGAAAATGGTATTATAGGGCAAGCAGTAAAGGAGCGAGTTGGAGAGTTCAGTACAGAGTTTATTTTTTTATTATTTTAAAGCAGATTTTGCAGTAAATCGTTACATCGCCCACATTTCTCAGGGAACCTGTCAGGGCAATTTGGGACACTAAACCAAAAGTGTTCCAAATCATCCTGGTATGAACCTATAGATGAGTCTGATGAGGCACATTGGACTTATCTCTGGTGTTCTCTTGGTGACTGTGTATTGCATTAATTTTGTTGAAGTAGTTGAGTAGTATATCGTGGAATTGTGGCACATGCACTGAAGCTGGGGTTCACTTCACTGGCTTCACCGAATGACTGTGCTGGCGGCAAAAGCTCTGGTCCTTGCGGCCACGGACAGGGTGATTTGGGCCACTAAACCACCGGTCCATATGAACAATCCATATGGATTGTTTAGAGTCCAAAATCAACCTGACAGGCTTCTTCTAAAAAGGGAACCAAAGATCAGTTTCTGTACAAAAAGTGGTATGTGGGTCAGATATGCTCACATCTCGTCTCTCATCTATTATAATCTCATCGTAAAACAAATTAAGACAACACAATTGGGTGTCTCGGTGGGATGAATCTAGTCATATGTCAGCAGTAATATATGTTCTAATTATTACTACAGAAGGCTGTCCACAAGGCCGACGTGTTACATGCTGTATAAGTACACTCAACATGCTAGTAACGGGTTGGACCCCCTTTTGCCTTCAGAACTGCCTCAATTCTTTGTGGCATAGATTCAACAGGGTGCTGGAAGCATTCCTCAGAGATTTTGGTCCATATTGACATGATGGCATCACACAGTTGCCGCAGATTTGTCGGCTGCACATCCATGAAGCGAATCTCCCGTTCCACCACATCCCAAGCCTACCTTGGTTGTAACGGGTGGCGATTTGAGTCACTGTTGCCTTTTTATCAGCTCGAACCAGTCTGCCCATTCTCCTCTGACCTCTGGCATCAACCCATACTGATGCTCGGTTTGAACTGCAGGAGATTGTCTTGACCATGTCTACATGCCTAAATGCACTGAGTTGCCGCCATGTGATTGGCTGATTAGAAATTAAGTTTTAACGAGCAGTTGGACAGATGTACCTAATAAAGTGGCCGGTGAGTGTATGTGTTATTTAAACTTTTTTTTTTTGTCAAGGTGACACCACCCAAGTTATGCTCGGTTTTTTGGCGAATTTTGACACACCAAGCTCAAAAGGTTGCCCATCACTGATATAGATCATACCCACAAGTGGATGAGTGAAAAAAAATCTGAATATGGCAAGGCATGAGCAGAGGGGGGGGGGGGGGGGGGCACAGACCCCACAATTTAAGGCATAAGTGACCTGAGTTTTTTTCTTTGTAGTACCCAAATAAAAATAATAATTAACAAAAAAAGAAAGGTGTTCTCTTACTTTGTAGTAATCTGTGGTTTTGTGATTAAAGGTAATTTTTGGGGTTCACAATATTGATGGTTATGTTCTATATTGGTAGGGGCCCACATCTCATCATCACAGTCAAGTATTTGTTGGAAGCAATGGGGGCGTAACTCGAGGGGGTGCAGAGGGTACATTTGTAACTAGGAACAAGAGGTTTAGGGGGCCCATAAGTTGTCAGTTTCCCATATGAGAAGACTAGAACTATAAACCAAACATTATATTCCAAACAATACATTTTAATTGTGGCCCATGCTCCTGGATTCTATATACTTGGTAGCAGTCTAGGCCTTCAGTAGCAGTCTGACTACTGCTTAATGCTATCATACTGAATACATGTTAGCAGGAAGTAGGAAAAGAGATAAAAGAGCATGACTGTAGCATCAGACTACACAGGATCTGTTTGTAGTCTGTAGCCATGGAAACATATAGATTTGCTTATGAGCTTTATACACAAAATGTGTAAAGTTAATCTGTAAAGATGCTTAGCTTTTTATTTTAGAAGCATTAAATGTAGAGGGATAAGCAGAGTCGGACTGGCCCACTAGAGGATCCTCTGGTTAGCCCAGTACTGGACCCCAGAGGTACAGCAGAAGGCTACAGAATTTGGAGGCTACTAGAGTCTGTTTTCAAGAAGCTGATGGATGGTGGGCATTCGGAATAATGTATCTGGTGGGCCCAAGGAGCCCCAGTCCTACAGTGGATTTAAGGTGTCCTGGTATCCTGAAAAACACCAAACCAGTCCCAGTATCTCTAATATTTGTAGGTACCATATATCAGCCTAAGGCTTCTGCGGCAATGTATTTGTTTCACTAGAACGTTTCAGTTTCCTGGCTGATTGCGGAGAAACATTCTAGAAATCCAATATTTACAAGGCCTCATTTATCTATTTGATGTACTTGTCTGCAATGCTTGAGTTGCTAAGCTACAAATCCAGGAGTTTGGTTTCACTGCTGCTAGAACTCTTACAAGTGAACATAAAAACAAAATGTGGATGAGAAATCTCCAAAATCTCCAAAAGTGTCAGGATCACAGACTTAGGTTCTGGAAGGGAGATTATCGGGTCACACTGGACTTTCCTCTGACAGATGTAGACCCTCCAAAACCGGAGTGATTTTCGCTGCCACCACTTGTCATATATAAAGCTGACGAGAGACCTTGCAAAGACGGTGCCCAAATTCAATATTACACTCACTTATTAAGTTATCAATGTAGGCAACATCTCTTCTGAGTTATGTAAATTGTTAAAACACAAGAAGGTTCTTAGTAAATTAAAGTTTTAATATCATAAATTTTACCATTAATTTTACGAGAGGATCTTTTTTCTTGGATATACTGGTTTTATTGCCCAAGCATCCTGACCTGGTTTCAGACCAGTAGAGGAATTTCAGAGGGGAGGGGTGCCTACATCTCATAATTTTGACGTATCTCCATCACCACATGAGGCATACATAGAAGGGCATAGGGCCTATGTTTTGGATTCCATATGCTAGAAGTAGTGCTGCAAGGTCTAAATAGCTCAGTACATGACTACTCATTACTACTACATGACTTCTGACTACAACACATGACTTCACATCAGACTGCTACTACACATCTACTACACATCAGGAATGCTGCATTTCATTTTCTACATTATAACAGTATTAGAACATGTGTGGTACATTATAACAGCAGTAGAACATGTGTGGTACATTATAACAGTATTAGAACATGTGTGGTACAT
This sequence comes from Engystomops pustulosus, assembly GCA_019512145.1. NCBI lineage: Eukaryota > Metazoa > Chordata > Amphibia > Anura > Leptodactylidae > Engystomops > Engystomops pustulosus. Next base: position 243,413,585 of record CM033642.1, on the reverse strand, counting down.
TATAACAGTAGGAGAACATGTGTGATACATTATAACAGTAGTAGAACTTGTCATGGCTCTTAATTGTGCAGAGTAATGATAAGTGTCAGGATCACAGACTTAGGTTTTGGAGGGTGGAGATCTGTCAGAGGACAGTCCACTGTGACCCAATAGTCTCCCTTCCAGAACCTAAGTGATTTTCGCTGCCACCACTTGTCATATATAAGGCTAACGGGACACCTTGTAAAGACGGTGCCCGAATTCAATATTACAGTCACTAATTAGGTCATCAATTTAGGCAACATCTCTTCTCAGTTATGGAAATTGTTAGAACACAAGAAGGTTCTTAGTAAATTAAAGTTTTAATATCATAAATTTAGTAGTAAGTAAGCCGTTGCAATATGAAACTAAAATTTTTCCAAACTTGTTATAACAGAGCAGGAACACAGGGCAGAGGTGTGATCGTGTGATCATAACTTGTGGCTCTATTCCACAATGTAATTTTTTAATGGAAATCTAGCTCAAGAAATGTGGTATTTTCCCCTATTGTACAGCCAGACAGATGTAATTGCTATGTTGGTATCAACCCAGTGGGCTTCTAGCTAGAAGTTCTAATCTTTTGTGCTAGTCTTAATATCTAGGCTCCGTGGGGGGAAAGTAATCGCTACTTGGACAAAGGGGATGTGGAGATCCCAGATTTTGACTTAAAGGAAATCTACCGTCTGGAAACTACTCCCCAAGGCAGATAACCCATGTGTGGCTCATCTTTGGGGATCTTTAAGAATTTCTTAAGTCTAATTTCTTAAGTCATATAAAGTCTAATGTGTGATTTACCTTAAAAGGCTACTCGGGGTGTGGAGTAGGCTTTGTGAACTCCGGGGCTAAGACTACTCCACGCCTTGAGTAGCCTTTGTAATGCTGTCCCCTGCGCTTCCATTCCAACTAGAAACGTGCTGGCACAGACCACGTGCCTGGCTTGTGCTCATGCTCTCAGTCCCTGGCTTCTGCACATGCTCCCAGTTCCTGGCTTCTGCACATGCTCCCAGTGCTGGATTCTTCTGCGTCATGGCTCCCAGTGCCCTGGCTCTCTGCGCATGCTCCCAGTCTCTGGCTCTCTGCTCAGCCATGCATGCTCCCAGTGCTGGCTTCTGCAATGCTCCCAGTCCCTGGTTCTGCATATGCTCCCAGCCCCTGGCTTCTGCACATGCTCCCAGCCCCTGGCTTCTGCACATGCTCCCAGTCCCTGGCTTCTGCACATGCTCCCAGTGCTGGCTTCTGCACATGCTCCAGTGCTAGCTTCTGATATGCTCCCAGCCCCTGGCTTCTGCACATGCTCCCAGTCCCTGGCTTCTGCTCATGCTCCAGTGCCTGGCTTCTGTGCATGCTCCCAGTGCCTGGCTTCTGCGCATGCTCCCAGTCCCTGGCTTCTGCACATGCTCCCAGTCCCTGGCTTCTGCTCATGCTCCCAGTGCCTGGCTTCTGCCGGCATGCTCCCAGCCCTGGTTCTGCACATGCTCCCAGTGCTGGCTTCTGCTCATGCCCATGCCTGGCTTCTCGCAGCTCCCAGCCCTGGCTTCTGCACATGCTCCCAGTGCCTGGCTTCTGATCATGTCCCAGCGCCTGGCTTCTGCACATGCTCCCAGTGCCTGCTTCGACATGCTCCCAGTGCCTGGCTTCTGTCTGCTCCTCCCAGTGCCTGGTTCTGCGCATGCTCCCAGCCCTGGCTTCTGCACATGCTCCCAGTCCCTGGCTCTGCACATGCTCCTAGTGCTGCTTCTGCACATGCTCCCAGTGCTGGCTTTGCACATGCTCCCAGTGCTGGCTTCTGCCATGCTCCCAGTGCCTGGCTTCTGCGCATGCTCCCAGCCCCTGGTCGCGCACATGTCCCAGTCCCTGGCTTCGCACAGGCTCCTATCCTGGCTTCTGCACATGCTCCCAGTCCCTGGCTTCTGCACATTGCTCCCATCTTGTGGTCCATGCACCGCATTCCCAGAGTCTCTGAGGTAATTTGCATAATCATACATTAACTTTATAGCAAATAGGCTCCTCTAAAGATCCCCAACAATGATCCACATATGGGTTTCTGCCTCTGGGATACTGAAAAAAAGTAGTTTCCGATGGTAGTAATTTCCTTTAAGATAAGAAATGGTTGTGGGTTACTGCCTCAGTGTTTCCTTTTCACAATTTTTAGTAAATCTTCAACTATTTCTTTTTCATAGGATATGTCATAGATAACCCAAAAGCGAGACCCACACCTTTCTGAGATCTCTTGACCTGGTCTCACGCTGAGTAGCAGCCTGGGTATTATTATCACTCCCATTGGCTTGAATGGAGAAGGAGCTGTCATTTCTGACCACCACTATGTTCTCATAGATACTAAGATGGGGTTCAGCTCATACTTTGCTATAATTCCCAGTTAAGATCTATACGAAAAAAGACATTAAGCTTCTAAGGTTAGCAACATGCAGATAACCTGTTTATCTTCCTTAATATAAACTGCTTATAGGGGTCCACCCCACTCCAGCCCTGGTGGATCCAGCTTGTTCTTGTGCTACCGTACATAAATGAGGAAATGTTTGCCAACTTATTTTAAAGAAACATTTGTTCTTTAGAGACATTCCTTTAAGAAGACTTGTTATCCATGTTGGAATGAATGTATGCAAATCATCAGCATATGGAAAAAAAATTTGACATTTTATTTATCGTTAAGTTGTCATAAAATATTGTTTCCATATGATTCTGAAGAGGCTGTTAATTATAATTATGTGAGAAAACTAGATATATTAATTAATTTTATATATTGAGTGCTCTAACGCATAGCTTGTTAACAGAGGATAAAGGTAGCTACATAAGAGATCAGTGAGATACCAAATTATAGGACAGACTGCTATAAAAGGCAATAAATTATATATTATAACATATATTTATTTGTATTTGCACACGTTTTGTGCAAAATTCTCATTTCTCTTTCCAAATCTGCTGCGCACATTTTCCATGCATGCAGGTCACATGAATGTTTCCTAAAAGGTCAGTGACTCAGTCCTTTCCTGTGCCATAGATGGGTTGTCTGCCATGGAATGGAAAGTATCCAGTAAGGTGTGTAACATGTACACTCGTTGTTTTCTTTCCATTATCCATCATTGTTAGATATTTTACACATATGGATAATGGCATCCAAAAAAAAGTCATAAATATGTTATCTACAGAGGATGCACAGATGGTCATATGGCATCAGTCCTGGCAGAAGGTGAAAAGCTCAATTCCTGTTTGACTATAATATAAAATAAAATTTCTCACATCTGACAGTGAATACTCTTTTACTTTTTGTGCCCCGCAGGGGCAGGCTGCAAGTGTTAGAGTTCCCTATACATATTGCTTATAGGACCCTTCGTATGATTCATTTTTAAGACTCTGGGGGGTCATTTATCTTATCTCTGTTTGTTTTTTCTTTTTTCCATCTGCTTCTTTGGTTTATCAATCTCACTTTTTCCTTGTGTTAAAAGGTTTTTTTTTTCAGATCTTTTTTGAGACATTTGTTACAAATGTCACAAAAATGTCACACTAATGTCTCAAGTCACTTACTTCCATTTTCTATGTTTTCCTTAAGTATGGTTTTGTCTGAAATTTTTTGCTCCAGAAAGGTCCCAAATTTTAGACAATTTGAAATGATAAATGTTATTTGCAACATTACCATGTCTGGAATAGAAGATAAATGTGTCTTACTGATAAAAACAAACGTCTGGTGGACATTTCAAAATGTCCCCAAAAGGTGCACAAATTGCAATACGCCAACAAATGTCTCAAAAAGACAGAAAAAACAGGCAGAAAAATAAGAGAAATGACCCCCATGACTAGCCTTCTCAATATCCCTTCTCACTTTTCCACATTTCCCTCATAGTGGCTGCCGGAAGGAAAATGTAAGCTACCAGAACCCTCCCAATGATAAGCACCAATTAAAGTAGAGCAAGGGGCTTGTATTCAAGGTGAGGGTCTTGGAATAATACTTTTAGCAGTTTATGGACAGTTTCTCAGAAAATACCCCAGTGCACATTGCAAAACTTTTGAAAGAAAGAAAAAGTTGAAGTTGAGAAAATAAAAAGTAAAATTCCACATGTTTTCTACCATATATTAGTTTGGCACATGCCGGGATACATTAAGAATTATACACAGAAAGGGGATTGAACTATATCTTTGTCTACACTCAGAAACACATGGAAACTGAGTTCAGCGGAAAAACTTTAACCATTGGCAAAAATCCAGAGGAGGACTCTGGATTCTTTGCTATTTTTAAGGCTGGCTGGAAGAGGAATATGAAGTCTCACGTGGGTCGTCTCCTTATAAGTCTTAATCTCCTTTAGAACATCAGGATAGACATCTTTATGATTATATTCAATACTGTTACCTAATTTGGTAGAACAAAACAAGCGAAAAATCAATACGTATTATCATTGCATAATAATGTATAATTAAAAAAGTTGAATTTGTTAATATAATTACTCCCTAAAGGGAAGCCTTTGTTAGACAAGAACAATAACATAATTTTAAAACCTAACCCCACTGAAAACCGAAAACTTATTCTAGTAGCCCGCTCCACATGACTCTCTAAAAAGGTGACGTAGGTTGACATTTGTCTTGTGTTGTCTTTATATAGAAGATGCTGTGGGCTGTTGATTTCAGTTTCTGGGGGTTTGTTTTTTTCTATTAGGAAGACCCTCCTATTTAAAGCATGGTGGAACCTGAAGGACTGGTGCTCATTCGTTTGAATGAATAGCATGCAATTCCACATTGCTCCAGTAGTGGCCACCAACAGAAATATGTAGCCACCAGCATTTTCTCCATAAAAACAAACTGATTACTAGGGATTGCAGCTCCTGTAGGTGTAACACCAGAGAAAATCGCAAAAATTTTAAACCAGACTTTTTCTTTTTTCAGTAAAACTAATAGAATAAAGGGGGAACACTGGCATCTAGATTATCAATTCATAAGCTATGCCCAGCAAATGACGGTGTCCATGGATCACATGAGTTATAACTATACAAAATCACACAATGATGGTATATCCTAAACAATGTTTACATATTGCCTTGGGAAAACCCTTTAAACAATTGTACATGGCAGTAATATGAGAAATAATATACAGAAATTCAGTGTAATCTAACCAAGCTTTTGCAATAAATGAATGGAAGGGACATAATATCATGTTTCACTGTTACAAAATGGCACAGCCATTATAGCCCAGACTGTGCAGATCTAAAATCTGCTCTGAAAATGGCTGCTGAGGGTGCAGGAGGTATTGAAAAACACAACCAGTAGAGCTAATAACACATATGAAGATATCCTTCTAAAGAGTCATGTAACATTGGGGACCTGGGGACAGGTATGAACATATTCCTAGTGGAAACGATAGATAGATGATAGATAGATAGATAGATAGATAGATATGAGGTAGATAGATACACAGATAGATAGATAGATAGATAGAAGATGTAAATCGTTGATTCATAGACAGATAGATAGATACTAGATCAATAGATAGATAGATAGATAGATAGATGGAGTGGATAGATGACTAGATAGATATATAGTAAATAGATATATAAATATATAAATAGATAGATAAATATATAGATTTTAATATCAAATATATAGAATTATAGCAAATTGTATCAAAATCCTACAGTCAGTATTTTATGCAGTAAAGTCAAATGTTTTCTCATGTAAACAAAAATGACCAGAAACAGCCCTAACAGATATGACAAGCTTTTCCAGTCAATTGTGGCAAGTCGTCACAAGGTCCTAAGCCTCCCAGTTATGAAGGAATCCAGTACCCTCAACATACTTCCACTGACTTTAAATGATGGATTTGTAAAAAATGACATTTTACAACAAGAAAACAACTCAATCATATACAGGAGCCGTTATAATAAGAGACAAAAAACTACCAAAATTCTCATCTACTAAGTCATACAGTCATGAGAGTAGTAGTGTGAATTATTATCGATGACACTGGACAATATCAGACTATTTCCGGGGGAACCAACATTAAATGTTTTTCCAGGGCCAAGATAATCCCAAGCTCCTAAAATCTCCCCCACTGCTGATCATGCAAAGATCCAAGTGACAATATTGAAAAGCAGAAATTCCTATTATATAAACCTAAACCGTAGCCAAGTATAACTAAACCCACGACACGCCCTAGTTTCTATCTAGAAGCAAGAGTAAGAGCGGGTGCCTTACATATGGAACCTATTAGACTTCCACTAGAATAAAATACTATTACAAATGCAAACAAAGATAGGTAACAAAACCAACTCTGGGGGTACAGTACCTACATAGAAACTTATATAGCCAACACACACACTCATTTTTAATATATATATAATATATATATATATATATATTATAATAGTTGTGAAGGCTAGACACGACAGTTGATCTATTCTAAAGGTAGATCTTTGCTATATCTTGTTCATAAGAGCACGTCAGAGTTTTCAAGACTGATATTTTAATATCTAAGAGACTTTACCCAGACACAGGATCTGAAAAGAAAAACCCTGAAGATCTTTATATTCTTCCTGACCCCATTACAGCTGATTATTTACAGAAATGGCTATCCACTTAATTACAACCATCTCAGGTTTTCCTGAAAACCTTCTTAAATATGAATATATTCTCACGATGCACGTTCCCGCTCCATTATAAACTACATCAGCTGCCTCAGTTTAAAATTTCGCAGCTGAGCTGATGTGAGAACAGGTGAAGAACCAGTCATACTAAACACTCGAAAAAGGAATAAAAATCCACTTAATGGTAGAAAACAGAGGTCTCCTGGTAGATGAAGCCACAAAACAAGCAGAAAGTGACACCACTGACAAGTCCTATGTGCACAATGTTAAGTACCAGATGAAGCTCAATGCAGACGCTTATAGAGCTAGCACACTCCGTGCCTAAAATCCATTACAAGCCTTTGCATTGCCATGGATGGACTGTCTCGCTTATAAGTCACGTTGTAAGAGGTTAACCCTGCTGGGCTGAGGAGGGATGGAGAGTGGTGCGATAGATGAGGAATATTAAACTATTAGCAGCATTTTTGATGGTATAGATACTTTTTAGCCCCTAGATAAACCACTATATGACCCTATATATGAACTTTGTAGCCTAGGAAGATTCCCCTGACACCAGCCTTTACACCCAAGTCCCTTCTGTAAAACCCATATTACCCCTCCCATGTTACAGTGAGTGCCCCATTTTCTTCTAGCTAACACAATCCCTCCCTTTCTTTCTCCTGTTCCTCCATTGTGCTCTTTCTCCTCCAGAGTCTTGCAGAGTGACTTGTTATTTTTTTCACTCTTGTATCTGTAACAATGTATACAGTAACCTTGAGATGCAGTTTTTTGTTACTTTGTTGCTATAATATATCAAATAAACACTGCTAGAAAAAAGTGATCTGCTGTTATAGATATAGCTTAGATATATTTCCTGGGTTTCTGAACCACCCGGGTGTGCTGGGCTCTGAGATAAGAGCACACCCAACATGACCACAGAAGTTCCAAATGAGGAACTGGGGAGGATGCAGATGACACGATGAAACTGTTACTGTCACAGTGACCTCCATACTGACCTCTATAGCATATAGATCAATCTAACCATATTGGATAGCAAATCACATCTGAACTAGTAAATAATGTATAGAAAGAACATTAAGATATGTAGTTTGAGTCAAAATCTCAAAAACTAACTTTTCCCATAAATGGACTATCTATACATAAGACTATTCTATAAAATAACAGACCGGGAAGTGAAAATGATGGAGATGCTTTATTTGGGTCTTCTTGTCTTCTACTTAAAATAAAGAATATCCACTTGTGATATGGAGTTTATTCCATTTAAATTCATTTGTCCAACTCTTGACTGTTCCACTTCCAGGATGAAATGGTAGCAGAGTATATTTGCCACATTGCAGACTTGGGCCCATAGTCACTAGGGATTATAATACCACCATATAGGTAATAGACTGGTCCTTCCTGATAGAAAAAGTTCACTAATCGTGACAGCAGTGGACATTATAAGTTGCAGCATCTCCTTCCTTGTGATGCCAGGTCTGCCACTGTACTGTCTTCTCTTCAGAAGAGCAGGAAGTGCTGTACAGAACTGATGCACTACAAACTGAGCACCCCCCCAGCAAAATAAGGACAGAACTGACACCAGAAAAGGAGGGGGATGGAGCAGATCCTCATCGATGAAGCCTTATTGTTACAAGTGTCATCATGTTGCCTGTGTTCAGATGTGTCTAGATCACATTCTCACTGTGTATGTAGCTGGCTTACGTGGGGCTGGCACCTGACATGTTGTCGATGGAGAGCAAGAGATCATTTTCTTAATCATAAATTGCTCTCATAATAAGATAGGAAATTCCTGATGAAAGAGTAATGTGTTAGACGTCATCTATTCCGTTTAAGACTTGACTTGATGTACATGTATAAGGGTGACAGGTATCAGTACTACCAGTATACGGGGAGATGAATACATTGTCAGGAAGCTAAATGTATAACTGTGATAAATTCATGAAAGTAGATTGCATTGCTTATTACATTTCACGATGACAGACTTGATGTTTGTTATACATTTTCTTCTTACAGAATTCAAGAAATGGCATACAATCTACACTAATACATGCAACGCACATGTCGTCTATGAATAGTGTAAGCGTCTGATCATGTCCCTTTTCTAGAAACTTCATCTAGTGCGGTAAGAACAACACAAAATCTAATCTATGGGCCCAATACAAAATCGTAATAAACCCGCTCCATCTTACAGAATATCTAATATCGTACTGGTTACTTGTAAGGGCCTTATGGGCTCCCAAATAACTCCTGACTTGGGTGCATCCGCACATTCCACATCACTCGAATTCTTACCCAGAAGTTATATAATCATAATAAATTTCGTCACATATCATGTCTAACATGACTTATTAAACCAGTAAGGCATATTAGCTAAGAAGGGGTTCTCCACGTAATAGCATCGTAGGCCATATCCACAGATAGGGCTCAAATTGCCTGATCAGTGAGGGGTCACTCCCACTGATCTTGAGAATGTGGGGCCCATCTACCCCTATTGTACTCCAGATGACTCTAAGGAGCTAGTCCCACACTGCCGCCAGCTGCCCTATTCACTCTCTACGGCGCTTTAAGACTATTGGTGAGTATGGTGCTCGCTATCTCATCACAGCGCCATAGGGGTACCAAGCAGCCAGTGCATGTGCGACTAGAAGTATGCTCAGGTTAACTGGAGTGCAACAGGGGCTACCAAAAGACCTCGTTTCAAGATCCAGAGGATCTATCCGTGAGACCCCATGGTCAGCATGTTTAGGCCCTATCACACAGGAACTTGACTGGAAGAACCCTTTAATGGCCGCAGAAAGACATGTTAAAGGATTTCTACATCTGATTATAATAAATTACTGTACAAGTTTATGATATTCGTTATGTATCTAGTCTACAAAGTTTTCAGGTCCTCTGCTTGCTGTCTTCAATAGGAAAATTGGCTGTGGTACCTCCAAGGAAAAAACTGTCCAGTCTTGTGATAATTACACCACACACATGCAAAATCATGCCGGACGGGTGTGCACTCAGTGTGGGACAAGTGTGCCATTACCTGAAGGTGCTAAGAGATGCCCGGATAGCCTGGGAACCAAAACCACCATTACCTGAAGAAACTTGGTGGCCCAAATGCAAGGCAGATGTAGATGGCGGACTCTGTATACTCGTCTACTCAGCCTTACAGTAAAAGATATCTGGGCACAATGTATCACTTTATTATTGGGCACTTAGTGATTATACACTGTAAAGATGGGGGCGGGCATCTATTCTAACTTATTCTAATGCAGGTGAATCTCTGATAAATTATCTGAAAGACATGTGTGGTCCGAAAGATTTCTTATGATCAGAAGTTGCAGATGACTGACTTGCAAGCAGAGAATCTTGAAAACGAGAAGTTTTTTTGAATCTTCTAATGAATCGGCTTTCATTGCAGAAGCGTAATGTCACTTTAAGTTTTGAAGCTTCTAACACCATCCTCCTCTACACCACACAGGAAGTGGTGTGAAGAAACGACAAATGTGCGATTTGCCATATTTAAATATTTAATGTTGTACTCCTAATAAAAGACGCCGTACAAGGGCGAGTTTGTTGTGCCGTTTGTCAAAAGTAATGAGGCAGAATTGGCTGGAACTTTAACCACCACAATCACCCTGCAGGGTTAAGGGTGGTGTTCCCATGTTCTAAAATAAAACCTCTGTAGATAGTTATTGTTATGAAGAAGAAATGAGGGGAGACAACACATCTCTCCGTTATCAATCATGAGATCTGCTCCTGGCCATAGAGGAAATCGGTCCTGTATCATTAGAGCATGAAGCGTTTCATGTCGTGCTGTGAAAACTCACGCCTGGGCACATCTCTTGTATATCTTTCTGTTATGGAGCTGAATTGTTTTTTGCACAACAAATTGTCCTTACAGTGCCAGTATTTTACATTTCATACCAAGTACTGGAAGAGCGAAATAACTCCAAGTGTGCAAAAAAATGTAGAAAAAAAACTAATTTGCACCATTTTTCTTATGTACCCGTGTTTCTAACCTTTCACTGTGCACTGACAATATGCCCCAACCTCCCATGTATTCTTTGGGTCGGGAAGAAACAAGAGGGATACACATTTACATATTTATAGTTTCATTATGTTGTAATAGATTTTCATAAAATGAAAAACCAGGGTGATTTAAAAAAAAAAAGTTTTAATTTTGTCCTAGTTTTGACGCCACATAACTTTCTCAAACTCAGTGTTAAGGATTAATTTTTTGTCGGACGAGCTGACGTTTTTAAACTGCTATTAAGTTTTAGGAAGTACAACTTTTTGATAACTTTTTATTAAAAAGTTTATTATTGTGAAAAATGGAATTAAAAGTGGCAGTTCCACATTTGGACGCTGTTTCCTGTTATGGGGTTCAACGCCGGGAATAACAGTAAGCGACCCTCACCACAAGTGCACTGTACGGCTGGGGAACGTCTCCACCCGATGATGACAAACGGGAACTGAAATGACAAGGAGTTAATCCTGTTGCTTAATACTGGACTCATAAACAGGCAATGTGTAAGGGGCTATAATATTTTGCATCAGAAAATTTTAGGGCACGGACCAGGGGTATTATGATTGTATTTGAGGTACTTATATGGACTTTAGGGAATGTTGGCTTTCACCATGAGAACTAACAGTTTACCAGCAACAGTCATAGCAGTTAGCCGACAAGTGTTTGCCACTGTATATACAGAAGAACTGCCCGGTATGGGAGGGCTGCTTAACCTGTGAAACTTCTCTTTGTACAGCTCTTGAGGACTTATATGTACTATGAGGAAGTCCAAGAGATTAAATCACTGTTCTAGAACAGAGCAAAGAATCAGTTGATCGGTGGGGTCCTGAGTATGAGACACCAAATTATTATGATCAATATAAATAAAGTGGGCAGGACACTTGTACTTAATTGTTACAAGTAGGTAACAGGGTTTATCACTGTGTCTATTTTTTACATAAAAACAGAATATGTCATTAAATACATGATAGACGTTCGAGAATGAGGTCCACTGAGCACCTTCCCAAAGGTTGGGCTCGATCGATAGTTTGCTATCTTCAATGGCCACAAACAACTCCTTGGAGCGACAAAAAATAGATAGCATATTACTCAGTATTATGTCTTTTCACTGCCGCCTAAAGACACAATTCATGGACCATTCTCTATTCAAGTTTATGCGAGTGATGAAATTAGGCAGAGTATAAAATGCACATGTAGCGCAACCCTGGAAGTGGGGCACTATCGTATCGAAAAATAGCGTGGGACCCCCCAGCTATCATGTAACTTATGGACATTACCCGTAGTATATCATTAAATACAAGGAATTGGAAGTTGCAATGAAAGGTCACCAACAAAATAAGGAGTCTTAATGATTATTATGTGAACATCAGTTGGCTCAATGAGCAATTATCTCTCACAGGACTATAGGGGTGAGCAGTAGGACATAAATTCCTCTCTCTTGTGGACTTCTTTTAGTGAGGCAATTCTTCAGTAGTAAAGAAAATTATTCTAAAATAGGCAAGAGCAACAGTCAAGCTTTTGTAGCGATATGAAACACTTGTAACATCTGACTTTTTACACTTTAGTGATTACCAACACATCCAGTAAAATTAGGAGAATATTAATAAATCACATTATATTGAGATCAGCCCAAAATCTGCACAACATTTAAAAGAAAGCAGGGGAGATGCACATTGTGAATATTTACCCTTGAATCTGTGGGCCAAAATCCCTCTACCATTGAGGTCAGATCAGTAGATTGTATAGGGTTACAGTAACCAAAGCCAGGGCCAGCAGTGGGACATACCGGGGCAAGTACTGAGCCACAAACTGCTGGGGGGGCCCCTAAGCTCTGTACGGGATCATGGGGATGAGGGGGGCTATATCTAATGAATCCATGAGGGGATAGCGGGGAATTTGTATACATACCATGAGGGTGCTGGTTTTTATAATAATATGGAATATTTTAGGGGCAACAGAGAGACAGGTTTTAGTTTTCTGTTTTTAATGCTGCCACGTGAATTCACACAAAGGGGCTCACTGAGCGCGTCTCCCGGGGCCTATTGAAACGCTAGAGCTGACCCTACAGTACTACTATTAGGGGTCATGATTAACCAGATTGCCAGTGTGTATAGCTCTATAAATGAGAGACTGGCCACTTAGTACCCAATGTTGTAAGCCCTAAAAGTTCTGAATCTACTTCATCATCAGTATGTAAAGTTAAATGCATTTTCCCACAGGCCTGTCCACTGCTATTCCATTTCGTCGTGTGGTTCTAGTGCTTTCTCATGTCTGCCATATATTAGAGGGAGATAAATCTGAAGCGGCTATTTATGTCCAACGCCATAAGTCTCCACTATCATCTGTGTCATATAAGAATTGAGCTAAAGAACTTCTATGTTTAATTGGATGTCAGCAACATCCATTGTAGACGGATTAGGTGATTAGTTTCTCTATTTAAATAATGTTGCAGGGAGATCAATGAAAATGTCAATATACAGTAAGTAACTCAAGACGTAAGCGTCCCAGCTAATCTATATTGAAAATCTATTATTTATATAAGTTATGAAAGTGGGACCCAGATCTTAGCATATTGCTGAGGTTGCACGCAGGTGGATTATAACTGGCAAGTAAGAACATTTACACCTGCCTTTCTTCTTGACTAGATGTTTGTTGTGTAGCTTTAACACTGTGATAGAATTTACTCTGATATGGTTCACTATTTCTAATGTGCCCATGTGCCTATTATTCCTCACCACTGAGGTTTATAGTGTAGCACTCTCTCATGATTCACTCATCGTAAAATGAATCTGAAATGCTTGGGTATAACTGCTAGGAACGCCCAGTGATTGTGAGATGGGGGTCACCACTGCCCCTATATCAGTTGCGGCGACTCTATGGCATGGGGTGCCCATAGGATGGAGCGCTCATGTCCTACTCTATGGGCACTGCCCCATCTCCCCCAGTCAAACAAGGTTCACAAGGAGGGACACAAGGTCCCTTGTCATGTCCCAGGACAGCCCAGTACTAGTGGCATTAACTTGAGCGGTGCCGGGGGTTTCGGTCACCACAGGGCACAAGAGGTTTAGCGTGGGCCTTATGGTGTCACTTTCCCTGTACAGACTGTGCACGGGGGCCATCAGCTTCTAGTACACAACCACTGACCAGACCCTAAGCTACCAATGATAAAAAACCTCCTCACTAAGTATGTTGCCATCGATCAATTTAAACCTACTGTGGGGAATAAGGAGGAAATGGACATACATGGGGGCTACAATTAGTAAACGCCATCTCTCTAAGCAATAAGTGGGTGTGAGTGTGGTGGCTCGGTGGGGGTGGCGATGGGGGGAAAGGTTTCTAATGGTGTCTGGTCCAATTTACCATGACGTCGATAAGTCCCTAATTATGCAAAAGAGGGTATTGGTGTTAACTCAGTGCTAAAATTGCCAATCTTCGGGTGCCTTGAGATTGTCCAGCTGACTGGTACAGATATTAATCATATTATTGGAGCTGCAGTCGACCCCCAGATATCAGACACTTACCCACATCTTGTTTGTAGAGAAGTAATGTGTCTCAGATGGGAAAACCCTCTTTCAGTATATATGTATGTGTATATAGTGATAAATTTGTTGATCTGTCGTTATAATTACTTCTCGTGTGCTGCACTTTCTCCGTATGTGCACTACAAATCTTTTCCAATCCCTTGAATTAAACATGACATCAAATATATGCATTCTGGCAGCTAACTGTATGTACAGAAAGTCAATTGCCTAATAGTAAATGTACCTTCCAAATTTCAAGTGTCACCATGTCACAAATGGTTATAGATCATGCATGTTATAATATAATTAATACAAGCATAGGATTTTGCCTCTGGGAAAAACCTTTATTTTGTTGCAACACAAAGGAAGCTGGAGCATTTCTGTAGTAATATTTTGTGATTTCTGGTGAGTAATGTTTCCATGCAAAAACCTCCCAAAGACCTTGTATCTTGTTGTTCTTTGTCCTTGTAATTACCAGTATGCAAATGTTCCCAATCTTATAGCATGTAAGTTACATTATAGGGTAAATTTTTTTAAGTCTTCCATACAAGGAATTTCGATTGAAAAGCCTTTGTGGCGACAGCCTAGGAGCAGTCATAGAAGTATCGCCCACATTACCTACTTTGGCTTTCTATGTGTGGACATTCATGGTCGTTTCACCTTATGTAGGAGGAAACTTCCCAAAAAAATCGTCCTCAAACAATGTAGTGGAGATGGCATAACAGCTGGAGGCCTTGCACTCTCCTTGTATCTGAGAGCCAATCCAGTCCTGCCCTGGTTGGTACTACATAACATGACTTTATGCTAGTTCCGGCTTATCTTTATTTCCGGGACTATCTGCCTGCGACCCCAACCTTGGTCTTTTGTGCCCTGCCTTCCAGGGCCTACAGCCTATTTATGGACTCTTACGACTTCACTGTCCGGACCTGGACCATACATGCCATCTGCCCTGCCTGTCACCGCATTCTTTGACAGTGTCTCTTAACCCCTTAACGACTTGCCTTTTTTGTGTTTTTGACTTCTCTTTTCACTCCCCCACTTCAAAAATCTATCAACTTTTTTATTTTTTTCCACATGAAAGAGCTCTGTATGGCTTATTTCTGCGTACACAAACGTTTTCTTGTGGGCTTGGATTTTTCAGCTTTCACTTGTTGCCCCAAATGGACATGTCTAACTTATTTATTTTGGTTTGCTACACGATATCTTAGTACCAATGTATAGGTTTTATAATGTTTTCGATCACTTTAAAAAAATTTAGCCTCCGGTAACAACAATTTTTTTTTTGATTTTGCCATCTGTCTGGCGGCCAATAAACTTGCTTTCATACCTTGTGGGTGTACGGCAGCTGTGGGTGGTGTCATTGTTTGGACTTTTGATGGCGTTTCTCACTTGCTGTCATTTTAGGACCTGTGCAACTTTTGACACTTTTTATTAATTTTTTTATATTTGTCCAAAATGTTATAGGAAAGGGGGGGGTGGATGTTTGAATTTAGGTTTTTTATTAGAATTTTTGTTTTTATTAACTTTTTTTTTACTTTACTTTTATATATTTTCAGACTCCCTATGGTGGGACTTTAACCCTAGGTGTCTGATTGATTCCTACCATATGACTGCCAGAAACTGCACATATGGCAGTTAGTGGGGATACTTCCTCATTTATTACGTTGTGCTGATGAATGAATGGGTTAAAACGAGACACTGAGGCCTTCGTGAAGACCCGTAGCGTGCATGGCGAACGGATCACCACCCCACGTACTCTCATCGGGGGGGCACGATCCGCGGCATGTATGGCGGCGCCTATGAGGCGCCATCTTTTTGAAGCCTCCGGCACCTTGCGCGCGGCGATCGCCGTGAAAGCACCCGCGATCGGTGCTAAGCACCGATCCGGCGGTGTTACGCTAAGCCTTGCTGCAATATGCAGCAAACAGACTTTACCGGCTTATGGAGAGGGCGCCGGCCCGTGAGCCTCTCCATGCAGACCGGGACACCGCGGCGCGGGAAGGGGGGTTAAAACGACCTATTGGGCCTGAACCCTTGGACACATCTTTAAAAGTTTGGCGACCAGAATGGTCTTCCTGCAGATCCCAATATGTGGGTTTAAAGGGTGAAGTACCGTAGATGGCACTTTGAAACACTCTTAACGAGTGGAACCAAAGCCAAACCATTTAGGTGAAACAGTTAGTCCAACATCCTAATTGTCCAATAGCATATGGGTATTTCTTGATTTACATCTTCTTATCTTTTCATTTAGGTTTCACATGCAGGGTTGGAATTAAGACTGCTAACGGGCCCTGGGATTATGAATTATTAGTAGCTACAAGTCTGGATTCACATTCCTTATCTTATGCTCAATGACGCAGTTTGCTTGACAAATGGAGGCGTGTGGTCCATTCTGCTATTTCAAACTGCCAGTTTTAGGACCTTTTGAGGACCTTCAAGATTTCACTTAAATGCGCTCTTTGTGTACAAGTGTTATTAGAGGAACGAAACAGTTAACAATGAGTTTCATGAGTTGAAACCCTTCTAATTAGGGCTCATGGGCCCTGTAAATGGCTTGGACGCCAGGTTGTTACTAGCCAACCACCTATACATGATAAACCACTACTGTCCCCATGGTTTCTGATCACACATGATTATTAAAGTATGAAACGCTAATTCTTCTTTATTCTCCATACAGCATAAGGCACTTGGGTCCTTTCAATTTTGATGAAGTCCTTCAAACATTTAGATGTATGCTTAAGTGTTTTTATGTGTATCGTTGACAAAAGCGCATGCACAATATATACATAAGTCTATATATGTTTACAATATATCTTTATAATATATAATAAGTATCAGTCTAGGATAATATATGATGAAACGTCGAGTATAAATCCGACCTGCGTATAAGCCGGACCCCTACTTTTACCTCAAAAACTGGAAAAAATATGGACTCAAGTATAAGCCCGAGGGAGGGACATCATAGATTACATCACAATGTGTGCCGATACCAGCGCACGCACATTAGAATGTCAGCATGGGTCTGACGTTCACAATACCTGCGACGGACCGCGGGGACACGGAGCCCCGAGGGGGGCGTCGGATGGTAGTGCACTTTTTTCTTGACTCGAGTATAGCCAAATTTGGGTTTTTAAGCACATTTTTTTATACTCCAGTATATATGGTATATATCGTTTTCCTGTTTATTTGACTTTTTTGTTCCTCTATGTATCAGTAGGGATTGTGATGGCTCTTATTAACCATAAAATCTGTTATCGATTCTATTGCCACTCATATTGACTATAAAACAGAAAGCGCTATTTACAGGAAAAACGTTCATTGAGAGCGGTCCATAGATCACTGTTAATGATATGCCCTGTCTGATCATTGCTTTGATAGACAAAGTCGTGTAATTATACATAGAAAGGAAGCAACTTTGCTTAATCACAGTGCGAGAGCACATCCACTTTTGTGCAGACGGCATACTGGCCTGATGAGTCTTGTTCCTCTGAATTACTTTCTATTAACGACTTGCTCCCTGATCTGGAAGTGCTGAGTTCAGCACACTAAAACTGCTTCATTATCCAGGTGACATAAGTCACCATCAGTTAAATAATCTTCATGCACTGCATTTTACGGGTGTAAACTTATAACCTGGTAATGGACTGGCAGAGGAGTTTTTGCACCCGGCTCAGGAAAACTTAGGGGGACCAAAGATTTTCCTCCCCATACAAAGAGACCAGTATATAAACCATAAATTATAGTTCAGCCTAGTATAGATTTTGCCTTGCAGCCAACAGCTTTAATTGCATAAATGATTGCATTACAATTTAGTATAGCAATTTTAGTAATTAATTTAGTGCCACCTTATTTTGCTCAGATCCAAGCTGTTTTCAAGCTATATTTATGGCTCTTGAACACAGTGGGCACATTACTAGGGTCCGTCGGACAATTTGGGTTTCCCGAATTTTCTGTATCTGCGTTGAATTGCCCCAGGTTTTTGGCACACGCAATCAGATTGTGGCGCATTGGCGGCGGCTTTCATGCAACCCAAATCTGGGGCGTGGCCGACGGACAACCCGACTGATTCGAACGCAGAATTTAAAAATCTAATTGTGTCGCAAGATCAGTACTCACATGCACCGGGAAGAAGAAGGTGAACTCCGGGGGAACTGAGCGGGGAAAGCGACACAGCAGGAATTGGACGCACAATCTTAGTGAATCGCGGCAGCTCCATCCCTCGTCGGACATCGAAAAATACAGAGAAGCTTCTTTTCTAATGTAGTATATGACAACGTTGCATTTATTTTTGACCTGTTACTAAGCAGGACAATGAATAGGAACGTCTTGTCTAGCATTCAATGGGTTTCCCCCAGCCACAGTTGGGAATTCAACTACTTTCATTATCTAGTCTCACTTCCCACATAAACTGGCCATTTTGTTGCATAAGTGCATTTTGAGATTTCAGTTCTGTGATCACCATCACTTTCTACTCCAGAGTTAGAGCATTCTTCTTGTCTTAAGCCACTTATCAAAATCTTCCTAAGCAACAGAGAAGAGGTCAGATCTAAGATTTTCCTTATACTTGTCCTGAACTGAGTCTAATCTATACCGCCCTCACTCCTAACGTTCTGCAGGATCTTTTGAAGAACTTACATCTCACCTTCTCCACTTGTGCTAGATATTGAAAAAATGTGTGATCCTACCCCAGCTTCACTGCATAGGCCGGGAGGATTATGTTTGAGGCCAAAATGGTCACCTGTCAGTGTGCACTGTCTGACCCTAGTGTCTTTGGTCCTAGACGGTGGATAGTAACATATACACTATGGGAGGTGTACATCGACAGTGCTGACAGATGCTACAGCGAAGCCAGAGGGTGTAGCAGCTGGTATGTAACACCTATTGATTCCGAGCAATGGAGAGAGGTGAGTATTAGGTGCGTAACAACTTTTATACCCCCCCTGGGACCAACAGTAAAATAAAATTTTATCCCAGACAACCCTTTAAGATTATCATTTCCCACATGACCACTGGCGGATGACTACTAGAATTCCAGTAAAGGCTTTACCTCGTAGAGGATACTAAAGAAAAATCTGAGGCCAAATTCACATTTTACATTAACCCGTTAGCTGGACAATTGACTCCCCCCTCCCCGATCTTTCTTCTGCTCCAGATGTTATCCGTGTTTAATATCTGTATATAAAAAGAAGGGGGAATAAGACAATAATTCTTCTCCCATGCGCTTCATATCTGAAACCTGACACGAGATATAGAAAAACACTTGAGTGGAGGAAAATAAACCTGAAGAAATCCAGAAAGGTGTTGAAACTGACGCAAATAATATATGGATATTGTGGTAGTGACATCCTGTATAAACAATGGAGACATTTGTATTATGCAGGGCTCCGATCCATGGACTGTAAAGCCTCATCCTTAGGATACAACACTGTTATACCATTGATTTGAATTTAGTATCTCTACACATATATAAATGTAGTTTTTTTTCCTATAGTGTAAAAACTTATTTATTGCATATTAATGGAAAGCTGTCATCAGGACTTCACATTATCACCTTAGGAGAGGTTTCCGTAGACTTTTGGTACTAATTCCGAATTCGCTATTCTTATAATACTGGTTTCACTCACTTTTCAAAGTATATAAAAGTATACCTGGCTCCCTTTCAGCAAATAACATTGAGGTCATGGGATTGTTTCAAGACCCCACGTTGTCATCATCATTATCTTCCCAAACCTCTTCTTCCAAATATTCTGCCAATTTCATTGCAACAACTTCCTGGCCTCTTGATGGTTTCCACATTGTTGTGATGAGGTGTTGAAGTGAATATATAGAGAAATATTAGAGATACTGGGACTTATGAGGTGCTGTCACGTGTAACCCTCTTTACAGGAAGACAGCATAGCAGTAAAATGGTATTATAGGGCAGCAGATGGAAGTGAGAGTTCAGTACAGAGATTTTTTTATTATTTTAAAGACAGATTTTGCAGTAATCTTACATCGCCCACATTCTCAGGGAACCTGTCAGGGCAATTTGGGACACTAAACCAAAAGTGTTCCAAATCATCCTGGTATGAACCTATAGATGAGTCTGATGAGGCACATTGGATTATCTCTGGTGTTCTCTTGGTGACTGTGTATTGCATTAATTTTGTTGAAGTAGTTGAGTAGTATATCGTGGAATTGTGGCACATGCCTTGAAGCTGGGGTTCACTTCACTGGCTTCAACCGAATGACTGTGCTGGCGGCAAAAGCTCTGGTCCTTGCGGCCACGGACAGGGTGATTGGGCCACTAACCACCGGTCCATATGAACAATCCATATGGATTGTTTAGAGTCCAAATCAACCTGACAGGCTTCTTCTAAAAAGGGAACCAAAGATCAGTTTCTGTACAAAAAGTGGTATGTGGGTCAGAATGCTCACATCTCGTCTCTCATCTATTATAATCTCATCGTAAAACAAATTAAGACAACACAATTGGGTGTTCTCGGTGGGATGATCTGAGTCATATGTCAGCAGTAATATATGTTCTAATTTTACTACAGAAGGCTGTCCACAAGGCCGACGTGTTACCATGCTTATAAGTACTCAACATGCTAGTAACGGGTTGGACCCCTTTTGCCTTCAGAACTGCCTCAATTCTTTGTGGCATAGATTCAACAGGGTGCTGAAGCATTCCTCAGAGATTTGGTCCATATTGACATGATGGCATCACACAGTTGCCGCAGATTTGTCGGCTGCACATCCATGAGCGAATCTCCCGTTCCACCACATCCCAAGATGCTCTATTGGATTGAGATTGGTGACTATGGAGGCCATTTGAGTACAGTGAACTCATTGTCAGATCAAGAAACCAGTCTGAGATGATTCCAGCTTTATGTCATGGCGCCATTATCCTGCTGAAAGTAGCCATCAGATGTTGGATACATTGTGGTCATAAGGGATGGACATGGTCAGCAACAATACTCAGGTAGGCTGTGGCGTTGCAATGATGCTCAATTGGTACCAAGGGGCCCAAAGAGTGCCAAGAAAATATTCCCCACACCATGACACACCACCACCAGCCTGAACCGTTGATACAAGGCAGAATGGATCCATGCTTTCATGTTGTTGACGCCAAATTCTGACCCTACCATCCGAATGTCGCAGCAAAAATCAAGACTCATCAGACCAGGCAACGTTTTTCCAATCTTCTACTGTCCAATTTCGATGAGCTTGTGCAAATTCTAGCCATCTGCCTCAAAGGTCGACGTACTGTGCGTTCAGAGATGATCTTCTGCCTACCTTGGTTGTAACGGGTGGCGATTTGAGTCACTGTTGCCTTTTTATCAGCTCGAACCGTCTGCCCATTCTCCTCTGACCTCTGGCATAACAAGGCATTTCCGCCCACAGAATGCCGCTCACTGGATGTTTTTTCTTTTTCGGACCATTCTCTGTAAACCCTAGAGATGGTTGTGCGTGAAAATCCCAGTAGATCAGCAGTTTCTGAAATACTCAGACCAGCCCTTCTGGCACCAACAACCATGCCACGTTCAAAGGCACTCAAATCACCTTTCAAATCACCCATACTGATGCTCGGTTTGAACTGCAGGAGATTGTCTTGACCATGTCTACATGCCTAAATGCACTGAGTTGCCGCCATGTGATTGGCTGATTAGAAATTAAGTGTTAACGAGCAGTTGGACAGGTGTATCTAATAAAGTGGCCAGTGAGTGTATATTATGCTTTACATGCTCAGTTCACCACCGAAAACCAGCACCAACATGTACTATTACGTATTATAGTGTGCCAATGCGTAATTATGTGGTAACTATGATCTACCCACACCATGGATCTGTAGTCGCCTGGTTGTGTTCCAAAGATGACTTCACATAACTTAGATCGCACATCGGCTGTATAGAGACAATGCCTCATTGCTGGCTGTTCATGTCAGATCGTTCTGGAGATTATTTTTGAGGTTCTTCGTCAGCTATGATGTATAACTTGTTCCATTTGAAGATCCATGATAAAGATCATTTCCAGTGAAGTTAATTTGCCAGCGTGGGTGCAACTCTGGTGAATAAACAAGAAGTAACTACAAGGAGTCCCACTGGGGCCCAGTCATGGTGCTGGGACAAAACCCAGGGTCACTTAGGCTCCATGCAAGGGTCTACAAATGGTGGCTTTGAGTTAGAACAGCATCTATGTGAGGAGGAGTAACATACCAGTGCAGAAAAGTTATAATAACCTATATATTACTATATATAAAAAACTCACTTGTCGTCAAAATCGGAATTTGTCTTTTATTGTTAGAAGAATAAATGGTTTATGGTGATTGTACCATTTGTTCCTTGCAGGTAAAGTACACCAGTGACCAGAGGTTTATAAGTCCGATGCAATCATCCTGATGTTTACTCTTGTTTTTTTCTTTGTAGTGCCCAAATAAAAATAATAATTAACAAAAAAGAAAGGTGTTCTCTTACGTTGTAGTAATCTGTGGTTTTGTGATTAAAGGTCATTTTTGGGGTTCACAATATTGATGGTTATGTTCCATATCGGTAGGGGCCACATCACATCATAAGAGTCAAGTATTTGTTGGAAGCAATGGGGGCGTAACTCGAAGGGGTACATTCGTAACTGGGAACAAGAGGCTTAGGGGGCCCATAAGGTGATAGTTTCCCATATAAGAAGACTAGAACTATAAACCAAACTTTATATTCGGGGGTCTAGCACAGACTGTGCACTTTGGCTCTTCAGCTTAAAGTAACGCCACTGAATTGAGCACTTTGTGAGAACAATACATGGACTGGACCACCAGAGGATCCTCTGGTAGCCCAGTACTGGACCCCAGAGGTACGCAGAAGGTCACAGAATTTGGAGGCTACTAGAGTCTGTTTTCAGAAAGCTGATGGATGGGGCATTCAGAATAATTTATCTGGTGCGCCCCAGTCCTACAGTGGATTTAAGGTGTCCTGGTATCCTGAAAAACACCAAGCCAGTCCCAGTATCTCTAATATTTCTAAGTACCATATATCAGCCTAAGGCTTCTGCGGCAATGTATTTGTTTCACTATAACTTTTCAGTTTCCTGGCTGATTGCGGAGAAACATTCTAGAAATCCAATATTTACAAGGCCTCATTTATCTATTTGATGTACTTGTCTGCAATGCTTGAGTTGCTAAGCTACAAATCCAGGAGTTTGGTTTCACTGCTGCTAGAACTCTTACAAGTGACATAAAAACAAATGTGGATGAGAAATCTCCAAACCGTCAGCTGCCAGTAGGTATTAGTATAGTTTGTCATGGCTCTTAATTGTGCAGAGTAATGATAAGTGTCAGGACTCACAGACTTAGGTTTGGAGGGTGGAGATCTGTCAGAGGACAGTCCACTGTGACCCATAGTCTCCCTTCCAGAACCTAAGTGATTTTCGCGCCACCACTTGTCATATATAAGGCTAACGGACACCTTGTAAGACGGTGCCCGAATTCAATATTACAGTCACTAATAGGTCATCAATTTAGGCAACATCTCTTCTCAGTTATGGAAATTGTTAGAACACAAGAAGGTTCTTAGTAAATTAAAGTTTTAATATCATAAATTTTACCGTTAATTTTACGAGAAGATCTGGTTCTTGGATATATTGGTTTTATTGCCCAAGCATCCTGACCTGGTTTCAGACCAGTAGAGGAATTTCAGAATGGAAGGATGCCTACATCTCCTAATTTTGATGTATCTATATGACCACAACAAGGCATACATAGAGCGACATAGGGTCTATGTTTTGGATGTTGGATTCCATATGCTAGAAGCAGTGCTGCAAGGTCTGACTTGCTCAGTACATGACTACTCATTACTACTACATGGTTTCTGACTACTACACATCATCCTCATTGTTAGATTTCTGATCCTTTGTGTTCTACTAGTAATCCTAAGATGCATAAATGTAGCATCACAAGGGAAGCTGTGAACTCACTTTTGCCCCTAAAGTATTTACTTTTGTTGTGCTTTTATAGTGTCCAAGTGTTTCTTTTTTTACGCTTTAATGTGTCACCATTCTTCCAAACTCACCTTTTATTTTCCCCATTACTTCCCTAAGATAAAGTCAAGGAGATAGTAGAGTTCAATCTTGATGGATACTCAGCTTCCTACTAATGCTTCTCCATGCAAATGTCACTCTATCCTTCTCCTGGACTCTCGTACATGTGCGATGTACCTGTGAAGGTGGCAGAGACATGCAAGACAGACCATTACCAAAATCACATGTGCACCGCGCACACCCAAGAGTTCAGGAGAAGAGTAACATTGGAGGGGGCGTGGTTAGTAAACAAAGCGCCCTTGAGGAGGCAAAGTTGAACTCCCCTGCATCCTTGAATTTATCTTAGGAAAAGAATAAGGAGAATAAAAGTTGACCTTCAATGAATGATGCCACTTAAAAGCTTAATAAAAATAGAACTTGGAGACTTTTTGAAGTGTATACTCATAGCTTATGGGGCAGAGGAAGGTTCCCCTTAAGACAGAACTATCTATCCCTGCTGGGAGGGCAGTGTGTTATCCACTATTGCTTTTCTAAGAACCATAAGAATACAGTCAGGAATGCTGCATTTCATTTTCTACATTATTACAGTAGGAGAACATGTGTGATACATTATAACAGTAGGAGAACATGTGTGATACATTATAACAGTAGTAGAACTTGTGTGGTACATTATAACAGTATTAGAATATGTGTGGCACATTATAACAGTAGGAGAACATGTGTGATACATTATAACAGTAGTAGAACTTGTGTGGTACATTATAACAGTATTAGAATATGTGTGGTACATTATAGCAGTAGGAGAACATGTGTGGTACGTCTTACTGCATAGTAAGGTTTCAGAAGGAGTGACAAAACATATGCTGAAAATGACTTATTAAAATTAAAAGAAATACTTATTAGCATTCTGATTTAGACATGTTAAGATTTAGCTATTATAAACCAGATCATTAAATATGTATTAGTGTCAATCTCACAATTAGCTACTGAAAGCTTCTCCGGCAGTAAAGGAAATGTTTCTGAGGGAATAATGAGGACCCATTGTTATCCCGGTACTGAGTAATAACCATGACACACCTGTGAACCTGATACTTTTGTAGCATTGGTGATTAACACTTGTCTTTTGTTGAACTTCTCTTCTTTCCTCCACCTTGCCTTCCAGCTCAGGAGGAATTGTTATGTCCGCATTCACCTCCTTTTTTCTCAGACCTGAATGTAATAGATGTCCTTAGCAAGAGAAACTGGGACAGCACAGTGGCTTAGTGGCTTGCATTACAGCCTTGCAGCGCAGGGACCTGGGTTCAAGTCCCAGGGTCAACATCTGTTTGTATGTTCCCTCCGTGTTTGTGTAGGTTTCCTCTGGGTCCTCCGGTTTCCTCCCACACTCCAAAAGATACTGGTAGGTTGATTACTTTGTGAGCCCCTTTGGGAACTAATTTGGCAAACTATGTGCAGCGCTGCATCATCTGTGTGCACTATATAAATAAAGGAATTATTATTATTTATTACTATTAAAAGCCCTGCAATTTGTAGGCATCTGCAGGTGACCAAAAGCTCTCACAGAAGCAGCAGTAGGTATTATACTATTGTACAGACATTGTGGCTAGTAAATCAAGAATTATCTGCAATACACTGTGGCCATTAGCCTGGCGTGAACCTAAACTCTCTGCTCCCTGAGGCAAGCTATGAAATGGTGCCCCCCCCCCCCCCCCCCCCTGCCCTGTCCAGTAACATAATACAGATCTTTTTTTATATTAAACAGGCTCTCCATACCTCATACCTGCTTACATCAGGTGTCAAGAGAAACTATTTTTAAGTGTCAGGTCCTGCTTTCCCGATCCCTGATGCTGTCTCCCATCTTACTGTACGTCGTGCTGCCTGAGGCTGAGGCTCAACTCGTCTCAAGGGTGGTGCACCCAGCCATCAGTCCACCAAAGGATGAGCAGGGTTACCGTTGCACGTTGTTACACTCCGAACCAATAATGTCAGGTAGTTGCTATGAGATGACAAGTATGTTTCTATCAAATATAATGTTGTGACATAATAGGGTCTGTTTCTATAAGGTAAAATATTGTAACAACACAAGTGTGTCCAAAAGTCCAAAAAATTTTGTGAAAATTGAAAATGGTACATCTGTCAGAACTGTCTCAAGGGTTTCTTGTTGCAGTGTTTTGGGCTTGTGAATCGCACACAGGGCTGTTATGCTTCAGGCTGTGATTGACAGCTTACTCTGCAGAGTTAGTTCCTTTGGTTGAGCTGGGTGTATCATCATGGAAAGCTGCATGATAACATCTCATATCTGAGCTGAGTGTTTGTGTCAGGTGTGATTGAGTGATGGACAGTTGGGGTGGCCAGGGAGGCATCCAGGAACTCCGAATATACCTGCTCATCACTTCAATAAGGGCTGGATATACCGGTCTTTTGTAATTTTCTTATACTACTTACTCTTGTCAGGATCAGGGGTAGTGGACATACTGTATTGATGTAAGCCGAAAGCTGGGAGCCGAGTCTAAGTGGTACCCGGTTTTCACCAGAGCCCGTTGCAAAGCAGGTTGGACTTGTTCCGGCATGGTACCACCAGGTCGCTCCAGAGGCTCGACTTTGTCTGCTGTGGCAGCCAAGGTGAAGTACAGAGCCGTAGAGCAGAATCCTAGTCGGAAAAGCCAGGAGTCCAGGACTGGCAGCACAGGATTCTAATCAGTAGCGGAGAAGAAGGAGCATAGTCAGGAACAGAACCAGGGTCACATCGGGAATTCAGCAGACGGTCACAAGGCATAGGAATAAAGCTTTCTCTCAGGCACAAGGCACAAATGCATAAGGGAAGAGGCTGGCTATTTATTAAGTACCAGGTGGCCAGCACCAATTAGTGGTGCGCTGGCTTTTTAAACCTCCGAGAGCCAACGCATGCTTGCCCTAGGAGGGGGGAACACGCATGCCAGACCACCTGAGAGACAGCAGAAGCGTGGATAGGTAAGACAGCCTGGGGGGACATTGGGGACATGCGTCGCAGGAGTACCCATGACAACTCTATTGCTGTTGCTCTATTCTTGACTATTCTTTGCCTCACAATTCTGTACCTCGCAACCATATTATTTATGAATGTAAGGAGAGCTGTTTTGAAAATTTAATAACAACCAACAATAGATGTTATGGTGAACCAGTATCCCAAAAATATACTGCAATACAATTGTATCACAGTATATTGATCAGCAATAAATAATCAGCAATAATAATAATAAACATCTGCAATGCCACCTCTTTGTATACAGAGGTCCAGCGATGATGCGATGTTGACAGTCACACATCTGTTACTGCAACAGTTGCTGTCTAATGTGAGTGCAAACTGTCAATGTGACTGCTTGTCCTCTGTATACAAACAGAGACCGACTGGTGTGATTCTTACTTAATAATGACAGATTGATCTCCAGCCCTGTCCTCATCAACACCCACACCTGTGTTACTGGAGCAATCACTGAAACGATGTTAGCTGCTTCTTTTAAGGCAGGCCTGCAATGAAATTGAAATGTGTTTTGGGGAAAAAAGTTCATTTTCTAGGCAAATATTGACTTTGCAATTAATTGCTGTTAAGCTGATCACTCTGGAGTATATGCAAATTACCATTATAAAGCCTAATGCAGGAGACTTTGTAAAAATTAACATTTGTATCATTCTCAAAACTTTTGGCCGTGACTGTACTTACTCTATTGCTGTTGCTGTATACTTGACTATTCTTTGCCTCACAATTCTGTACCTCGCAGCCATATTATTTATGAATGTAAGGAGAGCTGTTTTGAAAAACAACCAATAATAGATGTTATGGTGACCAGTATCCCAAAAATATACTGAAATACAATTGTATCACAGTATATTGATCAGCAATAAATAATCAACAATAATAATAATAAACATCTGCAACGCCACCTCTTTGTATACGGAGGTCCAGCGGTGATGCGATGTTGACAGTCACACATCTGTTACTGCAGCAGTTGCTGTCTAAAGTGAGTGCGTACTGTCAATGTGACTGCTTGTCCTCTGTATACAAACAGAGACCGACATTAATGAGTGGCGCTGTGGCTGAACACGAATAAACATGTACTGTTTATTATTTTCATGCCCACTGGTGGCATTTATCAAAAAATTTCTGAACCAAGACAACCCCTTTAAATAAAGTGAACTTTCTAATCAACCATCTTCTCTAGAAAATCATGCCCATGTCCCAAAATGTCTAGTCTATAAAAATCTAAAAATAATGAACCCATATAGTGAATATCATGAAACTAAATTTAAAGGGGTTATCCGGGTTTAAAAAATTTCTTATGGCCGGGCTGGGGAGAGCTATTTAAACACAATAAACATGTACTTACCTCCTCCGGTGCTGCCGATGTCCCGCGCCGCGGCCGGTCTTCTCTGTGCGCGCTTGCACATGTAGTTAAGAATGTGTCGCATGGGACCCTTTTTTTTGGCGCTGCTGCACTATTCCTCACACAACAAAAATGTTGTCACCGAACTGGGCATCCCAGTGCACATTTAACATGCATGTGCTACATTTAACATGCAAAGTCAAGCAGAATTGTGTTGCACACTCCTTGTTAAAGGTGCAGCAAAACAATTGATGCACTCTGTTGGAGCAGTACAGAGGGAGCCACAAATCATGAATTTGGTGTCCTCTGCACATTACACAGGCAAACTGCACTATCTGAACTATTTGAAGTGTGCAGTGTTTTTAGTAACGGTGCCCCTAAATATCTTATACTGGCAGATGGAGGAAACACTAAATGAAAAAATGCAATAGACTGATTATTTCCATCCAGGTTCCTGGTGGGAAAAAACACTATGGGGCACATTTACTAAGTGACTTGCGCCAATTTTGTGTCAGACCTTGCACATTATTTTAGGTGGAAACTGCTTGCACAGGTATTTAAGGAGTGCCTGCGCCAGATTTGTGTCGCTGATATGGGCATTCTGATGCTCAGTCGGCCCGTGTGCCAAATTTAACATATGAACATACAATTGAACAAACTAAAATAGGGTACTGAATATAAAAAATGGGTCTGTAATAATGACTGGATGCCAAAAAATTATAACCTTAAACTTTACTACCATGAACATTTGTTGGATAGTATATAAATGAGAGCTATTGTGCATCCCTCTATGGGAAGGTGATGAATCCATCAGAGAACATTAACCCCTTAATGACCGCCCTATCGGCTTTTTATGGCGGTCATTAAGGGTACTTCTTCTGACGCGTACGCCTTTCTACGGCGGCGCGTCAGAAGAACTTTTCGGGACACCGGGTCTCGCTGGTGCCGGTGTCGGGCTGTGATATCACAGCCCAGACCCGGCACTAACACCCGGGATCGGAAAAACTCAGATCCCGGGTGTTTAACCCCTTAATTGCTACTTCTAAGTTATAAAACCATAAGTGGCAGGCTTTATTGACTACTGTTTTTGACATATAGGGGCTCATTTACTAAGGCTGTTTTCGGGGCTAAAACAGTAATTAATAAGTGAGTGTGATTTGATTGTGGCTTCCATGTGACAAAAATTACGAGGCGTGCGGTCAGAAGGTCCAACTGATTCAGGATGAGCGTGGGATTTAACTTTCATATTGTGTCGCAAGCCCTAGCACTTACATGCACCACTTAAAAGATGGTGAACTCTGTCAGAGCTGAGCAGGGAAGCGACACATTCTTGATAGTCGGACAATTCTGTGAACTCCCGTGACTGGGTAAATAAATGTGCCCCATAGTAGTTTGATATTCGGGGTTCACTATAGTTTTGTGTCAGACACAGGGCAGGTTATTATTCCCATGGTACTGAAGATCATCAGTTTAGCACTGAAGTTCATGGAGTTGAGCAAAGCTCCCCAAATACACACTAAGGGACACGTTTACTAAGGACCTTGTGCCAGACTTCTGGCAGACTTTGCACATTCATTCATGTACAAACTGCTTGCACATGTAGTTAAGAAGTGTCCGTGTAACATATGTGTCGCCCCAGTGGGGCGTGAAGGGTCGTGAAGGGGGGGCGCGGCCGGCCGAGCGGGGGGCGCGGCCGGACGGGAGTGGGCCAGTGCGGGGCGTTACTGTCCCTGCGCCTGGGCACTCGCTGCTGCCGGCGACTTTTCAAATGTGAAAAGTCGCCGGGCGCGTTTTTTTCTACGCCAGGCCCTGCCTGGCGTAGGATAAATGCTGCGCAGCTGGCAGCCCGATACATCAAGAGGCAGAAGCCTCTTCATGTATCGGGCTGTGAATTTGTAGCGGCGGGGCTATCATAGGGGCGCTCGTGCGGGGCGCTCGTGCGCCAGCGTGTGATAAATATCCCCCAATATTTCCATCCAGGTTCCTGGTGGGAAAACACACTATGGGGCACATTTACTAAGTGCCCTGCGCCAATTTTGTGTCAGAAATTGCACATTCTTTTAGGTGCAAACTGCTTGCACAGGTATTTAAGAAGTGCCTGCGCCAGATTTGTGTCGCTGATATGGGCATTCTGATGCTCAGTCGGCCTGTGTGCCAAATTTAACATATGAACATACAATTGAAAAACTAAAATATGGTAGTGAATATAAAAAATGGGTCTGTAATAATGGCTGGATGGCAAAAAATTAGAACCTTAACCTTTACTACCATGAACATTTGTTGGATAGTATATAAATGAGAGCTATTGTGCATCCCTCCATGGGAGGGTGAGGAATCCATCAGAGAACATTAAGTAAACAAATAATGAAGTTGTAAACAATAATAAATATTTTATTTAACCCCTTTGGGGCGCAGTCCCATTTTTCCTATCCAGGGGATTTTGAGACTGTTTTCTTGTGACACATTGTACTTCAAATTAGTTTTAAAAATTGGATGAAATCTTTTGTGTTTAGCTATGAAAAAAAATCTTTACTTATAAAGTTCTAAATTCTCTACTTCTGATGCAAATAGTCATAGCGCCCAAATAAATTCATAACTTACATTTCCCAAATGTCTGCTTTATGTTGGTGGTTTCTTAAGATTCCACATATTTTACTAAATGTTATGAGGCTCAGATTGGGTGCCACTTTTAAATTTTTGGGGAAAATCAGCAAAACCCGTATTTAGATGGACCTCTCTACTTTTATTGACTTGAGAAGCCTAAATAATAGCTAGACCGTAAATTATCCCATTATGGTACATACTCTATGAGAAAATCGCTTTTAAGAAGTTTGTTTAACACCTTTAGGGTTTTTTAGGGGTTGAAACAAAATGAGGTGCGGTCTACAAATTGTAATATTTTTTGACAATACATCATTTGGGTGGAAAATTAAACATTAATATGAATTAAATGAAAAAAGGCTCCACACAAAGTTTGATACCCAATTTCTCCCGAGTACACCGATCCCCCATATGTGGTGGTATCCTGCTGTATGGGCCAGCCGGGCAAGAAGGGAGAGAGGGCTCATCCGGAGCAGATCTGCATTTTCAATTGTCAGGCTATAATTTTTTTTCTTTTTTTAATGTGGACCTTAGGGGCTTTTTTTTTGTTGCCACATGATTAACTTTTTGGTACATAATTTGGGACATCTTGCTATTTGGTGAATTTTATTACTCTTTTGTTGGTGGAGAATGAAAATCATTTTTTTAAGAAGATTTTTTGTGGGGGGTTGTGGCCGTTTATCATAACATAGAAATAGTATATTATTTTTATTCTATGGGTTGCCACAATTGAGAAAAACCTTTATTTATATAGTTTTTTATTTTTTTCCAAATTTTACTGATTTGGCAAATTTGGCAAAAATTTTAATTTTAGCATCAGCGGTTTTTCATATGCATAACTGTATTATTTTTTGTCTGACATCTTCTGTTTAAGGGCTTATTTTTTGGCAGAAGCATGTCTTTTTAGTGGTCTTATTTTAGATTGTTAACTTTTTGTCACTTTTTAGAGCATTTTTAAAGGATATTAATTAAAAATTATCTTTTTTTGAGGCGTTTTTTAGGTTGTTTTACGGGGTTCACTTGGCGGGTCCATAATGATTTTTTTTATATACAGATTGTCATGGATGTAGCGATACCAAATATGGTGGGGGTTTGTGTATTTTATTCAATTGTATCTAATAAAATCTAATTTGGAGATAATGTGTTCATTTTAGCATCACCATTTTTTATATTCATAACCTTTTTTATTTTTTCGGCTGACTAATCTGGTTAAGGGGCTTATTTTTTGTGAGAAGAGTGTTTTCTTTTTAGTGGTCTTATTTAGAGTGCGTAACATTTTTAATCACTTTTTAGAGCATTTTTTTTAAAGGTATTAATTAAAATAATCATTTTCACAGGTTCAGTAACTATTCTGTTTTATTACAGTATTTTTCAGACATTAGGCACACCTGATTAAAGGCACATCAATTTAGCCTGTCTAATATGTCAGGTTCATATATAAGGTCACAGATTATAAGGCGCACCTGATTTAAGGATGAATGACCAGCAGGTGGCAGACATGTGCACAGTTCAAGGCAGCTGTTGTCTGTAAGTAAGGTTTATATAAGGCGCACGGACTATAAGGATTTTTGTTGGGCGCTTTATAGTTCGCGAAAAATACAATATCAGATTGTTACAGACGAGGCATAACAAATTGTGTGTGTGTGTGTGGGGGGGGTGTATTGTGTTTTTATTATACTTTACTTTGTTTTTTTAGTATTGTTTTTTATGGGAAAGTGACATTTTAGGGGATTATATATTATGTTTATTTTTTTATTTATTCTAATGTTTTAACTTACTTTTTTAACTTATACAAACTTGAAGTTGAAGCAGTGATGCTCTGGTCGCTGATTCAAGTCCATAACACTCTCCACAATACTTATTTCAGTGTAAACTTTCTGAGCATGCACATCATGTAAGGGGTTAACATCGCGATCGTTCGTGAGCTGGTTGTCCAAAAGCGGGACGCTATATCCATGCGGGAAGTATCTTCCCGCAGGACGTACTTGGCATTGTGGTGGCGCGTAGGGGTTAATTTCAAGATAATAACAGAATTATTAAAATTTATATTGTCCTAGGGGTGAGAACAAAAAAGAAGTTGCATGCCAACAGGACCAAAAATTATGAAGTCGTTAATACGAACATATACTGGCAACAATAGCCATAAAAGATTATAATGGGACAAGCTGAGGTAACAAACAATATTGTAAATAGTTTTATCAAGAAAAATTTAATGTCATGGTGCAATAGGAATAGCTTACCCGGGAGGGCTACTACGCGGGATGACAACACCCCGACGTAGTTTCGCTGGTTGCAGCCCCAGATGAAGCTGCAAACCAGCTAAATGGTTGACGACCCATGTTGCACAAAAAAAAGGGTGCACACTGCCGACAGGAATCCTGAATCCAACCACTCTGCAGACTACACAGACAAACTGCAAAACAGACTGCACCTTTTTAGTAAAGTACCCATATATCTCAGTAGAGGTCATAATACCTATGTGCCCTCAGCTGGGCGTATTTTGTGAGAGTTGCCCAGGATGTAACTGTCCATAAAATACAGGTACAAAAACACAATGTAAAACATATACTAGAGCTCTATTCTTCAGAAATCAGTCGTGCTAAGATTGTATAGCACCTCTCTTTTGGGAAGCCCCCCTATTCTTCATCTCATGTGTGGGCGTGAATGTAGTGAGTTACCATATCTTGTTTTATATGAGCGGAAGGCATATTGCAATACGTGCTCAAATCAAATCCTCTTTAAACGCCATATGTTCCCATCAGTCTGTTTTCCTTAGTGAAATGGCTAATCCCTGAGATCAGTGCTCATGTAGGTAGTTTAAGAAACAGGGGACATATGTTCTAAACACTCTGAGACAGAGCCAAGATGGAGACCGAAGGGGTTTGCATATTTTTTAAAGGCGCTTATTACTTTGATAGGAGGTGGCAGGCAAATGAGTATTATGAGCTTGCTCTGTCAACCAAGAGAATATGAATAAACCAAATTAACAATCAAGCCATAACCTGGAGATTAATAATACCTGACGCTGCATTTATTTCCCGAAATGAAATAATATACAGCTGGCTCTTGTGTCCTGGTCTTGTTCTGAAGGAGAGTCAACAAAATTAGCAGCTCTCCGCATATTTATGGGGATTCTAAAAGAAGAACTACAAAATGCACTCATAAAACAGCAGTGACGAGCACATGCACATGGAAAGATATATTTAGCTTGAAAACAGAAATTCATTATGGCAATGACAGTTTATCAATATTTACATCAATATAAAAATGTGGACATTTGATTTCAATGATTGAGTTTAATGAACTTAGCCTTGGTAACCAAAGACAACAGTTCAGAAATGCTGTCTTCAAGATGTTTAAACCGGGGGGCGATTCAGGACGGTTGGAGGACCTTCAAGTATCCTGAAATGGCTCTTGTGTACATGTGTTTTTGAGAGTATGAACAGATGTATGAGGATTTGATGGGTAGGAAAAACTTATCACTTAAATTTTATAACTAACATGAAGTACAATGTATCACAAGAAAACATTCTCAAAATCACCAGGATATGTTAAAGCGTTCCGAAGTTATAACCAATTATCGTGAGAGAGGGCAGATTTGAAAAATCGAGTCTGGTCATTGAGCTGAAAACTAGTGTCGGTGATAAGGGGTTAATGAGTGGCGCTGTGGTTGAACACGAATTAACATGTACTGTTTATTATTTTCATGCCTACTAGTGGCATTTATCAAAAAATTTCTGAACCCACACAACCTCTTTAAATAAAGTCAACATTCTAATCAACCCCCATCTCTAGAAAACCATGCCCATGTCCCAAAATGTCTGGTCTATAAAAATCTAAAAAAAATGAACCCATATAGTGAATATCATGAAACTAAATTTAATAAAAATAGATTACGAAGTCAAAAATCTATCAAAAAATTACCATTTCCAAATGGTAACAATGAAAACGTTGTCTGACACCTTACACAGCTCCATACACCGTACAGTATAGGAAAATTACAGGTGTCAGAATATTGTAGGGGTCCACTTGGCGTGGAGGTGGAGTGGAAAAAAGTTGAGTGGGTAGAGGGGGAAAAAGTTAAAGAAACTGGTAAAGAAGTCATGATAGATGCACCCACCATTGTGTTTTATATTTTGCAATGATATAAGCATGTTTTACAAATCAATAATGCAAAGTCTCGCATTTTGCCTTTACAGTTGAAGGATGGACCGCAATAATAATTTCTCCGAGATGCTCCAGTCAAACACTGATTAGGAATAGTTAAAATAAAGCTCCTTGTTCTCAGGAAGGTGCAGGAATGGCTTCACTGCTTTGTATAGAAGTAATTTACAGACAATGCAGATTATCTTAATCTTCTTCCTGTTTCACTAAGAGAAAGAATTAAGATGCTTCTAATTTCTTGAATTTGAGCTTTGTATAGACACATAATACAACCCTTACAGTAGCTCCAGAGAGCGAGAGAGAAAATAGACACAGACAGTAACAATGATGCCAGTGTTTTCCTGACATCACAAGGACACTGCTGCTACAAACAAGTTTCTACAGAACTTTCAAAAAAATAAAGCTCCCTTGTTCTCAGAAGGGCAGGATGGCTTTCACTGCTTTGTAGGAAGTAATTTACAGACAATGCAGATTATCGTAATCTTCTTCCTGTTTCACTAAGAAAAGAAATTAAGATTGCTTCTAATGTCTTGAATTTGAGCTTTGTATATGACCACATATACAACCCTTAACAGTAGCTCCAGGAGCGAGAGAGAAAATAGACCCAGACAGTACAATTGATGCCAGTGTTTTCCTGACACACAAGGACACTGCTGCTTTACAAACCAGTTTCTACAGAACTTTCTAGAATTGCCAAATTCCTAAACTTCCTGCTCTGAACCACATATACATATCTGATCAACACGGGATCAGACGTGGAAAAGTGCAGGATCACATGTATTACATACCAAACATCAACATCAGAAAAAGAAATTATGCAAGCAGCAAGTAGAAGTGAATAACTTTCTGTCACTGTGCTACTATACATATGTTATTATTTAAATCTATGTTTATTGTTTCACGTCACCTGGTGGTAAGCAGGTTGTCCAAATGGCAGGTACCTCAGAACACTCCAGTGGCAGACTCAAATAGTGTATAAAAGGGGACCTGCTATGGGCTCTTTCTGTCCAGGTCATCTTAGTATGTTTCTTTGCTCATTGGTCAGATACAGATTGATGATTAGCTGTGATATAGCAGAGCCACTATGGTTCCAACTATTGCCCAGCTTGCAGACTGTCGCTGCAGGAGACAGCTCCAGCCTAGCAATGACAGTGGTAAAGTGCATCTTAAAGTTGGCCTTGGAGTACCAGCCTTTGCCTGAGTTAGATGTTCAGTCTGCTATTACTAGACCGTAAAACAGAGTGTGAGTTGGAGCTTTCCGCATTACCATCAGAGTTCTTCTAACCTAACATCAGCCAGGGACCATCACCAGCTGGTAGTGCCTCAGGGTACACCTCAGATCTTGTGCTTCCCCCCCCCTCCCCCCCATTTCTCGTTTCTATGTCACTGCCAGCTCTAACAGGCACAGAGAGTGCACATATGCCAGGCTAATGACAACCAGTTGGGCCCTGACCATCCAGCTACTCACCTCCTGGACTGACATCCCCATACTCTACAACATTGGTGGCGAACCTATGGCACGGGTGCCAGAGGCGGCACTCGGAGCCCTCTCTGTGGGCATCCAGGCCATCACCCCAGAATGAAGTTCACCAGACAGGACTCAAAGAATCTTCCTACACAATCTTTCTACAATGATAGGCGGATTTGCCCTCCTCCTTTCAACTGCGTTGGTGTCCTTAGGAAGCTGAATGATTGAAATTTGTCAAAGAACAAGGATAAATAAATTACTGCTTAAATTGCTGTGCTGGCACTTTGCAATAAATGAGTGGCTTTTGGTTAAAGTTTGGGCACTCAGGCTCTAAAAGGTTTGCCATCACTGCTCTTTTGCCAAATTTTCACTTTTTTTCAGAACGAAACGCAAAACTTATGACTTAAATTTTATAACTAACATGAAGTACAATGTGTCACGAGAAAACATTCTCAAAATCACCCGGATATGTTAAAGCGTTCCAAAGTTATAACCAATTATCGTGAGACATGTCAGATTTGAAAAATCGAGTCTGGTCATTGAGCTGAAAACTAGTGTCGGTGATAAGGGGGTTAATGATAATATACTGGCAAATTATTTAGCAAAATGTAGGTGACTTTGAGCATTATGCTATATTTTTTAATAATCTCAAGTTTCCAGAGTATGTATTATATATACTATTTGGTCATAATAAAAAAATAAAGCTCCCTTGTTCTCAGAAGGGCAGGATGGCTTTCACTGCTTTGTAGGAAGTAATTTACAGACAATGCAGATTATCGTAATCTTCTTCCTGTTTCACTAAGAAAAGAAATTAAGATTGCTTCTAATGTCTTGAATTTGAGCTTTGTATATGACCACATATACAACCCTTAACAGTAGCTCCAGGAGCGAGAGAGAAAATAGACCCAGACAGTACAATTGATGCCAGTGTTTTCCTGACAACATCACAAGGACACTGCTGCTACAAACAAGTTTCTACAGAACTTTCTAGAATATGCAAAATTCCTGCTCTGACCACATATCACATATCTGATCAACAGCGAGGAGTCAGACTGTGGAAAAGTGCAGGATCACAATGTATTACATACAAACATCAACATCAGAAAAAAGAAATTATGACAAGCAGCAAGTAGAAGTGAATACTTTCTGTCACGCTGCTAATATACATATGTTATTATTTAAATCTATGTTTATTGTTTCACGTCACCTGGTGGTAAGCAGGTATTTTTTCCAATTTAGTCTGACTGTGGTTTTAATACATAATTTAATTGGAAACCGATGCTTAAAGGTTACCCAAACTTTCAACAACAAACTTTCAGTCCAGTGCACACAGAATGTATAACACTATTTCTTGCATTAGGTGACTTGTAGCAGATTTCTTCTATGCAGTTTTCTATGCACTTTGCGCTAGTAGGTGGAGACCTAGCTGCTGTCACTCACTTTTCCCCTTTCCAATGATTTTAGAGAAAAAAACATATTATGAAGAAGGGATAATA
Organism: Engystomops pustulosus; assembly: GCA_019512145.1. NCBI lineage: Eukaryota > Metazoa > Chordata > Amphibia > Anura > Leptodactylidae > Engystomops > Engystomops pustulosus. The sequence goes on along the minus strand of CM033642.1, from coordinate 243,375,343 downwards.
GGAGACAAATTATATACAGGAGAGGACACAAGCCATGTGAGGGGGTTATATACAGGAGAGGATACAAGCCATGTGAGCGGTTATATACGGGAGAGGATACAAGCCACGTAAGGGGGTCATTAGGAATCTACACTATTGTAAATTTTGAATTTGATGCCGTGTCCTGCATTTTTATGCATTCCCAGGGAGATGACAACATATTAGGCTGCGGTCACATGTGGTCTTATGGGTCACTCTTTGCGTTATGGTTGTGATTTCTTTATGTTTCGAAAGAAAGAGAGGTGATTTGCCTAATTGCGTTACTGTTAACATTTGCGTTTACAAAACAACACTGCGTTAACATCGTCTTTACTTTGTGCTACGTTTATGTTAAGAGTAATGTAATGAGGCAAATCCCCTCTCCTCATCTGTTGTAATGTCTTTCAAAATGCAATGAAAACGCCACGCGTGACCTCACTCTTAGAAGTAATCAGTAATTATGAAAACTTTGATTTTTTTTTTAAACTGGTTAATGTGCCAAATTTTAAACTTTTAAAGTATGTGAAATAATTCCAATTTACTTGTTAAAGCAAGGTCCATGACAAAAAATCCTTCCTTTGTATCTGCCTTGGACCAGGTAGAGATTTGCGCCTAAAAAGTTGCAGAAATAAGCAGAAAAAGTGATACATAAGTGAAAAGTTGCATGGAACATCTGGAAAATAACGATACATAAGGCACAAGGTGCAGACCAAGGCGTACTTGAAAAATGACAGCAAAAGTCGCAGTGAAAAGTCCCAAAAATGTGACAATTCAAGTAGCAGAAATAAAGATAAATGTCCCCCTCAGCCTCACTAGTAATAAATGTGGCCCACTGTGCACGATTGGTTTCAGTACCACGGACAGATCCGCTATCCTGCACATAAGGAATGGGCTGTAGATGAGCTGAGTTTAATAATAAGAATAATTCTTTATTTATATAGCACACACAGATTCTGCAGCGCTGCACAGAGCTTCCCAAATCAGTCCCTGTCCCCATGGGGCTCACAATATAATCAACCTACCAGTATGTTTTGGAGTGTGGGAGGAAACTGGAGGACCCGGAGGAAACCCACACAAACACGGAGAGAACATACAAACTCTTTGCAGATGTTGACCTGGGTGGGATTTGAACCCAGGACCTACCCACTCAGCCACCATGCCGAGTCACATGTAGAAGATTTGTATCTATTATTTGTAGAACATACAGTAATTATATTTCACTATGTTTCCTGCTATTTGCATAATAACGCAACAGGCAATCTCCATAAGTTACACAGGGACGAGAGGGACGCAACATGTTCAGCTCTGCTACATATGCAGATGTCTTTGTCTAGTCTACTGGCTGTGTTGGTGTGTGATTTAGTACTAGACACTAGTGAGGTCACCGGTAAGATGGGGTCGTCTCTCTGCAGGACTGTGGATTACATCCATTATGCCAGGATGTCAGAGGAATCCATGGATGACCACCAATACAAAGATGGCAGACGTGACAAGTGCCCCGGCTACCATGGAAATGCATCAGCACCCAGACATCACAAACCTGGCACGTTGAGAACACGGTGCCACTCGTCTACCAATGGAGGGAGGAGGAGTCAAAAGCGTTGACCCCTCCCACCTCCTCCTCCCAGCCCTGGTCTCGCCTGGGATTTGGTCCGGGGCGAGCACACAGCCATGGTCACTCTTGATGTTACAGGTCTGTGAAGTGGAAGAGGCACTCACTGAGGTGCCACTGCTGCTACAACTTCCGATAACTTAGTGGTGGAGGTGGCAAGTGTCACAGTCCTACTGATTTTATATTGATGGATATTCTAAGGTCTGGTCATATTTGAGTCCAGGAAAACTCTTTTAATGGCAATTGTAAAGACTTTTTATAAAATGTATGTACCAAACTTTTTAAACGTCTCTAGATTCCACTCAAATATCAATGATTTTTTTCCTGAAAACCTATTCATGAAAAATTGCTGTCCTTGTTTCAGGGATTGTTTGAATTGATATTAACTTCCTTTATGTAGGAAGATCCGTAAGTCTGATTCGGAAGAGCAGTATCACAGCTCTCATTCTGTAACATGTATAACAATATATGTGTGAAACCCCCAGGGTCTCATTCTGTAACATGTATAACAATATATGTGTGAAACCCCCAGGGCAGGAATCATATAGTATCCTAACACACAAATACAGAGGCTGGGATTACACATTGGGGCATCTCTATTAACCCCTTATGTTACAGTCCTGCTCCATTGTTGCATTTCAGTTTTTTTATTGCCTCATTCCATAAGCCTTAACTTTTTATTTTTTTTACATTTACAAAAGACATATGATGTCTTGTTTTCTAGGATGTTTAGAACATGTGGTACTTGATCACTACAGTATATAGTAAATTTGCTATTTGTTAATTTTAAGTCTTTTTCAATGATTAGAAGGAAAAAGCAGAACTTACTTTTCAAATCAAAAGTCCTTTCAATTCATATTCCATAAAAAAAATTTGGGGCCAGACTACAGGAGACAGGAGCATTAGGACAGCATGGCAGAGGCTATTTCACGTGTTGACCACACTTCTTCTTTCTTTTGATACGGATCTTTACACTACAGTCATGAGAACCTCTAAAAGACTCCCAGCTTTCATGGTACCTGAGCACCGGGGGCCCTGGAGGTGGTGATTAGCCCTGTAGTTTAATTGGACTTAACAGTGGGCATCTGCTATACAACACAGCAGACACCCACCCTGTAACAAAAGTGTTGAGTCCAAGACCTCTTTCAATACAGGATTCAGGGGTGTCCAAGAATTCTTGGTTAACCCTTTTGGGGCCAGGTCTGGGTTGGCAAAATAAAACAAAGTCTTTGGCACCTATACTTTGGACCACAAGAAATCACTTCCTCTGATGTCACAAGTGACGCCCTTGGCCAAGGTGACAAATATGCACAAATTGGTCCAGTGATCCACAGCTCTTCTTATGGGGCATTGGTGCAACACAATAAGTGGCATACAGTTAGGGTCCTTGGACACAAATTGCGGCCAGAAACAACACCCATAGATGTCTACAACACCTCTGTGAGATCACAGTGTATAACACATTGCCACTCAGCTTCCTATTGAGAGGGGACAGATGGGGATAGCCCACCCATCCCGTCCCCACCCACTTTGCGTTGCCCAGATTCTAGCCTGGGTAACCACATTCTTGTGAGCAATGTGCCTTAGATTGATTTTTTAAAAGTATCTAATTCTTGATGGTTAATCCATCCAGTTAGCTTAGTTTATACCAGATAAGCAATAAAATTCTCCAGGCCTCAGTCCAAGCAAGCCTTACATGTAAGTATCTGCTGGACATGCGTTTTGTGAAATCCATTCTTTGCCAGGTCGGAGCAGTTTTGGGCGTGCTAAGGGATAAACACAGCATTAAACACATGGTTTTTGGCTGATCAGTGTAGTCCCAAAGTTTACATTCACTTCCATTTATCTTCTCATCATGCAGGAATGTCATGGGTAGATCACTCAGAGTTTCTTCTCCAGCACTTGTCTCATTGATGGCTATGAGAATTACCCCCAAGCATGTTTTAGTTAGCTCATGTTCACTCCAGGGAAATGATGTGTTACATATGGGGGCTAATTTACTTAGGCTCCCATGGATCTCACTTTCGTCGTCTTTTAGAACAGCTATTTAGAAGGGGATTGTGTCGCACATGATCGGATTTTGGCGCAATCGCTCCAACTTTCATGCAACAGAAATCGGGGGCGTGCCTTCGGACGATCTGACAGATTTGGACTGAGCGCAGTATTTAATTTTAAAATTGTGTCACAAGACAAGCAATTACATACACCGGGAAGAAGAAGATAAACTCCGGCAGACCTGAGCGGGAAAGCGACACATGCAGAATATCGGGCACACGATCTTTGTGCATCGCGGCAAAGTTCATTCCCGTCGGACAGCGCACAGTGGGGATCGTGCAGAACTGGGTAAGTAAATGTGCCCCGTGGTGTTTTATTTTCTAGGGTGTTTAGAACCTGTGGTACTTGATCACTACAGTATATAGTAAATTTTCTATTTGTTAATTTTAAGTCTTTCTCAATGATAAGAAGGAAAAAGCAGAACTTACTTTTCAATTCATATTCCATAAAAAAAACTTGGGACCAGACTACAGGAGAAAGGAGCATTAGGGCAGCATGGCAGAGGCTATTTCACATGTTGACCACACTTCTTCTTTCTTTTCATACGGATCTTTACACTACAGTCATGAGAGCTTCTAAAAGCTTTCATGGTACCTGAGCACCTGGCCCCAGGGATGGTGATTAGTCCTGCTGTTTAATTGGACTTAAAAGATTAACGGTGGGCGTCTGCTACATAACACAGTAGACACCCACCCTGTAACAAAAGTGCTCAGTCCAAGGCCTCTTTCAATACAGGATTCAGGGGTGTTCAAGTATTCTTGGTTAACCCTTTTGGGGACAGGTCTGGGTTGGCAAAAAAAACCCAAAGTGCTGCAGCTCCTAATTCCCAAACTATGCCGCTATTTCCAGTCTTTGTTACCTATACTTTGGACCACAAGAAATCATTTCCTCTGATGTTACAAGTGACACTCAAGGCCAAAGTGTCTGACAAATATGCACAAATTGGTCCATTGAACCTCAGCTCTTCTGATGGGGCATAGGTGCAACACAATAAGTGGCAAACAGGACACAAATTGCGGACAGAAACAACACCCATAGAGGTCTACAATACCTCTGTGAGATCACAGTGTTTCACACATTGCCACTCAGCTTCCTATGGAGAGGGGACATCTGAGGATGGCCCAACCATCCCGTCTCCACCCACTTTGCGTTGCCCAGATTCCAGCCTGGGTGAGGACACTCTTGTGAGAAATGAGCCTTAGATTGAATTTTTTAAAATATCTAATTCTTGATGGTTAATCCATCCAGTTAGTTTACTTTATATCAGATAAGCAATAAAATTCTCCAGGCCTCAAACCAAGCAAGCCTTACATGTAAGTATCTGCTGGACATGCGTTTTGTGAAATCCATTCTTTACCAAGTCGGAGCAGTTTTGGGCGTGCTAAGGGATAAACACAGCATTACACACATGGTTTTCGGCTGATCAGTGTAGTCCCAGAGTTTACGTTCACTTCCATTAATCTTCTCATCATGCAGGAATGTCATGGGTTTAGCAAGTAGATCACTCAGAGTTTCTTCTCCAGCACTTGTCTCATTGATGGCTATGAGAATTACCCCCGAGCATGTTTTAGTTAGCTCATGTTCACTCCAGGGAAATGATGTGTTAACTCATACAAACCTGTCACATGAAGCACTTTCCCATGGAGAAGACGTGTAGGTATGATGATGGTTCAGCAGTAAACAGCTCACTTGTAATGCAATAAGCAAACACTACAGGTATAGGCCTGTTTAAGAAAAACAGACCTGAAGTGCACTACTTCATGTTCTCTTCAGAGGTTATCTAGAGAATATAAAAAATCTGATTTCAAATTTATCACGGATCCTAAGTCCTAGTAACCTATCCAAAATCAATTACCACTTTACGGATTCAAAAATAAACATGCTGGCATTGATTTGGCACAAGGGTTACCGATCCATCCAATGTAAGGAAGAAGAAGCAACACGTCAGTAGCAGGTCAAATAATTTATCCAGAACTCATAAATTAACATCCTTTTTCTTAAAAGAAAAACATAATAGCAGTGCTTTCAGTGATACCTTCATCACAGACCCCCAAGGATGCATCACCTTAAAATAGCACTGAGTGCAGCTTGTCCTGGGTAGCCTGGAGTCAGTACCAGTCTGAAGAACTCGGGTAGGGTAATTTCCATATCGGTATTTGGAATCTCATATTGATATTTAGTGAAATATAATGATTCTTAATACCAAACTAATACTTGGTCACAAAAAAACTTTTAAGGGGCTGTGCATGCGTTGTATTCGTGTTTACAAAATAATCTAAGAAGTCCCCAACAGCCCGATATTAAAGGGGTTATACAGTCCCTGAACCCAAAATAAAACTCTGGTGTGTTATTAATGCACCCACTACTCCTCTAACTACAAAGTATTGCATCTCAATGCATGTGAAATTGCTTTTTTATCCTTGCATGCCAGGACCAAGAAACCAACACGGCCACGGTGCCCTACATCGGGACTCGGCTCCCACAGAGCCAAGTGTGCTTGTGCACATAATACGCAGGAGAGCAGCTATTGGCTGCTTTTCTGTGCGCTTGTATTGCAGAGTGTGCACAACTGGCTCAATGGGGCACATTTACTTACCCGGTCCCTGTGCGATTCCCGATCGAGACCGTCCGACGAGGATGAGCTCTGCAGCGATTCATAAAGATTGCGTGCCCGATATGTGTCGCTTCCCCAATCAGGTCCCCCAGAGTTCACCATCTTCTTCCCGGTGCATGTAAGTGCTTGGCATGCGACACAATTTGGACGTTAACTCTCACGGTTTGTCCGAATCCGTCGGATTGACCAACGGCCCGGTCCCGACTTATGTCGCATGGAAGCCGGCGCAAAACGGAAATAGTCGGGATGTCCGGGGAAAGTGCGGTCCACGGGCCCTTACTAATTTAGCCCCAATCAGTGCCAGATGCTGTACTACTGCACAGAGTGGAGGCGGGCACTGTATACTAAGACGGCTGCTGCAAACAAGCTTTACCTTTTCTGCAGAACATATGCACTCACACAGGAGGAGTGTATAAGTGGCCGCGGATCACAGACGGCGGAACATGCAAGCGTGACGAACGCTGGAGAAATGTAGTTTCCCAGGAGATGGGGCAGTGTAAACAAAAGCTGACCTTATGACTTCCGGTTTCATTATCTCTAAAATTACCCAGAATCGCTGATAATATTGAATTCACATAGGGAGTTATGTTTTTTGTTTACAACCCCTTTAACCCCTCCAAGCAGTTTATGAACAGAAGCCAACGAAGAGCAGAAGACGAGATTCGGGCAGAAGAGGACGCCGTGGTTGAGCGCTGGAGGGTATATAAGTTTATTATTTTTATATACTTGAGTACAAGCCGAGTAGAGCTTATACCCGAATATATACAGTGCATTTTATTTTTTGTATAATAAAAAGTTATACAATTTTACAGTATACTATATGTATCAATCATGATTTTCTAGATCTCTTCTCGCTGTCATTTAATGGAAAATTTTCCTGCTTGCTTCAAGTGAATAAAAATCTGTCCCTTGTCATGTGATGTCACACAGGTGCACTGCTCTATATATCAAGTGACTCTAATTGCTCTCTGTGATATAATGAGCCATGCACCTGTGTGACATCACATGACCAAGGAGAGATTTATTTTTTTTTTTCTAACATATATTTGGTTTGACAATGAGTGATAGGTGGTTATAAGTAAAGTAAATAATATACCGTTTTCACCTACGCAGAGGTGTATACATAGATACCCTGTTTCCCCTAAAATAGGACATCCCCCAAAAACAAGACCTAGCACAATTTTGTTCAATCTAAGTATTATAAGGCCTCCCCTGAAAATAAGACCTAGCAGAAGTTATTGCTACATCTCACCCCAAGCTGTACATTAGTATTAGTAGATTTTTTTCAATGCTGCAATAGGTTGTGACATAGGTAAAGAATAAAATCACTGACTGTTGCATGGACATGAAGTGGTCATTTATGGAAAGTGATATTGCTAAACATGAGAGATTGGGGCCAAATATTCAAATAATTCTGAGTTTGGAGAGTTATAAGGATGTTTTATAAGTAGATTTTTTGTTCACCAATAAATGTAAATTCATGTTCATGGAAAAATAAGACCTAGAGCCTCTTTAGGAGCAAAAATTAATATAAGACACTGGGGCAGATTTACTTACCCGGCCCCTTCGCGATCCAGCGGCGCGTTCTCTGCGGTGGATTCGGGTCCGGCCGGGATTCACTAAGGTAGTTCTTCCGACGCTGGTGCGCTGCTGCGCTGAAGTCCGCCGAGGCCCGCCGGAATGCACTGAAGTTCACCGGCCTATTCCTGGTGAAGGTAAGTGCGAGTCCAGCGTCATTTTTTTTTTTTTTAAATGCGACGGTTTTTCCGAATCCGTCGGGTTTTCGTCCGGCCACACACCCCGATTTCCGTCACGTGCATGCCGGCGCCGATGCGCCACAATCCGATCGAGTGCGCCAAAATCAAAAAAACGCGAATCGGGCCCTTAGTAAATGTCTTATTTTCGGGGAAACAGGGTAGCAGTGTAAACAGATGTGATTTACAAGAGTTGGTGATAGAGCATTTACAGTTATTGAAGGGTCAACAAGGATGGCCCAAGAATATTCTCATATATCATTCTGATTTCTATCCATTGGAAGCATGCAAAAAACGCAAGCAATCGTAAGGAACATTATACTGAATATACATAAATACCATAAACTTGCTGAAACAAGACAGCTAGATATCTTTGGGCCAGTATTTTTCAGTGGTACATGGTCATTCTGAGCTCTGTAATCCTGGTCATAAAGCAATACATCTGGTATTCATATAACCAGAAGCAGGATATGCACCCACTGTACCACCTAACAATTTTGGCATTGAGCTACTCCCAAGGATATTCTCCCACTAATCCTGATCCTGGTTTTCACCGTGATCAGGACTTTGTTTGATGGGGCGCTCTTATTACTTATAAAAGGAAACACTGCAAGACACAATACATACAATATAGTTTATTTTTGGTAAATGATTATTTGTATTCCCCATATTCCCCATATAAATATGTGTTCAATGGCAAATATAATTCCCATTGTTTCTAATATTTTCTCTTTTGAGAAGCAGGAAAGATATATGAAGATGAAGGACCGATCTCTCATCAGGTTTGTTACATTCATCTCCTTCTTCTTGGATATTTCCTGTCCATATATTCACCCTGATGTATCTGCAGGGAACGGATTAGAACATTATCAGTAATTGTATATTCAGATCATTATAGAATTCAGTAGTAGATGTCTCTGACAAGATAAAATCATTCCTGTTATATCCAGCTCCTTACAATTTGAAGACCTACCGTATATTGCAAGAAATTAGATAAATTACATTTTTTTACCCATTCTAGGGTTAAAAGCAAGAAAACCGTAGAGATCCCTTTGCACGTGCAGTGTTCATCATGAGAAAATTGTTCTTTTTTATCATATAAATATTCATCTGCCAACACATGGCAGGAAGACACCAATGCACCCCAGCCATATAATATAAATGTAATGTCAGTACAGTACAGGCAGTATATATTCCAGTACATGTACCTGGCAGTAAAGGCTCTGCCCTATAAATAAACAATTGTCCACTCCTCCGAGTCCTCCTAGATAGGTTAGTTGAATATGGCACCGGTTCTCACTTCTATAGATGAGATGTTGTTTTCTCTTCCTCATCTGCCTCCAGATGCTACGAGACCCTCCATATAGTAAGGGTGCCTACTCTGATGGTAAAGGGGGTCTCCTCCTCCTCCCCCTGTGAGACAAATGATACCTCCAGTTGTTAACGGCGCCTCATTTGTCTCAAGTTGTTCCAGGGCGCCACCACCACCTTAAGACTCCTGTAGATGGTGATGAGGTCTTCTCCTCCATAATTTTATAGTATGACCTAGGACTGAGAGAAAACAAGGAAACATTTCCAAAATATAAAGACAAAGTCAATTTATTGTCTCAATTTAAAAAAAAAAATCCATAGTGCCCCAATTATTCTCACTAAGTCATCCAGGTCTGGCCCGTTGTCCATGTGTGACAATTGTGTTATATAGAAATGGTTTATTCCTTAGATAACTATTGAGGATGAAGATGAAGATTTTGGATACTAACCTAATGATGGTCACATCCCCAGCAGCTGAAGAACAGGGATCTTAGTCTAAAAAAAGAGTCGAGCAGAATGACTTCTATGCAGAAGGAAATATGGGATTTACATTGTAAACATTGACCACAATGGTATTTACCTGGATAGGAAACCTGTGTTACTGCTGCTTCTCCCGCTGAAGAAAAGATGAGATGGTGAGAAATAACTTATTCATGGCAAAATTTTGTTCTACCAACATCTGTCACTGTGATTAATCTGGTATATTTTATTGAAATACCTCAATATCCCTTCAGGCCATACTAATGAAGTTATAACATTTGATTCCTCACCTGGGGGTCACCCTGGCTTCAGGCAGATCTTTCTTTACAGCGTCTTCCCTATGTACAAAACATGATACAGATTATAGTTACTTTCTATAGTGACCAGTAGATATATCTATAAATGGTCCGCTGACATTGGAAGCACCACAACAATTTACAGGCACAGGTCTTGTAATAATCGTGACCCATCCAAGAAACTAGAATGTTCTCTAGATAGAGCTATAGTATATGTAGCTTGGAGCTGGAGTACATTTTATATTGTTTCTTGTGCAGGTTTACAGGCATAGGTAATGATTAAGGGGCAGATAAAAAAGCCCCTCACCCACCCCCACCTGTTCCAACCAATAGTTTTTGTGCAGAATTGGCTGGTGTCAAAGACTGAACCTCTATATAAAAGTGTCCCGTCTTCAGTATAGACTTTATACTTACAAGATGGTCTCCAGGCGAGGCCGCCATTCACTTGGGTTGTATTTAAAAGGCCTAAAATAGAAAACACATAATAGGTTAAGATTACTCTAACACATTGGGGGGGATGTATTAACGCACTTGTGCCACAATTCTGCTGGTGTTGCGCCAAAAAAAAACTGTGTGAAAAGCCTTACACCACAGTTATCAAGGCTTTTGAGACCTGTTTTTAGCCATTTTCCGACTTGTCCTACGGAGGGGGCGTGGTCTTTGGAAAAGGCGTGACTTGGCCCAATAGGGGGTGTGGCCTATTTTAATGTTCCGCGCGTCAAAAGAGTTTAGACCACTTTAAAGTAGGTCTAAACTGGAAACCAACAGTCTTATCCTGCACCAGATTCATTAACACAGTGATACTGTAAATCTGGCACAGAAAATGACTGGGGTTTTCCTCCACTAAACTGATAGAACCTGGGACACATTGATAAATCCCCCCCCCCCCCCCATTGTCCTGTTTAAAAAAACACTCAGTCATTACGATGTCTCAAAGTTAACATGAATGAAACCCCAAGACTCTTTCTATATTCCGTATCAAGATGGCGTCTGCAATGAAAGATCATTACCTGAAAAGCTTTGGTGTTGTCTTCACTATTTTCATCCATCTATGGAAGGAAATAATAAGAAATATTAAACATATGAGGGGGAACAGTCTCCTTTCCATGGAGGAACGGGAAGGGTCACCAAAATGAGTAGAAGTGAAATGTAAAACAATTGCCCATAGTAACAACTATCAGAAACATGGAAGGTGGGATTTGGTTGGCTGCTATAGAAATTGTGTCACTTTTCCCTTTTATCTTTATATCACTATAAGGCGATTTATCTGAAGTGTCTAAAAGAGCAGAACTGTTCTAGTTGCTCATGGCAACCAATCAGAGCTCAGCTTTCATTTCTCCACAGCTGTTTATAAAAGTAAAGCTGAGCTCTGATTGGTTTCCATGGACAACTAGAATGGTTTACCTCAGACACTTCTGATAAATCTCCCCCATATCTTTATATATTTTATGGTTCATTGCACAATATCTTACAAACTTAGACTTACACCGGGTCTGGATGATCTTTATCCAAAGTCCTGTAAATGAAAAGATCTTTATCCAAAGTCCTGTAAGTGAAAAATGAGGAAGAGCGTGAGAATACTAAAAATTGATTTATACAATTAGTGGATTCTTGTTTAAATTGGAATCCAATTTATTATTGAAATCCAATGTATTACTTATGACCCCCTGCAATACTAAATATATGGATGACTTATGTAATGGAAGCTGCTGACAACCCAGGGGATAACTTTTTCTATAAGAAGCTGCATTGTTTACTTCCTAGGGATAAAAACCAGTCCCTGGTCATGTGATGTCGCACAGCTCGTTATATCACAAAGCTCTGATTACTCTCTGTGATATAATAAGCCGTGCACCTGTGTGACATCACATGACAAAGAATATAACGAGCCGACCACCTGTATGACATCACATGACCGGGGATCGGTTGTTAACCACAGGAAGTAAACAATAAAGCTTCCTTTAAAATTTCATCTAGAAGTCCAGAAAACCTCACAAAATTTAAACAAAAATGATATTGTAAAATTGTAGAACTTTTCATTACACATTCACATTTATTTGCTGAACTTGGATACCTCCATTAAGTCTATGGATATATTATTATACAATCATTTCAGGATGACTGACAATACACTACACACACGATATGGATTTTGATAAAATACTATATATAAGAATATGTACATATACTCACCAAATGTTCGGTTTTGCATCTAAAAAAATATGTAATAAAAAAATGTTAAAAAATACTAATATAAAAATCCCTCTTTATGTTGGATGATGTTTTCTTGCAAAAATCAATATTACAGTATAAAGCTACATTCAGACGGCCGTATGGGGATGTACATACGGCCAACGTATATACGGCCGATATACGTCCCCCATAGATGGCAATGGGCGCACGCCGTACTATGGGAGCGGAACGGTGCAGCACACGTGCGGTCCCGTACCACTCTGTACCCCGTGAAAAGATAGGACATGTCCTATCTTTTCACGGCATAGTGCGCCGTGCGCCATATATCCTTATGGAGAGTGGCGAGTGTGAGCAGCGCTCACCTCCTCTCCCTGCGCGCTGCCGTGTGCCCGCCGTGCTACGGTATGGCGGGCAACGGCAGTGTGCACGTATCCTAAGGCTGAGGATGAGGCTGTATTATAGCGCTAGGACCCCATGAAGGTCAATGGCTTGAAGTCATAAATCCATATACACGTGTGTGTCTATAGGTAAAATAAAGTGATAAATGTGTCTATAGATATAAATATCAGAACTCACCCTGTAGGTCGGTCACTGCTGCCTGTAATAGTAAGTACAGAGAGTGAGCAGAGAGGACACATGTGTCTATGACTTGGTATATTGTTATATAACAACCAATTCACCTTTATATATTGTGGCGTCCGCAGTTTCTCGATGTACAGGGATGCCGGAACCTGTAATTATAGGAATAACACATCATCATGAGTATCACATATCCCTGTACATCTTATCCATTGGCTCCAAGGAGGGGATGAAACTTTGTATGCTTTTTATTGTTGGTGAATAAACCAAGTAAAACCCTGAATTATTTCCTTCCTAGTCTAGAAAGTCTTTATTAGAGCCGGCTTTAAAGGGAACCTGTCACCAGGAGACCCATTTTTAGCACTCCCCCAGTCCCCACAGAGCATAGTACATACACTGCCAAAGTGTTTTTGTATAAAAAATAGGTTTTACAGAAAAAAAGATATGTTATATTGTACCTTTCATTAGCATCTGCTGTGTGACTAGGCAGTTGCCTTTTGGGAGGGGCTGGAAAGGAGCAGTTCCCCCCCCCCCACCCTTGGGAAACATGTGACCTTTTCAAATATATGAATAACTCCCCACACTCGGGATTGGCTGTAGAGGAGCAGGGGGCGTCGGTAAGCCCAGTGATGGGTGCTTTCATATATTTGAAAAGGTCACATGTAGTAGCTGTTCCCCACGGGTGGGGGGAAACTGCTCCTTTCCAGCCCCTCCCATTTGTCAACTTCCTAGTCACACAGCAGATGTTAATGAAAGGTAGAATATAACATATGTTTTTTTCTGCAAAAACAATTTTTAATACAAAAACACTTTGGCAGTGTATGTACTATGCTCTGTGGGGACTGGGGGAGTGCTAAAAATGGGTCTCCTGGTGACAGGTTCCCTTTAAGGGGCGGCACACTGGGCATTTGACCAGGGCCCCCCTCTCCAAAAGGGGCCCCCTGCATGTGGACTTTTGTGGGCAGGGGATGTATTGCTCCTTTAATACCCCTTGCTTGAATGCCAGGATATACAATCTACTTTATATTTATGCATCTATGAATCTATATCATTTTTCATATTAATCTTCTATAATCAATCTACCTATCATCTGTCTATCTCCTATAAATTCTCCTACAGTCCTACATTACAGATTGCCTTACCATACTACTGTTTGTTAACTGCTTAGTGTTAATATTGTACAGTGCTGAAGGAGCCTCTTACTGACTGTGACTGTTCATAAAATTGTTTTATTTTGGCGCCTCACATTTTGGGGCTCCACTTTGTCTAAACCTGGCCCTGATCCTTATATAGAATAAATGTAGTACGATTAACTTTTGTATCCCAGAAACATCTCTGATTTCATTTGCTTATTACTAAAAGAGCAAAAGAAACCAAAAGTGACATCATGTTATATACATGTGCTATAGACCGCAATGTATACAGCTTGGGATACATTTCTCTGCATACACTTACACTGTATAGTGCAGTTACATGGAAAATATATATAGATTAGACAATGCTGTTTATTATATATACATTATATAACAACCTATCATATTATATTCTAAAAGAAGACTCATATACAGGACATAAGACGTAATCACACATTGACCACACGGCAGCTGTAGGTGCACAGAGCCGTCCTACAGCTAAGCCCCGCCCAGGAGGAGGAGGATGGAAGTGACAGTTGGAAACCGTGGAAAATAACTGCCATAGGATGTAAGGTATGTATAGATCACAGTGTACAGATGTCACACCCCCCTTCTCTGTTATAGGGGGTCATCAGTGTAACATCATCTGATCACTTAGGATTATACAGTTACGTTACACACACATTACACAATCTACACCAACTCTTCCCTGTATAACCAGCCCATTGTGTCATCCCTATGCTCTAAACTCATAAATTGTGTTCTATTCTGTGCTATAAATGATTTACTAAATTATTTAATACATTATCAACATTCAGTATAACCTCAATACTGCCCTAATCCTGTACTAAAAAGTAAATTGTGACTTACATAATTTGGGAAAAACAGGGGATAGTCCATGTCCACGTGTGGGCAGTCCTAATCCACCTGCAGCCAAACTCCTACTCCTCCAAAAAAAAGCTTTATGTCGCACAGAACACAAAACAATCACCTAAGAATAAGGAGAAAAAGAAGATAAAATATGAGAAAGTTATAGAAAGGAAATAACAAAAAATAACCAGGAGTGAATGTAGGATGATAGTTATCATACTAACACATATATTGTGGACATTATTAATGCTTTACTGTACATACAAATAGGTCCAGGGGTAGATGCTGATCTATAGAAATCATCAATAACAAAATATACTGCTATAAGTAGTAAATGTATTAGATTGTCCTAAAAATATTCAGGTATTAACATGGAAATATACAATAATATATTCAGAGAAAATCTCTTGTGCAATATTTATCAATGACTTGACACACAGTGGAATAAAAAGCCTTGAATTGATGTGAGCCTTGTGTGGTTATTTATGTTATATTATTGGGGATACATGTTTATTTTGGACCTATTTGGGAGAAAACCAGAGGAAACCCACGCAAACACGGAGAGAACATACAAACTCTTTGCAGATGTTGACCCTGGAACTTGAACACAGGTCCCCAGCGCTGCAAGGCTGTAATGCTAACCCCTAAGCCACCCTTACATGAACATAACAGGACTGGTTCCTATTGCTGACGGCTTACCAGAGCTCTATAGTGCTATAAGACGCTGATACATGTTTTTAATTTACATGATAATTTATATGTGTCTGATAAAGTATGATAAAATTCTCACCAAACATCAGGAGGACCCGGCGGCCGTTGCGCTACCTTGAAATTCCACAGAAATTTTATACATGATACTTATGCAATCCAATAGTGTAACATTTTAATCTATTTAGGGATTTTTATCAGACACGGATTGTGAGGAGAGAGGTAGTGTGAAGGTGAGCTGTATTACCACTGTAGCGCAGACGCCTTCTCTCCTGCGGCACATCCGCATCTCTCCTCCCTGCCCGAGCTACAGCTGTATTACCGCTCACCTTCACACTACCTCTCTCCTCGCAATCCGTGTCTGATGGTGATCGCTTATTGGATTCAAACGTTACACTATTGGATTGCCTAAATATCACAAATAAAGTTTCTGTCTATATTTTGCAAAAAAATTGCCGCACCACCTGTGGCGCCCCCTTCATGCCCCCGTAATGGAGGTGGCTTAAAAGGGATAATGAACACAATGGGGCTACTGATTTGGACTGAGTGCAGGATTTAAGTTTCAAACTGTCGCAAAATCAAGCACTTACATGCACCAGGAAGAAGAAGGTGAACTCCAGCGGACCTGAGTGGGGAAGCGACACATGGGGGATATCAGGCGCAGGTTTTTAGTGAATCGCAGCACAGTGCATGATTGTGGGCAATGTACTTTCTGTGAACTCCAAGCAACAGGTAAGTAAATGTGCCCCAATGTCTAGTTGTTCGCTTGCGATTATTTTAGGACTTGTACACCAGAAAACTGGCATATAAGCCCTGATAAATTTCCCCCACAGTCTCTACAAAAGTACTGTAATATTCTCTTTGGATTTTTTTAAACTTTTTCAGCAGGTAGATCCACAAACTGTTGTGGCTATACCAGGGTGCTGCTACTCTTCTCCCATTCATACATTTTATCCCCTAATTTACAGCAGTCGTTCTGTAGAACTGGATAAGAGCTGGTGATTATTTCTGAGCTCAGCCAGCCATGACGATGACAGTATATAAATACTGAGATCACATCCTTGCAGGGTTGTAAAAACATCCTGGTCATGTGAGCCGAGCTCAAACACTCCATGAATACGGTTCATTTTTCAGCTCGGATATTTGCCTTCATGCGTCTGCTGTTTGTTTTCTGTTACCTTTAAAAGGAACAAGGTCCTGCAGCAAAATTATTCCGGAAAAGTGATGCTTTATGCAACCAAAAACCTAAAGACTGTGTGACCTTAAAAAAATATCTTTATAATCCTCACATCACAACAAGTATGCTGATGTGCGGATGAAAGTTAATACATGATAACATCTCAGATGTGAGGATTTACCACAAAAGCCTCTATCCAGTTTCAGTTCTAAATTAGCCAATGTCCTCCAGATGAGCCAAATCTTTATCTAAAATCAAAAACAAAAGACATCAGAGGTGATTAAAATATAATTTCTACAGGGTTATACTGCACCAACATATTAAACAGCGCTGTACAGAGATCATGGTCACTCACATCAGTCAAAATCTAACTTCCAAATAAATCTATCACTATGTTATTGGAGTATGAAGAGAAACTGAAGTGCCCAGAGGACACTCACTGAAATGCTAGCACGTTTGTCAATACTGTTGAGTGTACCTCAGCAAAGGAAGACACTTGAAAGACAAGATAAGCAAGGAAAATATATCCCTTCGGATCTGCAGACTACATCTCAAGGGCCAAACCTAAATGTGGGGGTTGCTTTATATCAGTGGTAGTGAACCTATGGCACGGGTGCATAGGTGGCACTTGGAGACCTCTCTGTGGGCACCCAGGCCATCACCCCAGCACAAAGTTCACCAAAGAGGACTCAAGGCCTCCTCCAGCAGTCCCAGGCAACTTAAGAGATGCTGCTTTGATCACTATTTTAAAGTGACATATCCTTAGCTGCTGGGACGGCAGGAAAAGTGAGAAGGCGTGGACAGGGCTGGATTATCTTTGGAGGTCCTGCTCCTTGCTTCACGATTCTTCCTGTAGAGAGGGACCCCGGAGAGAAGCTACAATGAAGTCTGAAACTTTAAATGTATTCATGTCCTCAGGATGTCGATATGATTGGAAGTTGTGGAATTGCTATGGAGTATTTTAGTATTGAATGGTTGGTCATGTACCATAGTTACCAACATTTGACATTCTTAGGATAAAAATGTAAATATAAGCCACGAAACCATAATTGGTAACATGTGTCCAAAATAGCCTAGACTCATTACAATGTTTTTATAACAATATTTAAAGGGGTTTTCTAGGAATTCTAAAAAAAAAACTGTTGGGACTGGGGTGCCAAAAAAAGAAAGGATACACTTCTCCAGCTCTCAGAGCCCATGTGATTGCAGGACCTGTTTTGGGCAACCAGTGGCCTCTATAAACCAGGGTGCATCACTTGACATAAGAGGGAACAATGTCCCATGGTCTGATGAGGCCACTGATTGGCTGGATGGAGGTGCTGAACCAGAAGAAAGATTACCGTAATATAAGTTAATTAAGTTATACATACTTTGATTTTGGTTTAATTGAAAAAATACACCACACGTCCCACAAAAAGGGTCACATCTGGAAAATAAATAAAAAATATGTATTAAAAGACGTCAATGAAAAAAGCAAAAAAAAAAAACATGTTTGGGCTTATGACATGGTATAATTATCACTTAATGGGGCATCCCGCTGTGCGTTGTCCAACGAGGATTCGGGTCCGGCACGATTCACTAACATCGTGCGTCCGAGTACCTGCATGTGTCGCTCCTGCGCCAAGGTCCGCTGTAGTTCACATGCTTCTTCCCGGTGTATGTGAGTGCGTGATCTTGCAACACAACTCCTTTTTTAAATTCTGCGGTTTGTCCGAATCTGTCGCGTTGTCCGACGCCCATTCCCCCCTCCCCCCCCATTACTGCCACGTGCAAGCCGGTGCCAATGCGCCAAAATCCAATCGTGTGCGCCAAAATCCCGGGGCAATTCGGCGCAAAACAGAAATATTCGGGAAACCCGATGAAAGTGCAGCGTTCGGACCCTAAGTAAATGAGCCCCAATGTCTCAAAAGTTTAAATAAAGAACCGAGTTGGGGTAATCTCTGTCTTTTCTTGACAGAATCTTAACATTTGTCCTTGAAAACCACTAAATCTGGAAATACTTGGGTATAATTAAAATAAGACTGCAGTAAATGGAAAAAGTTGTGGAATAATTTGACATTAACCACAACTACCCGGCACCAATCATGTAATTCCACCACGCAGTTAATATACAAGTCATATCAATGTGAGCACAGCAGCAGGTTGATGTGTAAGAGGCGGATATGTATTTAGGTGGTGGCCCTATTTAATTAGCTGTCTATGAAAGCAAGTGCTTCACACGCCCAAGGTTACACGTAGAAGAAGGACCTGGGAATTGCAAATAAAATAATTGTGCCCAGAAGTTATGATGATGTACAAATATTATGGGTAAGTTAGAAATAGTTGATGTGAGTCTTCCTGTTACTGGATAAGTAATGAATTCCCACAAGACATTTGTGCCCATTATATTTTCCTCCCCCCCCCCTTCCCCTTGGGCTGCACCTACTATGTATACACAACATAGACATAACATCTGGGCAATATAAATTATTATTATACACATAACATGGCGTATAGTAAACGTCCCCCCCCATGTCTCATGAAATCCGATCACATGTGGCACAATCCCGAAAAATCCAACTAAAGTGCGGCCGTAGACCCTTAGTAAATAAGCCCCATTATGTTTCATTCACCGGAACAGATGTAGATAAGTGGCAGTGAGCTGGTACACACTTTTGTTGAATCTTAGCTTATCATTACATCTTTCTGGGGTGTATGTTTTTATAGGTAGTGCATAGTAGTGTTCAACATGAGCTTATATATTGTACGTAAAGAAGACCTGTCAGGTCGATTTGGGTCCCTAATGCAAATCAACCTTTCAGAAGTCTTTATGTTCCGAAAAAAAAAAATAAACTTTTATAATCACCTTGATGTGAGTCCAATGAGGCACATCAGACTTACAACAGATCCTGTGCCGACGCCTCTTCTCGCGATGCGAGTAAATCTAGGGTGTACTACGTAGGCTTCACTTGCTGTAATGTGCATCAGTTTGCTTTTTTAAAATATTTAAAGTTTTCTTTTTGTAAATATGATTAAAACACTTAAAAATAACAAATGGAAATTTGGAAGAATAAAACACCGGTCCCTAAGGTTCCCTTTTAAAGGTGTTTTGTTGGTACCAACACCTACAGTGGGTACGGAAAGTATTGCAGCCGATTGGGAACATAAAGAAGTTGTTTTTTTGATAATTAATGTACAATTAATTGTACCCTCGGCACCAAAACTGGGCATACCTGGGCAAGTTCCGGGGCCCAGAGTTTCTGGGGGGCCCACATAAGGTTTAACATAAGGATTTCATATAGGGTTTTATATAAAATATCCATGAGGCTGTTTGGTATGATAAACTAGGGAATATTTTAGGAAACAGGAGATTGTTTTAGTTTCAGAATTTTTAATGCTACCATGTGGGTTCACTGCAAAGAGGCCCACTGAGACTCTATCATCCAGAAGCCTACTGAAACTTGGAGCCAACCTGCTCTGTACCCAACCCAAAAAACAGTAATGTAGATACTGCATTTGTTAATTTACCGTATATACTCAAGTATAAGCTGAGTTTTTCAGCACTCCCCACTCGGCTCATACTCGGGTATACAAAAAAAATAAACTGACTACTCACAATTCCGACGGCCCGGGCAGCTCCTCTTCATCTTCATGCTGCAGGTCCCCAACAGCTCTGTGGGCAGCGCCTCTTCTGTGTTCATGCCGCTGCTGACATCACAGAGTGCGCTGTCCGGGCCGTGCGCACAGAGCTGTCGCGGAAGTTGTGCCAGTGCACTTCAAGACAGTTTTTCTTGATTGATAAATTTAAAAAATATCTACATTTCAGGGGGCTGTTTGGTATGATAAACTAGGGAATATTTTAGGAAACAGGAGATTGTTTTAGTTTCAGAATTTTTAATGCTACCATGTGGGTTCACTGCAAAGAGGCCTACTGAGACTCTATCATCCAGAAGCCTACTGAAACTTGGAGCCAACCTGCTCTGTACCCAACCCAAAAAACAGTAATGTACATACTGCATTTGCTAATTTACCGTATATACTCAAGTATAAGCTGAGTTTTTCAGCACTCCCCACTCGGCTCATACTCGGGTATACAAAAAAAATACTCACCATTCCGACGGACCGGGCAGCTCCTCTTCATCTTCATGCTGCAGGTCCCCAACAGCTGCGTGGGCAGCGCCTCTTCTGTGTTCATGCCGCTGCTGACATCACAGAGTGCGCTGTCCGGGCCGTGCGCACAGAGCTGTCGCGGAAGTTGTGCCAGCGCACTTCAAGACAGTTTTTCTTGATTGATAAATTTAAAAAATATCTACATTTCAGGGGTTTTTTTTGTCGAGATGGGGTGCAGAGTGTACAAAATAAAGAACTTTTTCGATCTTACCAATTGGCTGTAATGAAACAAAGAGTGAAAAATTTATAGGGGTCTTGAATACTTTCCGTACCCAATGTATCTCTGCCTGCATGTCTGGCGACTATCCATTCATATGTATAGGAGCACCAATAATAGGAGAGTGTATAGACCCAGCTATTTCTTGCGCTCCCATAGACTTGTGATAGCACAGCCACTGTTCTGTTGCACCTGGATACACCAAGAGGCACGGGAACAGGAACGCCCCAAGCTCATTGGTGCAGGAGGTTGGGTAGCGGTACTACCATGGCCATCATAAGGCAGGACAGTGCAGCACCCGGCGAAAGAGCGGACCTGAGTGGTATTGTTAGCTGTTCTGTACTAACTGCTCAGGCCCTCTGATGCTAAACTGCCCTGGGTCCTAACGCCAAAACTTATAACCAGTGTCAGGACCATGAGCAACACAGCAGAAAGGTTAAGAGGAGCCTGGAGAGGTCTTTGTTTTTTTTTATTTTTTCGTCTGATTTTGGATGTCTCCAATATTATAAAGTTCTCTAGGGGTCTCCACCACTAAAGGTCTCCTCTGGGGGTCACCAATGGGGTCTGCTCTGGTGGCCTTCAGTATTATAGGTCTGCTCCAGGGGTCTCCAATATTATAAGTCTGCTCCAGGGGCCTCCAGTGTTAAAGTTCTGCTTTGAGATTCTCCACTATTATACATCAGCTCTGGAGGTCTCCAGTATTACATGGCTGTTCTGGATATCTCCAGTATTTAAGGTCTGTTCTGGGGGTCTCAAGTATTAGTGTCTGCTCTGGGGTCTACACAATTATATATCCGCTCTGGGGGTCTCCAGTATTAGACATCTGCAGAATATTCAACTACCTCACAAACATTCCAGATCTGGTGGAGTAGTCCTGGATTTGGGGATTATCAGCCCCCAGTATTGTAATTCAGCCTATACCACTGTAGAGGAGAGGAGGCACAATGTGAGGAGAAGAGGGGCCACAACATGAGGGAAGGAGAGGGCGACAATGTGTGGGGGAGAAGAGGGCTGATTAAGTGCTGATACCAAAAGTAAAAGCAGGCGTTATATGTGAGGGGTATTATAAGTTGGTGGACGACAAAAAAATAGGTAACTGCTATATAAAGAGGGGATAATAAAGAAGATGTCTTATTTGTAAGGCTGCTATAGGAAGGGTGGGCATTATATGGTGCTGGGTTGCTTTAGAGGGTATTACATATGGAGTCCATAGGAAACTGGCCACTTGAAGTGGGAATTATACTATATAGGGGCCTTTCATGTGAATACTATACTATGCTATGGTGTGGGATAAGGGGCAGGGCAATGGGCGTAGCTTAGGAACACAAACATTTTTTGTCCTTCTTTGTCTGTCCCAAAAGTTGGGTGATATGTTTAGAATTCAGAAGCAAACCACATCTGCTGATTCTAAATGGATTTTATATATAAAAAAAAAAGTTAACAGAATGAAGTAAAGAAGAAGCAGATGATGGTCTCAGAGGACACATCTGGTCTGAGCACATTGTTACCGAATGGTTGATGCCAGGCAGAAAATGTAGAAGGTAATTGTTGCCTGTAGGCCTATAGAAAATAATTGGAAAGTGGTAGTTTTTTCTGTAAGCGCTCCCCAGACCCTGCGTATGTCTCATGTCCTGGTTATTAATGTGCTGCCTACTCTTTTATACTTCTGGCTTTTTTTCCTGCAGTGTCTTCAATAGAAATAAAATTTGTCAAACTGAGCTTCATACGTGCAAAGACTAATAATCCGAGCTGGGATGAGGTTAGGAGCGTCTATCTTTTGCTTCACTAATTGTTTCACGTCTCTTCTGCTTACTTCTTCCTAACTCAGCAACATGCAGGATTATCAGGGCCCAGGTTTATATACACTTTCATTGTATACAAGATCCTTGAGATGCATACACTGTATCTCATCCGTGAGATGATCTGCATTCTCATTCTCAGATCTGCTATCTCAGCCATAACATACACTGCCAGCTCTGCTGTGCCTCCCTCTCCTGGATAAAAAGCTTATCTGCCTGTAGCTTGTAGATTTACTCTCCTTACTTTGCCGGCAGGAAGTCTATGTGTGTGTGTGAGCTTGTCCTCGAAAGCAACGGTGGGGACTGGAGGCACAGAGCAGCTCAGTGCAGCGTCAGACAGAAAAACAATTGTCCTGACTTCTGATTTAAGGTGGGAACCCGAGGTAACCGAAATTGTATACACCAGGAATTTCACCGCGATCGCCGCCGGCATTGCTGCCGGAGGCTTCAAAAATATGGCGCCGCATGGGTACCGCCATCTTGGCGCGGATCTTCGCTCCCCGATGACGTCACGGGGAGCGGTGATCCGTTGCCATGACAGCATCGGGCCTCACGAAGGCCCTAAGCTGTCTCGTTTTAACCCATTCATTACAATGTGCTATCAGCACATTGTAATGAATGGTTTCACGTCTCTTCTGCTTACTTCTTCCTAACTCAGCAACATGCAGTGAGTTGTGTTTGCAGTTTGGTAAAAAAAAATTCTCTGTTTGGAGTCCCTCCAACTAAACCAGAAGGAGGGATCAATTAACTACAAGAGCCATTAACTACAGACACCTAATTATTACCATAGGTGCCCATTGTTATTATGAGGAGGATGATTATTGTGACAAAAGGGACTCTTCTGATCTCATTTGCAAATTACTTTGGAGGTGACATTTTTATAGGTAAGCAGATGAGTTTTAACATTAAAATATGTGATTTTACAGACCTCATTTGATCTGATAGGCTCAAAACACCCCTTTTTATCTGATGGACTCGGCAACTGCAGTCTAATTTTGAATTGCCTTCTGCAGAATTTTTTAGGTTTCTTCAAGTACAACACGCTTTTAGGTCTGATTACTCATGGGAGAAGGAGAATGTTATATCCAATAATAAAATTATTCACATTATTGAGAAGAGATTAGATTCCTTTGGGCAGGGCTGACTCCAGGTTTCAGTGGGCCCTTGGGCGACAGAGCCTCAGTGGGCCCCTTTGCAGTTAACTGGCATAGCGGCATGGATTTATTTTATACAGCTTCCTCACCCCCATAAATTAATTATATGTAGCCCCCCCATGGATTAATTATATACAGCCCAGGCCCCCCTCACCACCCATTATTTGCAGCCCCCCTTCCCCACAAGGATTATTTTCATCCCACCCATTATTTGCAGCCCCCCTTCCCCACAAGGATTATTTTCATCCCCCTCACCGCCCATTATATGCAGCCCCCTTCTCTCCCCCCAAACATTATATGCAGCCCCCATTCATTATATACAGCCCCCTCCTCATCCCCCATTCATTATATACAGCTCCCTCTTCATCCCCCCCACTCATTATAAACAGTCCCCTCCTCATCCCCCTCCCCATTCATTGTATACAGCCCCCTACTCACCCCCCATTCATTATATACAGCCCCCACCTCACCCCCCATCTACTCACCCCCCATTCATTATATACAGCCCCCACCTCACCCCCCATGGGCACACGGAGCCCCACTATACGGCCTAGTACCCGGCACGGCCAGACTGCTTGTGACGGGGATTTCACCGCATGGCAGCGTCTTGCGGCAGACGGATCGCCGCTTTATGGTGCCAGCACCTGGCACAGCCAGGCTGCTGGGGAATGAGATATGGCCACGAGTGGGCCCTCCCAGCAGCTGTGGGCCCCGGCACTTGCCCGGGTTTGCCGGGTGCTGGTGCCGGGCCTGCCTCTGGGGTTATCTGGACCTTATTGTCACAAACACGACTCACCGGAGTCCACACACGGGGTTTGCGTACGCCAGGAGACCACGCAAATAAGCCCTAAGCTCCGCCCACTCACACAAAATGGCGTCCTTACGCTAATTCCCACTCCTCTAGCACACGGCAAACCCACTCAGCTCATTTCTCATGTCAGGGAAACCAAATGCATCCGAATCCCAGACACTACACACGCACAGCCCAGGGGGGCGCACAACCACACTATGTTCCCCCCTGCCACTTACGTGCCTATGGAACGCTACTGCACAGGGCCACTCTGCACCCCGAAAGTCACCCGTTCCATACAACTCACTTATCATAGCAGTGTCTGACAAAATGCACAAATTGTCCATGACCTCAGTCTTATGCGGGGCATAGGTGCAACACAATAAGTGGCAAACAGGACACAATTGCGACAGAAACAAGCACATAGAGGTGAATACAATTACCTCTGTGAGATCACAGTGTTTACACATTGCCACTTCGCTTCTATGGAGAGGGGACATCTGAGGATGGCCCAACCATCCCGGTCTCCACCCACTTTGCGTTGCCAGATTACAGCTGGTGAGGACACTCTGTGAGAAATGACCTTAGATGAATTTTTTTAAACATCTAACTTGTGGTAATCCTTCCAGTTAGTTTTACTTTATATCAATAAAGCAATAAAATTATCCAGAGCTCATAAACAAGCAAGCCTTACAGTAAGTATCTGCTGGACCTGCGTTTTGTGAAATCATGCTTAACAAGTCGGAGCAGTTTTGGGAGGGCTAAGGGATAAAAACACATTAACACATTGTTTAGGCTGATCAGGGTAGTCCCGAGAGTTACGTTCACTTCCGATTATAGTCATCATAATGCAGGAATGTCATCGGGTTAGCAAGTAGATCACTCGAGTTTTTCCATAGCACTTGTCTCATGATGGGCTATGAGTGAATTACCCCGGCATGGTTTTTTGTTAGTAAGGTCACTCCAGGGAAATGATGTGTTAACTCATACAAACCTGTCACATGAAGCACTTTCCCATGGGAGAAGACGTGTAGGTATGATGATGGTTCAGCAGTAAACAGCTTCACTTGTAGATGGCAAAACAAAAACTACAGGTAAGGCCTGTTTAGGAAAGACAGAACTGAAGTGCACTATAAGGTTCTCTGCAGGAGGTGATTAGGATAATATAAAAATCTGATTTCAAATTTATCACGATCCTAAGTCCTAGTACCCTATCCAAAGCAATTACCCACAACCCCCAATTTACGGGATCAAAAATAAACAGGTGGATTGATGGACACAACGGTTACCGATCCATCCATGTAAGCGAAAGAAGAATGCAAACACGTCAGTAAGCAGGTAAATAATTTTCCAGAACTAAAATTAACATCCTTCTTAAAACGAAAAAACCATACTAGCAGTGCTTTCAGGGTACCTCCATCACAGACCCCAAAGAATGCATCACCTTAAAGTGCAGCTGTCGGGGTTGCATGGAGTCTAGTACCAGTCTGAAGAACTAGGTGTAGGGTAATTTCCATATCAGTATTGGGAACTCTGATATTGATATTTAGTGAAATAACCGATCTACACCAAACTAAACTTTGTCACAAAATAAACCTTTTAAGGGGCGGCATGTGTTGTTTACGTGTTTACAAAATAATCTAAGAAGTCCGAACAGCCGCGTCATTAAAGGGGTGATACCGTCCCTGAAGGCCAAAAATAAAACTCTGGTGTGGTTATTATGCACCCACTACTCTCTAACTCCCAAGTATTGCATGTCAAGCATGTGAAATTTACTTTTTTTCCTGTGGCAGGCCAGGAATCGAGAAAAACCAAGGATGGCCGGGTGCTCTGACAAAGGGACTTACATCATAATCCATGTTGGGGCAACGACTTAAATGGGGACATAACTTACGCATGGTGCCTGCGCGAACCCCGTCGGACTGCCGAGATGGAGGAAATCTGCGCGATTCATGAAGATGTGCATCCTGCATGTCGATCCCCGATCAGGTCCCATGGCCGTTCCCTATTATTCGGTGCATTAAAGTGCTTTGGCTGGAGACACAATTTGGAAGTTAAAAGTTCCCACGGTTTGCAGAACTGTCGGAATTGTCCAACGGCCCGGCCCCGACTTGTGCGCATGGAAAGGCGCGCCTGCCGCCCAAAAACCTTTTACATCCTGTCCCAGCGGTGGGGAAATGGAAATAGTCAGGATGTCCGGCGAAAGTGCAGCCCACGGGGCCATTAGTAATGAGCCCAATTAGTGCCCTCATGCGTACTACTGCCATGAGCTGACGGCACGCACGGTTATACTAGACGGCTGCTTCAAAGCGAGATTTCTATATGCAGAAAACACATGCAGGCGCACAGGAGGAAGACGGTCCGCAGACACAGACGGCGGAACAGCCTCGTGACGAGCGATGGGAGACCAAGATACATGTCGTTCACCAGGAATGGCAGTGAAACAAACGCAGGCACGCGATAACTCCGAGTTCATATCTATTAAATAGTACCCAGAAACGCTGTAATATTGATTCACAAGGGAGTTGATGTTTTGTTTGTCTACACCGGCCGGGCTATGCGCCACCTTACAACCCCTTTAACCCCCCCAATGCACGTTAATGACAGAAGCCACGAAGAGCAGAGACGAGATTCGGGCAGAAGAGGACGCTGGGTTGAGCGTGGAGGGTATATAGTTATATTTTTATATACTTGAGTACAAGCGAGTAGAGCTTATACCGAATATTATCAGTGCACTTTTATTTTTGTATAAGAAAAGTTATACAATTTTACGTATACTTATGTATCAATCATGTTTTCTAGATCTCTTCTCGCTGTCATTTAATGGAAAATTTCCTGCTGCTTCAAGTTGAAGAAAAAAATCTAGGTGCCCTTGTCTGTGATGTACAAGGTGCACTGCTCTAGAATCAAGTGACTCTAATAATGCTCTCGTGATATAATGAGCCATGCACCTGGTGCTGACATCCACAGGGACCAAGGAGAGATTTCTTTTTTTTTGTCAAATCTATTTGGTTCAAATGGTGATAGTGGTTATAGTAAAGTAAATATAACCGTTTCACTACGCGAGGTGTATTACATAGATACTGTTCCCTAAATATAGGACATCCCACAAAAAACAAGACCTACAAATTTGTTCAATCTACGTATTATAAGGCTCCTGAAAATAAGACCTAGCAGCAGTATGCTACATCTCACCCAAGCGGTAATTAGTATTAGTAGATTTTTTCAATGTCTGCAATAGGTGGTGACATAGGTAAAGAATAAATCACTGACTGTCAGGAATGAAGTGTCATTTATGGAAGTGATATTGTAAACTGAGAGATGGGGCCAAGATTCAAATAATTCTGAGTTTGGAGAGTTATAAGGAGTTTTCTAAGTAGATTTTTTTTCACCAACTAAAGTAAAGTAATGTTCATGAAAATAAGATCATCCCCTGGAAAATAAGACATGAGCTATTAGGAGCAACAATTATATAAGACATGGGGCAGATTTATACCCGTCCCTTCGCGATCCAGCGCGCGAGCTCTTCGCGGTGGATGCGGGTCCGGACCGGGTTCACTAAGGTAGTTCTTCCGACGCGTGCGCTGTTGAACGCTGAAGTCCGCCGAGGGCCCGCCGAATGCAGAAGTTCACCGGCCTATTCTGGTAAGGTAAGTGGCGAGTCCCGCGTAAATTTTGTATTGAAAGGCGACGGTTTTTACAGAATCCATGGTGTTACGTTCCGGATACAAACCCCGATTTCCGTTGCGTGCATGCGGCGGCCGAGCGCCCCACAATACGTCGAGCGCGCTCTAAATCCGGGCAATCAGGGGAAAAGCGCCGCCAATAGTCGAGGAACACGTCAGGAATCGGAAATAGGGCCACACGTCTTATTTCGGGGAAACAGGGGTAGGCAGTGTAAACGAGATGTGATTTACAAGAGTTGGTGATATGAGCATTACCTTTTTGTGTATGAAGGGTCAAACAAGGATGCCCAAGAATATTCCATAGATCATTCTGATTCATCCTTGGAAGCATGACAAAAACGCAAGCACTCGAGGAACATTATATGAATCAAAAGTACCATCAACTTGCTGAAACAAGACAGCTATGCTACGTTGGGCAGTATTTCGTGGTAAATGGTCATCTGGAGCTCGTAATCCTCGGGCATAAAGCAATCATCTGGTATTCATATAACCAGAAGCAGGACGTATGCAACCCCCTTGTAAACCACCTAACAATTTGGGCATGAGCTACTCCCAAGGATATTCTCCCCCTATCCTGATCCTGGTTTTCACCGGGATCAGGGACTTGTTTGATGGGCGCTATTACTATAAAAAGGAACACGCAAGACACAATACATACAATAGTATATTGTTTGAGTAAATGATTATTGATTCCCCATTTCCCAATAAATATGTGTGCAATGGCAAATAAATCCCATGTTCTCATATTTCTCTTTTGTGAGGAAGCAGGAAGATATATGGAAGATGAAGGACCGATCTCTCTAGAGTTTTGGACATTATCTCCTTCTTCTGGATCTTTCTGTCCATATATTACCCGATGGATCTTGCAGGGACGGTTAGAAACATTATCATGAAGGTAAGTCAATCATTATAGAATTCAGTAGTAGATGTCTTGACAAGATAAAATCCATTCCTGTATATCCAGATCCTACAATTTTGAAGACCTACGTATATTGAAGAAATTAAAATCACATTTTCTTACCATCTAGGGTTAAAAGCAAGAAAACGAGAGTATCCCTTTGCAGGGGCAGTGTTCATCATGAAAAATTGGTTCTTTGTTTATAATATAAAATCATCTGCAAAAACGATGACAGGAAGACACCAATGCTACCACATCCAATAATATAAATGTACTGTCAGTACAGTACAGCAGTATTATTATTCCAGTACATGTACCTGGAAGTAAAGCTCTGCCCTAGAAATAAACAATTGTTCAACTCTCCGAGTCCTCCTGTAAAGGTTAGTTGAAATATGGCCACCGGTTTCTCACTTAGATAGATGAGATGTGTTTTCTCTCCTCATTGCGCAGAGCGACGGGACCCTCCAGATAGTAAGGGTGCCTACTCTGATGGTAAAGGGGTCTCCTCCTCCTCCCTGAGAGACAAATGATACCGTCCAGTTGTTAACGGCGCCTCATTGTCTCAAGTTGTTCCAGGGCGCACCACACTAAGACTCGTAGATGGTGATGAGGTCTTCTCCTTCCATAATTTTATGTATGACTCTAGGACTGAGAGGAAAACAAGGAAAATTTCCAAAATATAAAGACAAAGTCAATTTATTGTCTCAATTTAAAAAAAAAAATCCATAGTGCCCCAATTTTCTCACGGAAGTCATAAGGTCTGCCCGTGTCATGTGGAACAATTGTGTTATATAGAATGTTTATCCTTAGATAATATGAGATGGAAGAGAAGATTTGGATACTAACCTAATGATGGTCACATCCACCAGGCTGAAGAACAGGGGAGTCTTAGTCTAAAAAAAAAGAGTCGAGCAGATGACTTCTAGGAGAAGGAAATATGGATTACATGTAAACATTGACCAAAATGGTATTTACTGGATAGGAAACCTGTGTTACTGCTGCTTCTCCGCTGAAGAAAAATGAGATGGTGAGAAAGAAGTTATAATGGCAAAATTTTGCTTCTCCCAACCTCGCACTGTGAGGATCTGGTATATTTTATTCTTCCCACTTCGTCCTTCAGGCCGCTACTAATGAAGTGATAACATTTGATTCCCTTCACCTGGGGGTCACCCGGCTTCAGGCAGATCTTTCTACAGCGTCTTCCCTATGTACAAAAATGATACAGCTTAGAGTTACTTTCTATAGTGAACCAGTAGAAGATAATCTATAAATGGTCCGATGAATTGAAGCACACAACAATTTAAGGCCCAGGTCTTGTAATAATCGGAACCCATCCAGACAATAGAATGTTTCTAGATAGAGCTAGAGTATATGTAGCTCGGAGCTGGAGTACCTTTTATATTGTTCTTTGTGCAGGTTTAAAGGATAGGTATGAAAAGGGCAGATACAAATAAGCCACTCACCCACCCCACGTTCCAACCAATAGTTTTTGTGCAGAATTGGCTGGTGTCAAGATGAACCTCTATTAAAAGTGTCCCGGTCTTCAGTATAGCTTATACTTACAAGATGGTCTCCAGGCTAGGCCGCCATTCACTTGGGTTGTATTAAAAAGCCACAATAGAAAAACTCACATAATAGGTTAAGATTACTCGAACAATATTGGGGGTGGATGTATTAAACGCCCTTGGACCACATTACGCTGTGTTGCGCCAAAAAAAAAAAACTGTGTGAAAAGCCTTACACAACAGTTATCAAGCGCTTAGACTGTTTTGAGCAATTTTCGACTTGTCCTACGGAGGGGGCGTGGTTTTGGAAAAGGCGTGACTGGCCCAATAGGGGGTGTGGCTTAGTTTAATGTTCCGCGCGTCAAAAGGTTTAGACCCATTAAAGAGGTCTAAACTGGAAACAAACAGTCTTATCCTGTAACCGATTCATTAAACACAGTGATACGTGAAATCTGGCGCAGAAAAGACTGGGGTTTTCGCCACTAAACTGACTAGAACCTGGGCCACATGATAAATTCTCCCCCCCCCCCCCCCCATTGTCCTGTTTAAAAAAAAACTCAGTAATTACGATGTCTCCAAAGTTAACATGATGAAACCCAAGACTCTTTCTTATTCCGTATCAAGAGTGGGTCGCAATGAAAGATCATTACTGAAAAGCTTTGGTGTTGTCTTCACTATTTCATCCATTATGGAAGGAAACTAATCAGAAATAATTCAACTAGAGGGGGACAGTCTCCTTTCCATGGAGGAAGGAAGGGTCCCAAATGAGTAAGAAGGGAAATGTAAAACAATTGCCCATAGTAACAACTATCAGAAAATGGAAGGGGGGATGTTGGTTGGCTGCCTCTAGAAATTGTGTCACTTCGTCCTTTATCTTCTGATTATTCACTAAAGGCGATTATCTGATAGTGTCTAAAAGAGCCGACTGTTCTGTTGCCTAGGCAAACCATCAGAGCTCAGCTTTCATTCTCCACACGCTGTTATAAAAGTAAAAGGCTGAGCTGTTGATGGTTTCCATGGACAACTAGAAATGGTTTACCGCAGAATTTATGATAAATCTACCCATATCTTTCATATATTTTTAGGTTCATTGCACAAATCGTACAAAACTTAGACTTTACCCCGGGTCTGATGATCTTTATCCAAAGGTTTTTTGTTCGTAAATGAAAAGATCTTTATCCAAAGTCTGTAAAGTGAAAAATGAGGAGAGCGTGAGAATACTAAAAAGTGATTTAGACAATTAGTGGATTCTGTTACATTGAATTCCAATATTAGTGAAATCAAGGTATACTTAGACCCCTGAATACTAAATATATGGATGACTATGTAATGGAGATGCTGGACACAACCAGGGGCTAACTTTTTCTAAGAAGCTGCATTGTTTACGCCTAGGGATTAAAAACCGAGTCCCTGGTCATGTGATGTCGCACAGCTGTGATATCCACAAAGCTCTGATTATCTCTGTGCTATAATAAGCCGTGCACCGTGTGTGACCTCACATGACAAAGCATTAACGAGCGACCACCGTATGACATCACATGACCGGGGATCGGTTGTAACCACAGGAAGTAAACAAAAAGTCCTTAAAATTATCTAGAATGTCAGAAAACCTCACAAATTTAAACAAAAGATATTGTAAAATTGTAGAACTGTTGCATTACACCATTCACATTTATTGTGAACTTGGATACCTCCATAAGTCTTGGATATATTATTATACAATCATTCAGGATGACTGACAATACACTAACACACGGATAGGATTTTGATAAAATACTTATATAAGCATATGTAATTACTCACAAATGTTCGGTTTTGCATTCTTTTAAAAAAAATGAATAAAAAAGATGTTAAAAAATACTAATATAAAATCCCCTCTTGTAGTTGGATGATGTTTCTTGGCAAAATCAATATTACAGTATAAAGCTACATCAGACGGCCGTAATGGGATGTACATACGGCAACGTATATACGGACGATATACGTCTCAATAGATGGCAATGGGCGCACGCCGTACTATGGGAGCGGAACGTGCAGCCACAAGTGCGGTCCCGTACCACTCTGTACCCCGTGAAAAGATAGGAAATGTCTATCTTTTCACGGCATACTGCGGCGTGCGCCATAGATACCTTATGGAGAGTGGCGAGTGTTGAGCAGCGCTCCCTCTCTCCGCGCGATCTGCCCGTGTGCCGCCGTGCTTACGGTATGGACGGGGCAACGGCGTGTGCACGAGCCTAAGGTGAGGATGAGGCGTATTATAGCGCTAGACCCATGAGGTCAATGGCTTGAAGTCATACTCTCAATAACGGTGTGTCTAAGGTAAAATAAAGTGAAAAATGTGTCTATAGATATAAATATCAGACTCACGCTGTAGGTCGGTACACACTGCGTGACTTAAAGTAAGGACAGAGAGTGAGCAGAGAGTACAATGTGTCTTGATGGTATATTGTTATATAACAACAATCACCTTTCTTATATGAGGCCGTCAGCAGTTCTCGCGTAAGGAGGTGGCCGGAACTGTAATTATAGGAAAAAGACACCATCATGCGTATCACATACCTGTACACGTATCCTGGCTCCAAGGAGGGAGAAACTTGTACTGATTTTATTGTGGTGAATAACCAAGTAAAACCCTGATAATTTCCTTCCTAGTCTAGAAAAGTCTTTCTTAGAGACGGCGTAGGGAACTGTCACAGGAGACCCATTTTTAGCCTCCCCCAGTCCCCACAGAGCATAGTACATACCGGCCAAAAGTGTTTGTATAAAAATAGGTTTTACAGAAAAAAAGATATGTTATATTGTACCTTTCATAGATTTCTGCTGTTGTGATAGGCAGGTGGCCATTTGGGAGCCGGGTGGAAAGGAGCAGTTTCCCCCCCCCCCACCCTTGGGAAACATGTGACCGTTTCACATATATGAATTAACTCCCCACACTCGGGATTGGCTGTAGATGAGAGGGGGGCGTCGGGTACGCCCAGGATGGGGGCTTTCATATATTTGAAAAGGTCACATGTAAGTAAGCTGTCCCCAGGGTGGGGGGAAATGACTCCTTTCCAGGCCTCAATCTTGCAAACTTCCTAGTCAACAGCAGATGTAATGAAAAGGTAGAATATAACTATGTTTTTTTGTCTGCAAAAACAATTTTTAATACAACAACACTTTGGCAGTGTATGTACTAGGCTCCGTGGGGACTGGGGGAGTGCTAAAAAAAGGGTTCCTGGAGGGACAGGTTTCCCTTAAGGGGCGGCACACTGGGCATTTGACCAGGGCCCCCCTATCCAAAGGGCCGATGGGATTGGGGCAGGGATGTATTGCTACTAAGTACCTGCTTGATATTTGCAGGATATACCAATCTACTTATATTATTGCACTATGAATCTATATATTTTTCCTATTAATCTCTATTAATCAACTCTACTAGTCCATCTGTCTATCTCCTATTAAATTTTCTACAGTCTGACATACAGATGACTACCATAATACTGTTTGTAAAGCTTAGTGTTAATATTGTACAGTGCTGAAGGAGCCCTTACTGACTGTGACTGTCATAAAATGTTTTATTTTGGGCCTCACATTTTGGGGCTCCACTTTGTATAACCGCCACTGGTCCTTATATGAATAAATGTAGTACGATTAATTTTGTATCAAGAAACATCTTGATTCATTTGAGAGTACTAAAAGGAGCAAAAGAACCAAAAAGTGACATCCTGTTATATACAGTGCTATCGACCGCAAGGTATCAGCTTGGGATACATTTCTCTGAAATACACACACTGAGAGTGCAAGTACATGCGAAATCGATATAGAGCTAGACAATGCTGGTATTATAATACTTAGATACAACCTATCATATTATATCTAAAGAAGACTCATATACAGGACATAAGACGTAATCAGACATCGACCACACGGCAGCTTAGGTGCACAGAGCGTCCACGCTAAGCCCCGCCCAGGGGGCGGAGGATGGGAAGTGACAGTGGAATCCCGTGGAAATAACTGCCATATGATGATAAGGTATGTATAGATCACAGGTACAGAGGTCACACCCCCCTTTTGCTTAGGGGGTCATCAGTTAACCATCATCCTGATCACTTAGGATTATACAGTTACGACCCAACATTACACAATATACACCACTCTTCCCTGTATAACCAGCCATTGTGTCATCCTCTGCTCTAAACTCATAAATTGTGTTCTATTCTGTGCCTATAAATGATTACTAAATTATTTAATACATTCTCAACATCAGTATAACCTCAATACTGACCTAATCCTGCTACTAAAAAGTAAATTGTGACTACATAATTTGGGAAAAACAGGGGATAGGCATGTCCACGTGTGGGCATCCTAATCCACCTGCAGCCAAACTCATATCTCCAAAAAAAGTTTATGTCGACACGAACACAGAAACAAATCACCTAAGAATAAGGAGAAAAGAAGATTAAAATATGCGGAAAGTTATAGAAAGGAGAATACAAAAAATAACCAGGAGGAATGTAGGATGATAGTTATCATCTAACCCCATATATGTGGACAGATAATGCTTATGTACATACAATAGGTCCCAGGGTAGGAGGCTGATCTATAGGAAAATCATCAATAACAAATATAGCTCTAAGTAGTAAAGGGATTAGATTGTCCTAAAAAAAAAAACTATAGTATTAACATGGAAAATATACATAATATATTCAGAGAAAATCTCTTGGAATATTATCAATGACTGACACACAGTGAAATTAAAAAAGCCTGAATGATGTGAGCCGGGGGTATTTATGTATATTATGGGGGGATACATGATTTATTTGGACCTATTTGGGAGAAAACCAGAGGAAACCCCGCCAAACTACGGAGAGCGAACATACAAACTCTTTTGCAGAGTTGACCCTAGGAACTTGAACACAGGTTCCCCAGCGCGCCAAGGCTGTAATGCTAACCCCTAGCCACCCTTACATGAACATAACAGGACTGGTTCCTATGCTGACGGCTACCAGCAGCTCTATAGTGCGTAAAGACGCTGATATCATGTTTATTACATGATAATTATAGTGTTGAAAAGTATGATAAAATTCTCACCAAACATCAGGAGAACCCGGCGGCCCTGCGTACCTTCAATTCCACAGAAATTGTATACAATGACTTATGCCAATCCAATAGTGTAACATTTAATCTATTTAGGGTTTTTTATCCGACACGGATTAGTGAGGAGAGAGGTAGTGTGAAGGTGGGGTATTACCACTGTAGCGCAGACGCATTTCTCTCCTTGCGGCACTCCGATTCTCCTCCTGCCCGAGCACAGCTGTATAACGCGCACTTCACCACTACATCTCTCTCGCAATACGTGTTGATGGTGACGCTATGGGATCACGTGAAACTATGGATGCCTAAATCACAAATAAAGTTTCGTCTTATATTGCAAAAAAAGTGCCGCCAACTGTGGCGCCCCTCAATGCCCCGTAATGGAGGTGGCTTAAAGGGATAATAAAAACACAATGGGGCTACTGATTTGGGTGAAGCGCAGGATTTAAGTTGAAAAAATTGTCGCAAACAAGCACGTACATGCCCAGGAAGAAGGAGGTGAACTCCAGACGACCTGAGTGGGGAAGCGACACATGCCGGGATATCAGGCGCAGTTTTTAGTGACTCAGCAGCACAGCGCATGATTGTTGGGCAATGTAGTTTCTGTGAACTCCAAGCAAACAGGGAATTAAATGTGCCCCAATGTCTAGTGTTCGCTTGCGATTATTTAGGACTTGTACACATAAAACTGGCATATAAGCCCGAAAAATTTCCCCCAAGTCTCTACAAAAGCTACTGTAATATTCTCTTGGATTTTTTAAACTTTTCAGCAGTTAGATCACAAAGTTGTGGCATACCAGGGGTGTACTCTTCTCCCATTCATACATTTATCCTCATTTACAGACAGTCGTTCTGTAGAAACGGATAAGAGCTGGTGATTATTCTGAGCTCAGCCAGCCATGACGATGACAGTATATAAATACTGAGATCACATCCTGCAGGGTGTAAAAACATCCTGGCATGTGAAGCGAGCTCAAACACTCCATGAATACGTTCATTTCGATCAGGATATTTGCCTCATGCATCTGCTGTTTGTTTGGTACTTTAAAAGGAACAAGGCTGCAGCAAATTATCCGAAAAGTGCTGCTTTAGCAACCCCAAAAACCTAAAGACTGGTGAACTTAAAAAAAATATCTTATAATCCTCACATCACAACAAGTATGGTGATGTGCGGATGAAAGGTAATATGTACATCTCAGATGTGAGAGTTTACACAAAAGCTCCATCCCATTTCGTTCTAAAGTAAGGGGCCAATGCCTACAAGTGAGCCACATTCTTTATCTTAAAATCAAATAAACCAAAGACATCAGAGGTGATTAAATAAGATAATTCTTACAGGGTATATGCCACCAACATAGTAACAGCGCTGTAGACAGAGAGCATGGTCACTACCAGTCAAAATCTACTTCCAAATAAAGTCATCATATGTCTTGGAGTATGTAAGAGAAACTGAAGTGCCAGAGGGACACTCACTGAAATGCGAGACGTTGTCAATACTGTTTGAGTGTACCTCAGGCAAAGGAAGACACTGTGAAGACAAGATAAGCAAGGAAAATTACCCTTGGATCTGAGACTACATGTCAAGACAAACCTAAATTGGGGGTGCTTATACATGGATAGTGACCTATGGCAAGGGTGACGGGGCATTGGAGACCTCTCTGTGGGCACCCAGGCAATCACCCCGACACAAGTTCCAAAAGGAGGACTCAAGGCCTCTCCGCAGTCCCAGGCAACTTAGAGATGTGCTTGATCACTATTTAAGTGACCATATCCTTAGCTGTGGGACGGCAGGAAAAGTGAGAAGGCGTGGAAAGGGCTGGATTCTCTTGGGAGGGCCGCTCCTTGACTCACGATCTTCCTGTAGAGAGGGACCCCGGAGAGAAGCACAATGAAGTCTGCAACTTTAAATGTATTTCATGTCCTCAGGATGTCGATATGATTGGAAAGTTGTTGGAATTGCTATGGAGTATTGTTAGTATGAATGGTTGGCATGTTAACATGTTACCAACATGTGAATTCTAGATAAAAAATGTAAAATAAGCCACGAAACCACATTGGTAAAGTGCCAAAATAGCCTCGACTAGTACAATGCTTTTATAACAATATTAAAGGGTTTCTAGGACTTCTAAAAAAAAAACTGTTGGGACTGGGGGCAAAAAAAGAAAGGCTACATTCCTCCGCTCTCAGAGCCCATGTGATTGCAGGACCGTTGGGCAACCAGTGGCCTCTATACAACAAGGGTGCATCACTCTGAAGAAGAGGGAACAATGTCCAATTGACTGATGAGGCCACTGATTGGTGGATGGAGGTGCTGAACCAGAAGAAAGATTACCGTAATATATTAATTAGTTAGACATACTTTGATTTTGGGTTAATTGAAAAATACACCACAAGTCCCACAAAAAGGGTCACATCTGGAAAAGTAAATAAAAAAGATGTACTCAAAAGAGTCAAATGAAAAAAGCAAAAAAAAAAAACATGTTTGGGCTTATGACATGGATAATGACACTTAATGGGGCATCCGCGTGCGTGTCCAACGAGGATTGGGTACGTGGTGCACGATTCTAACACATGCGTGGAGTTCCGAAGTACCTGCGATGTGGCGTTCCTGCGCCAAGGTCCGCTGTAGTTCAACCGGCTTATTCCGGTGTATGTGCGTGCGTGATCTTGCAACACAACTCTTTTTTAAATTCTGCGGTTTGTTCGAATCTGTCGCGTGGCCGAAAGCATTCCCCTCCCCCCATTACTGCCATGTGCAAAGCCCGACTGCCAATGCGCCACAAAAATCAATCGGTGTGCGCCAAAAACCCGGTTATACCCTTGAGGGCAATTCGGCGCACAACAGAAATTATCGGGGAAACCGAGAAGTGCAGCGTTCGGACCCTAAGTAATGAGCCCCAAGGTCTCAAAAGTTTAAATAAGAAACCGAGGGGGTATCTATGTCTTTTCATTGACAGAAATCTTAACAATGTCCTGAAAAACCACTAAATCTTGGAAATACGTGGTATAATCAAAATAAGACTGCAGTAAATTGGAAAAAGTTGTGGAAGAATGGACATACCCCCAACTACCCGGCCACCAAGCATGTAATTCCACCACGCAGTTAATATACAAGTCATATCAATGGAGCACAGCAGCAGGTGATGGTAAGAGGGATATGTATTCGGATGTGAGCCCTATTTAATTAGTGTCTTAAAGAAGTGCTTCAACACGCCAAGGTACACGAGAAGAAGGATGAATTGCAAATAAATAATGTGCACAGAAGTTATGATGAGTACAAATATATGGTAAGTTAGAAATAGTTGATGTTAGTCTTCCTGTTACTGATAAGTAATGAATTCCCACAAGACATTGTGCCCATATATTTTCCTCACCCCCTTCCCCCCGTGGGCTGCACCTACTATGTATACAAACAAGACATAAAATCGGGCAATATAAAATTATATATAAATAACATGGCGTATAGTAAAGTTCCCCCCAATGTCTCATGAAATACGATCGCATGTGGCACAATCCCCACAAATACGACTAAAGTGGGCGTAGAACTATTAAATAAGCCATTAGTGGTTCAGCCACCGGACAAGCTGTAGATAAGTGGCAGTGAGCTGGTACACAATTTTGTGATCTGAGCTTATTATACAACTTCTGGTGTATGTTTTAGAGGTAGTGCATAGTGGGCTTCAACATGAGCTTATATAGTGTACGTAAAGTAATACCTGTCAGGTTCGATTGGGTCCATAAGGAAATATTCAACTTTCAGAAGTCTTTATGTTCCGAAAAAAAAATACACTTTTATACACCTTGATGTGAGTCCAATGAGGCACATCAGACTTACAACAGATTCCTGGCCGACGCATCCTTTTCGCGAGGCGAGTAAATCTAGGGTGGACTACGTAGGCTTCACTTGCTGTAATGTGCATACAGTTTGCTTTTTTTAAAATATTTAAAGTTTCTTTTTTGTAAATTCTGCTTAAAACACTTAAAAATAACAAATGGAATTGGAAGAAATAAAAACACCGGTCCCTAAGGTTCCTTTTAAAGGTGTGTTGGTACCAACACCTACAGTGGGTACGAAAGTATTGCAGCCGATTGGTGTGAACAAAGAAGTTGTTTTTTGATATAATGTAAACTCAATTGTACCCTCGGCACCAAAATTGGCATACATGGCACAAGTTCACGGGCAAAGGTTTTGGGGGGGCCCCATAAGGTTTAACAAAGGATTTCAGATAGGGTTTTATATAAAATATCATGAGGCTGTTGGTATGATCACAGGGAATATTAGGAAACAGGAGATTGTTTTAGTTCAGAATTTCTACTGCTACAAGGTGGGTGCACTGCAAGAGCCCATGAGACTTTCATCCAGAGGCCTACTGAACTTGGAGACAACATGCCTGTTACCCAAACAAAAAACAAACAGTAAGTAGATATGGCATTTGTTAATTACCGGTATAACTCAAGTATAAGCTGAGTTTTCAGCACTCCCACTCGGCTCACTCGGGTTATACAAAAAAAAATAAAAGACTACTCACATTACGACGGCCAGGCAGTCCTCTGCACTCATCGCCATTTATGCCGGTACCCAACAGCTCTGTGGGCAGCCGCTCTTTCTGTGTTCATGCGCTGCGGGACATCACAGAGTGAGCGTCCGGGCCGTGCGCACCAGAGCTGTCGCGGAGTGGCCAGTGCACTTCAAGACAGTGTTTCTTGATGATAAATTTAAAAAAATATCTACATTCAGGGGTTTTTTGGGCGAGATGGGGCGTGCAGAGTGTTACAGAAATAAAGAACTTTTTCGATCTTACCAATTGGCTTGTAATGAACAAAGAGTGAAAAAGTTTATAGGGGTCTTGAATATTGCCGTAACCAAGTATCTCTGCCTGCAGGTCTGGCGACATCCATTCATGTGTAGGAGCACCAAAATCGGAGAGGTGTATGGACCCCAGTTTTCTTGCTGCTCCTCATAGACGTGTGGATAGCACAGCCACTGTTCTGTTGCACCTGAGATACACCAAGAGGCACGGGAACAGGAACGCCCCACGCTCAGGGGGTGCAGGAGGTGGGAGCGGTAATACCATGGACCATCCTAAGGCAGGACAGTGCAGC
The DNA here is from genome assembly GCA_019512145.1 of Engystomops pustulosus. Taxonomy (NCBI): domain Eukaryota; kingdom Metazoa; phylum Chordata; class Amphibia; order Anura; family Leptodactylidae; genus Engystomops; species Engystomops pustulosus. The sequence goes on along the minus strand of CM033642.1, from coordinate 243,334,166 downwards.
CCCGGCGAAAGAGGGACCTGAGTGGATGTTAGCGGTTCTTGTACAACTGCTCCAGGCCTCTCTTGATGCTAAACGCTGGGTCCTAACGCCAAAACTTATAACCAGTTTCAGGAACATGAGCAACACAGCAGAAAGGTTAAGAGGAGCCTGGAGAGGTTTTGTTTTTTTTGTATTTTTTGTCTGATTGGATGTCTCCAATATTATAAATGTTCTCTAGGCGGTCTCACATAAAGTCTTGGGGGTAACATGGGGTCTGCCGGGGGCGTAGTATTATAGCGTCTGATCCAGGGGTCTCCAATATTAAAGTCTGCCAGGGGCCTCAGTGTAAAGTTCTGCTTGAGACTCCACTATATACATAAGCTTGGAGGTCTCCAGTTAATGTGCTACTCGGATATCTCCCGTATTAAGTCGTTCTGGGGTTCTCCAGTATTAGTGTGCTATGGGGCACCAATATATATCCACTCTGGTGGTTTCCCAGATAGACATCGCAGAATATTCAACTACCTCACAAAAGACATTCCAGATCTGGTGGAGTTAGTCCTGGCTTTGGGAGATCAGTCCCGTATTGTAATTCAGCCCTATAACCACTGTAGGGAGGAGAGGAGGCACAATGTGAGGGGAGGAGCAGGGACCACAATGTGAGAAGACAGAGGGCCACAACCAGGAGGGAAGGAGAGGGCGACAATGTGTGGGGGAGAGAGGTGATTAAGGCTGCTACAAAAGTAAAGGCAGGCGTTATATGATGAGGGTATTAAAGTTGTGGCGACAAAAAAAAGTAACTGTGGGGTTGTACATAAAGGGGGATTAATAAATAAGAGTCTTCTTTGTAAGGTGCTATAGGAAGGGTGGGCATTAGTATGGTGCTGGGTTGCGTAGAGGGTATACATAGGAGCATAGGAAGCTGGCCACTGAGTGGGAATTATACTATATAGGGGCTCTGTGAAACTATACTAATCTATGGTGTGGGCATAAGGGCAGGGCAAGGGCGTATTAGGAACACCAAACATTTTCTGTCTTCTTTGTCTGTCAAAAGTGGGTGATATGTTTAGAATCAGAAGCAAACCACATATGCTAATTCTAAAGGATTTATATATAAAAAAAAAAAGTTAAGAATGAAGTAAAGAAAGAACAGATGATGTTCAGAGGGACACATCTGGTCTGGAGCACATTGTTAGCCGAATGGTTGATGCCAGGCAGAAAAGTAGAAGGTAATTGTGCCTGTAGGCGTCTATAGAAAATCATTGGAAAGTGGTAGTTTTTTCGTAAGAGCTCCCCAGACCTGCGTATGTCTCATGTCCTGGTTATTAAGTGCGCCACTCTTTATACTTTGGCTTATCTCTCCTGCAAGTGTCTCTAATAGAAATAAAATTTGTCAACTGAGCTCATACGTGCCAAAAAAGGGGGACTAATAATTCCGGCTGTGGATGAGGTTTAGGAGCGTCTATTCTTTTGCTTCACTATTGTTTCAGTCTCTTATGTTACTCTTATAACTCAGCAACATGCAGTGAGTGTGTTTGCAGTTTGGTAAGAAAAAAATTATCGGTTTGGAGTCCCTCCAATAAACCAGAAGGAGGGATCAATTAAAAATACAAGAGCCATTAACTACAGACACCTAAGATTACCATAGGTGCCATGTTATTAGAGGAGATGATTATTGTGACAAAGGGGAATCTTTGATCTCATTTGCAAATTACTTTGGAGGTGACCATTTTACTAGGTAAGCAGATGAGTTTTAACATTAAAATATGTGATTTTACAGCCCTCATTTAGATCTGATAGGCCCAAAACCACCCATTTTATACTGATGGAATTCAGCAGCGCGTTAATTTTGAATTGGCCTCTCAGAATTTTTAGGTTTTTCAAGTAGACACGCTTTTAGTTGATTATCATGGGAGCAAGGAGAATGTTATACAATAATTAAAAATATTCAACATATTGAGAAGAGATTAGTTCATTGGGCAGGCGACTCCAGGTGTCAGGGGGCCCTTGGGCCGGACAGAGCCTCAGTGGGCCCTTTGCAGTTAAATGGCATAGCGGAGGAGTTCTTTATACAGCTTCTCACCCCCATAAATTAATTTTATGTAGCCCCCAGGGATTAATTAATAGACAGCCCAGGCCCCCCTCCCACCCTATTATTTGCAGCCCCCATTACCAACAAGGATAGTTTCAGCCCCTCATCCGCCCATATATGCAAGCCTCCCGTCATACCCCCCAAACATATAGAAGCCCCCATTCATTATATACAGCCCCATCCTCATCCCCCATTCATTAACAGCTCCCATTATCCCCCAATCATTATAAACAGTCCCTCCCATCCCATCCCCATTCATTGGATACAGCCCCCTACCACCCCCATTCATTATTATAAGTCCCACTCACCCACCATTCATTATATACAGCCCCGGCTCCTCGATCCCCCTAAACCATTCTTATATACAGCCCCCTCTCACCCCCCATGTCTACTATATGAAAGCCCCTACTCATCACCCATTCTTAATCAGCTCCCTCTTCATACCCCCACTAATTAATAAAAAGTCCCCCCTCACCCCTCCCATTCATTAGATAAGCCCCTCCCACCCCAATTCATTATATACAGAACCCGCATCACCCCATATTATTACAGTCCTCTCATCCCCATCCACTCATAGTACGCACCTCTCACCCCCCATTCACTTAGAAAGCCCCCTCTCATCCCCTCCCCATTCATTAGATACAGCAACTCCTATCCCCTCCCCATTCATTTATACAGCCCCCTACACCCCCATTCATTTATTACAGCCCCACCTCACCCAACATGGGCACACGGAGCCCCACATACGGCCTAGTACCGGCCCGGCCAGACTGCTTTGACGGGGATTACCGCTGGCAGCGTCTGCGGCAGAGGATCGCCGCTTTATGGTGCCAGAAACGGCACAGCCAGGCTGCTGGGAATGCGAGACGGCCACGAGTGGCCCTCCAAGAGCTGTGGGCCCCGGACACTTGCACCGGGTTTGCCTGGGTGCTGGTGCCGGGCCTGCTCTGGGGTTATCTGTACCTATGTCACGAAACACGACTCACCGGAGTCCACCAACAGGTTTGCGTACGCCAGGAGACCACGCAAAAAGCCCATAAGCTCCGCCACTCCACACAAAAATGGCGTCCTTACGCTAATTCCACTCCTCTAGCCCACGCAAAACCCACTCAGCTCATTCTCTGTCAGGGAAACCCAAAGGCATCGAATCCCAGACACTACACACGCACAGCACAGGGGGGCGAACAAACACACTATGTCCCCCTGCCCACTTACGTGCCTAGGAACGTTACTGCAACAGGGACAATCTGCTCACCCAGAAAATTCAACCGTCCACACAACTCACTTATCATAGCTGCCACCACTTGTAATCTGGCGTACGAGAAGCCCACACCAGGGACGCAACACCCTGGAACCATGTCTTTAGCTACTACTAGCACAAAGATATTCAACGGTAACACGCTTAGCGGTAATTCACCTCTCCGGAGGTATGGGAACTATAGCAAAAAAACTTATAAGACTAGTTAATATGCAAATAGGCACCAATGCTTAATGGTTACCAAAAAGGGTAAAACTTAACAGACAACATAACAGCAAACCGAATAAAAGGATAAAATAAAAGAAAAGAACAGACCCTCGTACGAATTCGATTGGTCATAATGATCCGCTGTGGGAAAACCGATGAAAATTTTAGAAGTCTGCACGCTTGACAGACATTGCCAGGACAACCCATTCACTGCTGATCGTACTTTCAACTACACAAATTGATCCGCCCCCTCGGTCATCATGTGAGAGGGGTGTGGCTACACCTTAATCAAGATGGAAAATCAGGGTAATTTTTCCAAAATATGTCATATCTTTTCCCAAGAGTCCCCTGATAAGAAGACATGCCCACCACATTTACCAGCATGAATTAACAAATCTAACCGTACCAAACACCATTATTAAATGTTGGCCCAATTGTCTAATAGGCGTTTTCTTGGCTTTTTTCCTCTAAAATCCTTTGGGCTTGACACCCTAGGACTATAAGGGGATACTGATCCAGATCCGTTGACCAGAAATTGAAATATTTGCTTTATGACTAAGTTTTCTTTGAAGTATAATTTTTCATGTTCTTAAGGAGTCATTTTAAGACACATGAAAAACCATGAGGCCCTTGGAGACACCAAGTCTACCATTTCACAGGAAACCAATTAACACCTCTAAGGGACAGAGGAAACCAGTTACCAATTCTTTTGATAAGGGGGGTGGGAGAGAACAAAGGGAATCACAGAGGGGGGTGGGATCTGTTGCCCTTAATTACGTTATCTTATAGGGCAAAGGTGGCTCTCCTATCATAAGAAGGGAACTCATAATCCATAATTTATCACACCCCCCATTCCCCTAATAATCTTGGTTGCTCTCCTCTGCACCTGTTCCAGCTCTACTATGTCTTTTTATACACTGGTGCCCAAAACTGTACACAATATTCCATGTGTGGTCTGACCAGGAGTGTCTGACAAAATGCACAAATTGTCCATGACCTCAGTCTTATGCGGGGCATAGGTGCAACACAATAAGTGGCAAACAGGACACAATTGCGACAGAAACAAGCACATAGAGGTGAATACAATTACCTCTGTGAGATCACAGTGTTTACACATTGCCACTTCGCTTCTATGGAGAGGGGACATCTGAGGATGGCCCAACCATCCCGGTCTCCACCCACTTTGCGTTGCCAGATTACAGCTGGTGAGGACACTCTGTGAGAAATGACCTTAGATGAATTTTTTTAAACATCTAACTTGTGGTAATCCTTCCAGTTAGTTTTACTTTATATCAATAAAGCAATAAAATTATCCAGAGCTCATAAACAAGCAAGCCTTACAGTAAGTATCTGCTGGACCTGCGTTTTGTGAAATCATGCTTAACAAGTCGGAGCAGTTTTGGGAGGGCTAAGGGATAAAAACACATTAACACATTGTTTAGGCTGATCAGGGTAGTCCCGAGAGTTACGTTCACTTCCGATTATAGTCATCATAATGCAGGAATGTCATCGGGTTAGCAAGTAGATCACTCGAGTTTTTCCATAGCACTTGTCTCATGATGGGCTATGAGTGAATTACCCCGGCATGGTTTTTTGTTAGTAAGGTCACTCCAGGGAAATGATGTGTTAACTCATACAAACCTGTCACATGAAGCACTTTCCCATGGGAGAAGACGTGTAGGTATGATGATGGTTCAGCAGTAAACAGCTTCACTTGTAGATGGCAAAACAAAAACTACAGGTAAGGCCTGTTTAGGAAAGACAGAACTGAAGTGCACTATAAGGTTCTCTGCAGGAGGTGATTAGGATAATATAAAAATCTGATTTCAAATTTATCACGATCCTAAGTCCTAGTACCCTATCCAAAGCAATTACCCACAACCCCCAATTTACGGGATCAAAAATAAACAGGTGGATTGATGGACACAACGGTTACCGATCCATCCATGTAAGCGAAAGAAGAATGCAAACACGTCAGTAAGCAGGTAAATAATTTTCCAGAACTAAAATTAACATCCTTCTTAAAACGAAAAAACCATACTAGCAGTGCTTTCAGGGTACCTCCATCACAGACCCCAAAGAATGCATCACCTTAAAGTGCAGCTGTCGGGGTTGCATGGAGTCTAGTACCAGTCTGAAGAACTAGGTGTAGGGTAATTTCCATATCAGTATTGGGAACTCTGATATTGATATTTAGTGAAATAACCGATCTACACCAAACTAAACTTTGTCACAAAATAAACCTTTTAAGGGGCGGCATGTGTTGTTTACGTGTTTACAAAATAATCTAAGAAGTCCGAACAGCCGCGTCATTAAAGGGGTGATACCGTCCCTGAAGGCCAAAAATAAAACTCTGGTGTGGTTATTATGCACCCACTACTCTCTAACTCCCAAGTATTGCATGTCAAGCATGTGAAATTTACTTTTTTTCCTGTGGCAGGCCAGGAATCGAGAAAAACCAAGGATGGCCGGGTGCTCTGACAAAGGGACTTACATCATAATCCATGTTGGGGCAACGACTTAAATGGGGACATAACTTACGCATGGTGCCTGCGCGAACCCCGTCGGACTGCCGAGATGGAGGAAATCTGCGCGATTCATGAAGATGTGCATCCTGCATGTCGATCCCCGATCAGGTCCCATGGCCGTTCCCTATTATTCGGTGCATTAAAGTGCTTTGGCTGGAGACACAATTTGGAAGTTAAAAGTTCCCACGGTTTGCAGAACTGTCGGAATTGTCCAACGGCCCGGCCCCGACTTGTGCGCATGGAAAGGCGCGCCTGCCGCCCAAAAACCTTTTACATCCTGTCCCAGCGGTGGGGAAATGGAAATAGTCAGGATGTCCGGCGAAAGTGCAGCCCACGGGGCCATTAGTAATGAGCCCAATTAGTGCCCTCATGCGTACTACTGCCATGAGCTGACGGCACGCACGGTTATACTAGACGGCTGCTTCAAAGCGAGATTTCTATATGCAGAAAACACATGCAGGCGCACAGGAGGAAGACGGTCCGCAGACACAGACGGCGGAACAGCCTCGTGACGAGCGATGGGAGACCAAGATACATGTCGTTCACCAGGAATGGCAGTGAAACAAACGCAGGCACGCGATAACTCCGAGTTCATATCTATTAAATAGTACCCAGAAACGCTGTAATATTGATTCACAAGGGAGTTGATGTTTTGTTTGTCTACACCGGCCGGGCTATGCGCCACCTTACAACCCCTTTAACCCCCCCAATGCACGTTAATGACAGAAGCCACGAAGAGCAGAGACGAGATTCGGGCAGAAGAGGACGCTGGGTTGAGCGTGGAGGGTATATAGTTATATTTTTATATACTTGAGTACAAGCGAGTAGAGCTTATACCGAATATTATCAGTGCACTTTTATTTTTGTATAAGAAAAGTTATACAATTTTACGTATACTTATGTATCAATCATGTTTTCTAGATCTCTTCTCGCTGTCATTTAATGGAAAATTTCCTGCTGCTTCAAGTTGAAGAAAAAAATCTAGGTGCCCTTGTCTGTGATGTACAAGGTGCACTGCTCTAGAATCAAGTGACTCTAATAATGCTCTCGTGATATAATGAGCCATGCACCTGGTGCTGACATCCACAGGGACCAAGGAGAGATTTCTTTTTTTTTGTCAAATCTATTTGGTTCAAATGGTGATAGTGGTTATAGTAAAGTAAATATAACCGTTTCACTACGCGAGGTGTATTACATAGATACTGTTCCCTAAATATAGGACATCCCACAAAAAACAAGACCTACAAATTTGTTCAATCTACGTATTATAAGGCTCCTGAAAATAAGACCTAGCAGCAGTATGCTACATCTCACCCAAGCGGTAATTAGTATTAGTAGATTTTTTCAATGTCTGCAATAGGTGGTGACATAGGTAAAGAATAAATCACTGACTGTCAGGAATGAAGTGTCATTTATGGAAGTGATATTGTAAACTGAGAGATGGGGCCAAGATTCAAATAATTCTGAGTTTGGAGAGTTATAAGGAGTTTTCTAAGTAGATTTTTTTTCACCAACTAAAGTAAAGTAATGTTCATGAAAATAAGATCATCCCCTGGAAAATAAGACATGAGCTATTAGGAGCAACAATTATATAAGACATGGGGCAGATTTATACCCGTCCCTTCGCGATCCAGCGCGCGAGCTCTTCGCGGTGGATGCGGGTCCGGACCGGGTTCACTAAGGTAGTTCTTCCGACGCGTGCGCTGTTGAACGCTGAAGTCCGCCGAGGGCCCGCCGAATGCAGAAGTTCACCGGCCTATTCTGGTAAGGTAAGTGGCGAGTCCCGCGTAAATTTTGTATTGAAAGGCGACGGTTTTTACAGAATCCATGGTGTTACGTTCCGGATACAAACCCCGATTTCCGTTGCGTGCATGCGGCGGCCGAGCGCCCCACAATACGTCGAGCGCGCTCTAAATCCGGGCAATCAGGGGAAAAGCGCCGCCAATAGTCGAGGAACACGTCAGGAATCGGAAATAGGGCCACACGTCTTATTTCGGGGAAACAGGGGTAGGCAGTGTAAACGAGATGTGATTTACAAGAGTTGGTGATATGAGCATTACCTTTTTGTGTATGAAGGGTCAAACAAGGATGCCCAAGAATATTCCATAGATCATTCTGATTCATCCTTGGAAGCATGACAAAAACGCAAGCACTCGAGGAACATTATATGAATCAAAAGTACCATCAACTTGCTGAAACAAGACAGCTATGCTACGTTGGGCAGTATTTCGTGGTAAATGGTCATCTGGAGCTCGTAATCCTCGGGCATAAAGCAATCATCTGGTATTCATATAACCAGAAGCAGGACGTATGCAACCCCCTTGTAAACCACCTAACAATTTGGGCATGAGCTACTCCCAAGGATATTCTCCCCCTATCCTGATCCTGGTTTTCACCGGGATCAGGGACTTGTTTGATGGGCGCTATTACTATAAAAAGGAACACGCAAGACACAATACATACAATAGTATATTGTTTGAGTAAATGATTATTGATTCCCCATTTCCCAATAAATATGTGTGCAATGGCAAATAAATCCCATGTTCTCATATTTCTCTTTTGTGAGGAAGCAGGAAGATATATGGAAGATGAAGGACCGATCTCTCTAGAGTTTTGGACATTATCTCCTTCTTCTGGATCTTTCTGTCCATATATTACCCGATGGATCTTGCAGGGACGGTTAGAAACATTATCATGAAGGTAAGTCAATCATTATAGAATTCAGTAGTAGATGTCTTGACAAGATAAAATCCATTCCTGTATATCCAGATCCTACAATTTTGAAGACCTACGTATATTGAAGAAATTAAAATCACATTTTCTTACCATCTAGGGTTAAAAGCAAGAAAACGAGAGTATCCCTTTGCAGGGGCAGTGTTCATCATGAAAAATTGGTTCTTTGTTTATAATATAAAATCATCTGCAAAAACGATGACAGGAAGACACCAATGCTACCACATCCAATAATATAAATGTACTGTCAGTACAGTACAGCAGTATTATTATTCCAGTACATGTACCTGGAAGTAAAGCTCTGCCCTAGAAATAAACAATTGTTCAACTCTCCGAGTCCTCCTGTAAAGGTTAGTTGAAATATGGCCACCGGTTTCTCACTTAGATAGATGAGATGTGTTTTCTCTCCTCATTGCGCAGAGCGACGGGACCCTCCAGATAGTAAGGGTGCCTACTCTGATGGTAAAGGGGTCTCCTCCTCCTCCCTGAGAGACAAATGATACCGTCCAGTTGTTAACGGCGCCTCATTGTCTCAAGTTGTTCCAGGGCGCACCACACTAAGACTCGTAGATGGTGATGAGGTCTTCTCCTTCCATAATTTTATGTATGACTCTAGGACTGAGAGGAAAACAAGGAAAATTTCCAAAATATAAAGACAAAGTCAATTTATTGTCTCAATTTAAAAAAAAAAATCCATAGTGCCCCAATTTTCTCACGGAAGTCATAAGGTCTGCCCGTGTCATGTGGAACAATTGTGTTATATAGAATGTTTATCCTTAGATAATATGAGATGGAAGAGAAGATTTGGATACTAACCTAATGATGGTCACATCCACCAGGCTGAAGAACAGGGGAGTCTTAGTCTAAAAAAAAAGAGTCGAGCAGATGACTTCTAGGAGAAGGAAATATGGATTACATGTAAACATTGACCAAAATGGTATTTACTGGATAGGAAACCTGTGTTACTGCTGCTTCTCCGCTGAAGAAAAATGAGATGGTGAGAAAGAAGTTATAATGGCAAAATTTTGCTTCTCCCAACCTCGCACTGTGAGGATCTGGTATATTTTATTCTTCCCACTTCGTCCTTCAGGCCGCTACTAATGAAGTGATAACATTTGATTCCCTTCACCTGGGGGTCACCCGGCTTCAGGCAGATCTTTCTACAGCGTCTTCCCTATGTACAAAAATGATACAGCTTAGAGTTACTTTCTATAGTGAACCAGTAGAAGATAATCTATAAATGGTCCGATGAATTGAAGCACACAACAATTTAAGGCCCAGGTCTTGTAATAATCGGAACCCATCCAGACAATAGAATGTTTCTAGATAGAGCTAGAGTATATGTAGCTCGGAGCTGGAGTACCTTTTATATTGTTCTTTGTGCAGGTTTAAAGGATAGGTATGAAAAGGGCAGATACAAATAAGCCACTCACCCACCCCACGTTCCAACCAATAGTTTTTGTGCAGAATTGGCTGGTGTCAAGATGAACCTCTATTAAAAGTGTCCCGGTCTTCAGTATAGCTTATACTTACAAGATGGTCTCCAGGCTAGGCCGCCATTCACTTGGGTTGTATTAAAAAGCCACAATAGAAAAACTCACATAATAGGTTAAGATTACTCGAACAATATTGGGGGTGGATGTATTAAACGCCCTTGGACCACATTACGCTGTGTTGCGCCAAAAAAAAAAAACTGTGTGAAAAGCCTTACACAACAGTTATCAAGCGCTTAGACTGTTTTGAGCAATTTTCGACTTGTCCTACGGAGGGGGCGTGGTTTTGGAAAAGGCGTGACTGGCCCAATAGGGGGTGTGGCTTAGTTTAATGTTCCGCGCGTCAAAAGGTTTAGACCCATTAAAGAGGTCTAAACTGGAAACAAACAGTCTTATCCTGTAACCGATTCATTAAACACAGTGATACGTGAAATCTGGCGCAGAAAAGACTGGGGTTTTCGCCACTAAACTGACTAGAACCTGGGCCACATGATAAATTCTCCCCCCCCCCCCCCCCATTGTCCTGTTTAAAAAAAAACTCAGTAATTACGATGTCTCCAAAGTTAACATGATGAAACCCAAGACTCTTTCTTATTCCGTATCAAGAGTGGGTCGCAATGAAAGATCATTACTGAAAAGCTTTGGTGTTGTCTTCACTATTTCATCCATTATGGAAGGAAACTAATCAGAAATAATTCAACTAGAGGGGGACAGTCTCCTTTCCATGGAGGAAGGAAGGGTCCCAAATGAGTAAGAAGGGAAATGTAAAACAATTGCCCATAGTAACAACTATCAGAAAATGGAAGGGGGGATGTTGGTTGGCTGCCTCTAGAAATTGTGTCACTTCGTCCTTTATCTTCTGATTATTCACTAAAGGCGATTATCTGATAGTGTCTAAAAGAGCCGACTGTTCTGTTGCCTAGGCAAACCATCAGAGCTCAGCTTTCATTCTCCACACGCTGTTATAAAAGTAAAAGGCTGAGCTGTTGATGGTTTCCATGGACAACTAGAAATGGTTTACCGCAGAATTTATGATAAATCTACCCATATCTTTCATATATTTTTAGGTTCATTGCACAAATCGTACAAAACTTAGACTTTACCCCGGGTCTGATGATCTTTATCCAAAGGTTTTTTGTTCGTAAATGAAAAGATCTTTATCCAAAGTCTGTAAAGTGAAAAATGAGGAGAGCGTGAGAATACTAAAAAGTGATTTAGACAATTAGTGGATTCTGTTACATTGAATTCCAATATTAGTGAAATCAAGGTATACTTAGACCCCTGAATACTAAATATATGGATGACTATGTAATGGAGATGCTGGACACAACCAGGGGCTAACTTTTTCTAAGAAGCTGCATTGTTTACGCCTAGGGATTAAAAACCGAGTCCCTGGTCATGTGATGTCGCACAGCTGTGATATCCACAAAGCTCTGATTATCTCTGTGCTATAATAAGCCGTGCACCGTGTGTGACCTCACATGACAAAGCATTAACGAGCGACCACCGTATGACATCACATGACCGGGGATCGGTTGTAACCACAGGAAGTAAACAAAAAGTCCTTAAAATTATCTAGAATGTCAGAAAACCTCACAAATTTAAACAAAAGATATTGTAAAATTGTAGAACTGTTGCATTACACCATTCACATTTATTGTGAACTTGGATACCTCCATAAGTCTTGGATATATTATTATACAATCATTCAGGATGACTGACAATACACTAACACACGGATAGGATTTTGATAAAATACTTATATAAGCATATGTAATTACTCACAAATGTTCGGTTTTGCATTCTTTTAAAAAAAATGAATAAAAAAGATGTTAAAAAATACTAATATAAAATCCCCTCTTGTAGTTGGATGATGTTTCTTGGCAAAATCAATATTACAGTATAAAGCTACATCAGACGGCCGTAATGGGATGTACATACGGCAACGTATATACGGACGATATACGTCTCAATAGATGGCAATGGGCGCACGCCGTACTATGGGAGCGGAACGTGCAGCCACAAGTGCGGTCCCGTACCACTCTGTACCCCGTGAAAAGATAGGAAATGTCTATCTTTTCACGGCATACTGCGGCGTGCGCCATAGATACCTTATGGAGAGTGGCGAGTGTTGAGCAGCGCTCCCTCTCTCCGCGCGATCTGCCCGTGTGCCGCCGTGCTTACGGTATGGACGGGGCAACGGCGTGTGCACGAGCCTAAGGTGAGGATGAGGCGTATTATAGCGCTAGACCCATGAGGTCAATGGCTTGAAGTCATACTCTCAATAACGGTGTGTCTAAGGTAAAATAAAGTGAAAAATGTGTCTATAGATATAAATATCAGACTCACGCTGTAGGTCGGTACACACTGCGTGACTTAAAGTAAGGACAGAGAGTGAGCAGAGAGTACAATGTGTCTTGATGGTATATTGTTATATAACAACAATCACCTTTCTTATATGAGGCCGTCAGCAGTTCTCGCGTAAGGAGGTGGCCGGAACTGTAATTATAGGAAAAAGACACCATCATGCGTATCACATACCTGTACACGTATCCTGGCTCCAAGGAGGGAGAAACTTGTACTGATTTTATTGTGGTGAATAACCAAGTAAAACCCTGATAATTTCCTTCCTAGTCTAGAAAAGTCTTTCTTAGAGACGGCGTAGGGAACTGTCACAGGAGACCCATTTTTAGCCTCCCCCAGTCCCCACAGAGCATAGTACATACCGGCCAAAAGTGTTTGTATAAAAATAGGTTTTACAGAAAAAAAGATATGTTATATTGTACCTTTCATAGATTTCTGCTGTTGTGATAGGCAGGTGGCCATTTGGGAGCCGGGTGGAAAGGAGCAGTTTCCCCCCCCCCCACCCTTGGGAAACATGTGACCGTTTCACATATATGAATTAACTCCCCACACTCGGGATTGGCTGTAGATGAGAGGGGGGCGTCGGGTACGCCCAGGATGGGGGCTTTCATATATTTGAAAAGGTCACATGTAAGTAAGCTGTCCCCAGGGTGGGGGGAAATGACTCCTTTCCAGGCCTCAATCTTGCAAACTTCCTAGTCAACAGCAGATGTAATGAAAAGGTAGAATATAACTATGTTTTTTTGTCTGCAAAAACAATTTTTAATACAACAACACTTTGGCAGTGTATGTACTAGGCTCCGTGGGGACTGGGGGAGTGCTAAAAAAAGGGTTCCTGGAGGGACAGGTTTCCCTTAAGGGGCGGCACACTGGGCATTTGACCAGGGCCCCCCTATCCAAAGGGCCGATGGGATTGGGGCAGGGATGTATTGCTACTAAGTACCTGCTTGATATTTGCAGGATATACCAATCTACTTATATTATTGCACTATGAATCTATATATTTTTCCTATTAATCTCTATTAATCAACTCTACTAGTCCATCTGTCTATCTCCTATTAAATTTTCTACAGTCTGACATACAGATGACTACCATAATACTGTTTGTAAAGCTTAGTGTTAATATTGTACAGTGCTGAAGGAGCCCTTACTGACTGTGACTGTCATAAAATGTTTTATTTTGGGCCTCACATTTTGGGGCTCCACTTTGTATAACCGCCACTGGTCCTTATATGAATAAATGTAGTACGATTAATTTTGTATCAAGAAACATCTTGATTCATTTGAGAGTACTAAAAGGAGCAAAAGAACCAAAAAGTGACATCCTGTTATATACAGTGCTATCGACCGCAAGGTATCAGCTTGGGATACATTTCTCTGAAATACACACACTGAGAGTGCAAGTACATGCGAAATCGATATAGAGCTAGACAATGCTGGTATTATAATACTTAGATACAACCTATCATATTATATCTAAAGAAGACTCATATACAGGACATAAGACGTAATCAGACATCGACCACACGGCAGCTTAGGTGCACAGAGCGTCCACGCTAAGCCCCGCCCAGGGGGCGGAGGATGGGAAGTGACAGTGGAATCCCGTGGAAATAACTGCCATATGATGATAAGGTATGTATAGATCACAGGTACAGAGGTCACACCCCCCTTTTGCTTAGGGGGTCATCAGTTAACCATCATCCTGATCACTTAGGATTATACAGTTACGACCCAACATTACACAATATACACCACTCTTCCCTGTATAACCAGCCATTGTGTCATCCTCTGCTCTAAACTCATAAATTGTGTTCTATTCTGTGCCTATAAATGATTACTAAATTATTTAATACATTCTCAACATCAGTATAACCTCAATACTGACCTAATCCTGCTACTAAAAAGTAAATTGTGACTACATAATTTGGGAAAAACAGGGGATAGGCATGTCCACGTGTGGGCATCCTAATCCACCTGCAGCCAAACTCATATCTCCAAAAAAAGTTTATGTCGACACGAACACAGAAACAAATCACCTAAGAATAAGGAGAAAAGAAGATTAAAATATGCGGAAAGTTATAGAAAGGAGAATACAAAAAATAACCAGGAGGAATGTAGGATGATAGTTATCATCTAACCCCATATATGTGGACAGATAATGCTTATGTACATACAATAGGTCCCAGGGTAGGAGGCTGATCTATAGGAAAATCATCAATAACAAATATAGCTCTAAGTAGTAAAGGGATTAGATTGTCCTAAAAAAAAAAACTATAGTATTAACATGGAAAATATACATAATATATTCAGAGAAAATCTCTTGGAATATTATCAATGACTGACACACAGTGAAATTAAAAAAGCCTGAATGATGTGAGCCGGGGGTATTTATGTATATTATGGGGGGATACATGATTTATTTGGACCTATTTGGGAGAAAACCAGAGGAAACCCCGCCAAACTACGGAGAGCGAACATACAAACTCTTTTGCAGAGTTGACCCTAGGAACTTGAACACAGGTTCCCCAGCGCGCCAAGGCTGTAATGCTAACCCCTAGCCACCCTTACATGAACATAACAGGACTGGTTCCTATGCTGACGGCTACCAGCAGCTCTATAGTGCGTAAAGACGCTGATATCATGTTTATTACATGATAATTATAGTGTTGAAAAGTATGATAAAATTCTCACCAAACATCAGGAGAACCCGGCGGCCCTGCGTACCTTCAATTCCACAGAAATTGTATACAATGACTTATGCCAATCCAATAGTGTAACATTTAATCTATTTAGGGTTTTTTATCCGACACGGATTAGTGAGGAGAGAGGTAGTGTGAAGGTGGGGTATTACCACTGTAGCGCAGACGCATTTCTCTCCTTGCGGCACTCCGATTCTCCTCCTGCCCGAGCACAGCTGTATAACGCGCACTTCACCACTACATCTCTCTCGCAATACGTGTTGATGGTGACGCTATGGGATCACGTGAAACTATGGATGCCTAAATCACAAATAAAGTTTCGTCTTATATTGCAAAAAAAGTGCCGCCAACTGTGGCGCCCCTCAATGCCCCGTAATGGAGGTGGCTTAAAGGGATAATAAAAACACAATGGGGCTACTGATTTGGGTGAAGCGCAGGATTTAAGTTGAAAAAATTGTCGCAAACAAGCACGTACATGCCCAGGAAGAAGGAGGTGAACTCCAGACGACCTGAGTGGGGAAGCGACACATGCCGGGATATCAGGCGCAGTTTTTAGTGACTCAGCAGCACAGCGCATGATTGTTGGGCAATGTAGTTTCTGTGAACTCCAAGCAAACAGGGAATTAAATGTGCCCCAATGTCTAGTGTTCGCTTGCGATTATTTAGGACTTGTACACATAAAACTGGCATATAAGCCCGAAAAATTTCCCCCAAGTCTCTACAAAAGCTACTGTAATATTCTCTTGGATTTTTTAAACTTTTCAGCAGTTAGATCACAAAGTTGTGGCATACCAGGGGTGTACTCTTCTCCCATTCATACATTTATCCTCATTTACAGACAGTCGTTCTGTAGAAACGGATAAGAGCTGGTGATTATTCTGAGCTCAGCCAGCCATGACGATGACAGTATATAAATACTGAGATCACATCCTGCAGGGTGTAAAAACATCCTGGCATGTGAAGCGAGCTCAAACACTCCATGAATACGTTCATTTCGATCAGGATATTTGCCTCATGCATCTGCTGTTTGTTTGGTACTTTAAAAGGAACAAGGCTGCAGCAAATTATCCGAAAAGTGCTGCTTTAGCAACCCCAAAAACCTAAAGACTGGTGAACTTAAAAAAAATATCTTATAATCCTCACATCACAACAAGTATGGTGATGTGCGGATGAAAGGTAATATGTACATCTCAGATGTGAGAGTTTACACAAAAGCTCCATCCCATTTCGTTCTAAAGTAAGGGGCCAATGCCTACAAGTGAGCCACATTCTTTATCTTAAAATCAAATAAACCAAAGACATCAGAGGTGATTAAATAAGATAATTCTTACAGGGTATATGCCACCAACATAGTAACAGCGCTGTAGACAGAGAGCATGGTCACTACCAGTCAAAATCTACTTCCAAATAAAGTCATCATATGTCTTGGAGTATGTAAGAGAAACTGAAGTGCCAGAGGGACACTCACTGAAATGCGAGACGTTGTCAATACTGTTTGAGTGTACCTCAGGCAAAGGAAGACACTGTGAAGACAAGATAAGCAAGGAAAATTACCCTTGGATCTGAGACTACATGTCAAGACAAACCTAAATTGGGGGTGCTTATACATGGATAGTGACCTATGGCAAGGGTGACGGGGCATTGGAGACCTCTCTGTGGGCACCCAGGCAATCACCCCGACACAAGTTCCAAAAGGAGGACTCAAGGCCTCTCCGCAGTCCCAGGCAACTTAGAGATGTGCTTGATCACTATTTAAGTGACCATATCCTTAGCTGTGGGACGGCAGGAAAAGTGAGAAGGCGTGGAAAGGGCTGGATTCTCTTGGGAGGGCCGCTCCTTGACTCACGATCTTCCTGTAGAGAGGGACCCCGGAGAGAAGCACAATGAAGTCTGCAACTTTAAATGTATTTCATGTCCTCAGGATGTCGATATGATTGGAAAGTTGTTGGAATTGCTATGGAGTATTGTTAGTATGAATGGTTGGCATGTTAACATGTTACCAACATGTGAATTCTAGATAAAAAATGTAAAATAAGCCACGAAACCACATTGGTAAAGTGCCAAAATAGCCTCGACTAGTACAATGCTTTTATAACAATATTAAAGGGTTTCTAGGACTTCTAAAAAAAAAACTGTTGGGACTGGGGGCAAAAAAAGAAAGGCTACATTCCTCCGCTCTCAGAGCCCATGTGATTGCAGGACCGTTGGGCAACCAGTGGCCTCTATACAACAAGGGTGCATCACTCTGAAGAAGAGGGAACAATGTCCAATTGACTGATGAGGCCACTGATTGGTGGATGGAGGTGCTGAACCAGAAGAAAGATTACCGTAATATATTAATTAGTTAGACATACTTTGATTTTGGGTTAATTGAAAAATACACCACAAGTCCCACAAAAAGGGTCACATCTGGAAAAGTAAATAAAAAAGATGTACTCAAAAGAGTCAAATGAAAAAAGCAAAAAAAAAAAACATGTTTGGGCTTATGACATGGATAATGACACTTAATGGGGCATCCGCGTGCGTGTCCAACGAGGATTGGGTACGTGGTGCACGATTCTAACACATGCGTGGAGTTCCGAAGTACCTGCGATGTGGCGTTCCTGCGCCAAGGTCCGCTGTAGTTCAACCGGCTTATTCCGGTGTATGTGCGTGCGTGATCTTGCAACACAACTCTTTTTTAAATTCTGCGGTTTGTTCGAATCTGTCGCGTGGCCGAAAGCATTCCCCTCCCCCCATTACTGCCATGTGCAAAGCCCGACTGCCAATGCGCCACAAAAATCAATCGGTGTGCGCCAAAAACCCGGTTATACCCTTGAGGGCAATTCGGCGCACAACAGAAATTATCGGGGAAACCGAGAAGTGCAGCGTTCGGACCCTAAGTAATGAGCCCCAAGGTCTCAAAAGTTTAAATAAGAAACCGAGGGGGTATCTATGTCTTTTCATTGACAGAAATCTTAACAATGTCCTGAAAAACCACTAAATCTTGGAAATACGTGGTATAATCAAAATAAGACTGCAGTAAATTGGAAAAAGTTGTGGAAGAATGGACATACCCCCAACTACCCGGCCACCAAGCATGTAATTCCACCACGCAGTTAATATACAAGTCATATCAATGGAGCACAGCAGCAGGTGATGGTAAGAGGGATATGTATTCGGATGTGAGCCCTATTTAATTAGTGTCTTAAAGAAGTGCTTCAACACGCCAAGGTACACGAGAAGAAGGATGAATTGCAAATAAATAATGTGCACAGAAGTTATGATGAGTACAAATATATGGTAAGTTAGAAATAGTTGATGTTAGTCTTCCTGTTACTGATAAGTAATGAATTCCCACAAGACATTGTGCCCATATATTTTCCTCACCCCCTTCCCCCCGTGGGCTGCACCTACTATGTATACAAACAAGACATAAAATCGGGCAATATAAAATTATATATAAATAACATGGCGTATAGTAAAGTTCCCCCCAATGTCTCATGAAATACGATCGCATGTGGCACAATCCCCACAAATACGACTAAAGTGGGCGTAGAACTATTAAATAAGCCATTATGTTCACCACCGGAAAGCGTAAGATAATGGCAGTGAGCTGGTACACACCTTTTTGATCTTAGCTTATTATACAACTTTCTAGGGTGTTGTTTTTAGGTAGTCAATAGTGGGTTCAACATGAGCTTATATATTGTACTAAAGAATACCTGTCAGGTCGATTGGGTCCATAAGGCAATATTCAACCTTTCAGAAGTCTTTTGTTTCCAAAAAAAAATACTACTTTTATACCACCTTGATGTGAGTCCAATGAGGTCACATCAGACTTACAACAGATTCCTGTGCCGACGCATCTCTTTTCGCAGTGCGAGTAAATCTAGGGTGTACTACGTAGGCTTCACTTGGCTGAATGTGCTCAGTTTGTTTTTTAAAATATTTAAAGTTTCTTCTTTTGTAAATGATTAAAACACTTAAAAATAACAAATGGAAATTGGAGAAATAAAACCCGGTCCTCTAGTGTTCCCTTTTAAAGGTGTTTGTGTCCAACACCTACCAGTGGGTACGGAGTATTGCAGCCGTATTGGTGCGAACAAAGAAGTTGTTTTTTTGATATTAATGTAACCAATTGTCACCCTCGGCACCAAAACTGGCATACATGGCCAAGTTCACCGGGCCAGGTTGTCTGGGGGGGCCCCATAAGGTTTAACATAAGATTTCAGTATAGGGTTTTATATACAAATATCACTGAGGCTGTTTTGGTATATCAACAGGGAATATTTAAGGAAACAGGAGATTGTTTTAGTTCAGAATTTCTAATGCTACCAATGTGGGAGTCACTGCAAGAGCCCACTGAACTTATCATCCGAGCCTACTGAAACTTGGAGCAACCTGCTCTGTTACCCAAACAAAACAAACAGTATTAGAATACGGCATTTTGTTAATTACCGTATATACTCAAGTATAACTGATTTTCACACTTCCCACCGGCTCATACTCGGGTTAACAAAAAAAACATGAACAAGCACTTCACTCACATTACCGACTGGCCCCGGCAGCCTCTGCACTCTGCTCATTCTATGCCGAGTCCCCACACTCTGTTGGCAGCCGGCTCTCTTCTGTGTCTCATGCGCTGCTGACATCACAGAGTGCGCTGTCCGGCCGTGCGCACAGAGCTTCCGCGGAAGTTGTGCCAGTGCACTTCAAGACAGTTTTCTTGATTGATAAATTTAAAAATATCTACATTTCAGAGGTTTTTTGTTGTCGAATGGGGGTGCAGCAGTGTTACAGAAATAAAGAACTTTTCGATCTTACCAATTGGCTGTAATGAACAAAGAGTGAAAAAGTTTATAGGGGTCTTGATACTTGTCCGTAACCAAGTATCTCTGCCTGCATGTCTGGCGACATCCATTCATGTGATAGGAGCACCAATAATAGAGTTGTATGACCCAGTTTTCTTGCGCTCCCATAGACTGTGGATAGCACAGCCACTGTTCTTTGCACCTGGATACACCAAGAGCACGGACAGGAACCCCCAAGCTCATTGGTGCAGGAGGTTGGGAGCGGTAACTACCATGGCCATCATAAGGCAGGACAGTGCAGCTCCCGGCGAAGAGGGACCTGAGTGGATTGTTAGCGTTCTTGTACTAACTGCTCAGGCCCCTTGATGCTAAACTGACTGGGTCCTAACGCCAAAACTTATAACCAGTTGTCAGGAACCATGAGCAACACAGCAGAAAGGTTAAGAGGAGCCTGGAGAGGTTCTTGTTTTTTTTGTATTTTTTCGTCTGATTTGGATGTCTCCAATATTATAAAGTTCTCTAGGGTCTCCACCACTAAAGGTCTCTGGGGTAACCAATGGGGTCTGCCTGGTGCCTTCAGTATTATAGGTCTGGCTCCAGGGTCTCCAATATTATAATCTGCCAGGGCCTCCAGTGTAAAGTTCTGCTTTTGAGATTCTCCACTATATACATAGCTCTGGAGGTCTCCAGTTAATGTGCTACTCTGGATATCTCCAGTATTTAAGTCTGTTCTGGGGTCTCAGTATTAGTGCTGCTTGGGGTCTACCAATTATATATCCACTCTGGGGTCCCAGTATTAGACATCGCAGAATATTCAACTACCTCACAAACATTCCAGATCTGGTGGAGTAGTCTGGATTTGGGGATCAGCTCCCGTATTGTAATTCAGCCTATACCACTGTAGAGGAGAGGAGGCACAATGTGAGGGGAGCAGAGGGAGGCCATAATGTGAGAGAAGAGGGGCCACAACAGAGGGAAGGAGAGGGCGACAATGTGTGGGGGAGAAGAGGGCTGATTAAGGCTGTACAAAAGTAAAGCAGGCGTTATATGTGAGGGGTATTATAAGTTGTTGGCGACAAAAAAATTAGGTAACTGTGGGGGTTGCTACATAAAAGGGGATAATAAATAAGAGTCTTTTTGTAAGGCTGCTATAGGAAGGGTGGGCATTATATGGTGCTGGGTTGCTTAGGGGTATACATATGGAGCCATAGGAAGCTGGCCACTGAGTGGGAATATACTATATAGGGGCCTTTCATGTGAATACTATACTATGCTATGGTGTGGGATAAGGGCAGGGCAATGGGCGTAGCTTAGGAACACCAAACATTTTTGTCCTTCTTTGTCTGTCCAAAAGTGGGTGATATGTTTAGAATTCAGAAGCAAACCACATTGCTGATTCTAAAGGATTTTATATAAAAAAAAAAGTTACAGAATGAAGTAAAGAAGAAGCAGATGATGGTCTCAGAGGACACATCTGGTTGGAGCACATTGTTACCGAATGGTTGATGCCAGGCAGAAAATGTAGAAGGTAATTGTGCCTGTAGCGCTATAGAAAATATTGGAAAGTGGTAGTTTTTTCGTAAGGCTCCCCAGACCTGCGTATGTCTCATGTCCTGGTTATTAATGTGCGCCACTCTTTTATACTTCTGCTTTTTCCTGCAGTGTCTCATAGAAATAAAATTTGTCAACTGAGCTTCATACGTGCAAAGACTAATAATCCGAGCTGGGATGAGGTTAGGAGCGTCTATCTTTGCTTCACTAATTGTTTCACGTCTCTTTGTTACTTCTTTAACTCAGCAACATGCAGTGAGTGTGTTTGCAGTTTGGTAAAAAAAATTTCGTTTGGAGTCCCTCCAACTAAACCAGAAGGAGGGATCATACAAGAGCCATACTACAGACACCTAAATTACCTAGGTGCCCATTGTTATTATGAGGAGATGATTATTGTGACAAAAGGACTCTTCTGATCTCATTTGCAAATTACTTTGGAGGTGACTTTTATAGGTAAGCAGTGAGTTTTAACATTAAAATATGTGATTTTACAGCCTATTTGATCTGATAGGCCCAAAACACCCTTTTATACTGATGGAATCAGCAGCTGCAGTCTAATTTTGAATTGCCTCTGCAGAATTTTTTAGGTTTTTCAAGTAACACGCTTTTAGTCTGATTACTCATGGGAGAAGGAGAATGTTATACAATAATAAAATTATTCACATTATTGAGAAGAGATTAGATTCTCTGGGCAGGGCCGACTCCAGGTTCAGGGGCCCTTGGGCGACAGAGCCTCAGTGGGCCCTTTGCAGTTAAATGGCATAGCGGCATGGATTTTTATACAGCTTCCTCACCCCCATAAATTAATTTATGTAGCCCCCCCAGGATTAATTAATAACAGCCCAGGCCCCCCTCACCACCCATTATTTGCAGCCCCCTTCCACAAGGATTATTTCACCCCCTCACCGCCCATATATGCAGCCCCCTTCTCCCCCCAAACAGTATATGCAAGCCCCCATTCATTATATACAGCCCCTCCTCATCCCCCATTCATTATATACAGCTCCCTCTCATCCCCCCATCATTATAAACAGTCCCCTCCTCATCCCTCCCCATTCATTGATACAGCCCCCTACTCACCCCCATTCATTATTATACAGCCCCACCTCACCCCCATTCATTATATACAGCCCCCTCCTCATCCCCCTCCATTCATTATATACAGCCCCCTCTCACCCCCCATTCACTATATACAGCCCCCTCCTCATCCCCATTCTTATATACAGCTCCCTCTTCATACCCCCACTATTATAAAAAGTCCCCTCCTCACCCCTCCCATTCATTAATACAGCCCCTCCTCACCCCCAATTCATTATATACAGCCCCCTCACCCCCATATTATTACAGTCCTCTCATCCCCTCCACTCATATACCACCTCTCACCCCCCATTCACTTAAACAGCCCCCTCTCATCCCCCTCCCCATTCATTAATACAGCCCTCCTATCCCCTCCCCATTCATTATATACAGCCCCCTACACCCCCATTCATTTATTACAGCCCCACCTCACCCCATGGGCACACGGAGCCCCACTATACGGCCTAGTACCCGCACGGCCAGACTGCTTGTGACGGGGATTTCACCGCATGGCAGCGTCTTGCGGCAGACGGATCGCCGCTTTATGGTGCCAGACTGGCACAGCCAGGCTGCTGGGGAATGGAGAGGCCACGAGTGGGCCCTCCAGCAGCTGTGGGCCCCGGCACTTGCCCGGGTTTGCCGGGTGCTGGTGCCGGCCTGCTCTGGGGTTATCTGACCTTATGTCACAAACACGACTACCGGAGTCCACCACAGGGTTTGCGTACGCCAGGAGACCACGCAAAAAGCCCTAAGCTCCGCCACTCCACACAAAATGGCGTCCTTACGCTAATTCCCACTCCTCTAGCCACGGCAAACCCACTCAGCTCATTTCTCATGTCAGGAAACCAAAGCATCCGAATCCCAGACACTACACACGCACAGCCAGGGGGGCGCAAACCACACTATGTCCCCCTGCCACTTACGTGCCTATGGAACGTTACTGCACAGGGACATCTGCCACCCGAAAATCACCGTTCCACACAACTCACTTATCATAGCTGCCACCACTTGTAATATGGCTACGAGAAGCCCACACCAGGGACGCAACACTCTCTGGCAGACACACCCTGTCTTTAGCTACTACTAGCACAAAGATATTCACACGGTAACACGGCTTAGCGGTAATTCCCTCTCCGGAGGTATGGGAACGTATGAGCAAAAAAACTTATTAAAGGACTATTAATATGCAAATAGGCACAATGCTTAATGGTTACCAAAAGGGTAAATAACAGACATAATAACAGCAAACGTAAAATAAAAAGGGATAAAATAAAAGAAAAGACAGACCCTCTACAATTCGATTGGCATAAGATCCGCTGTGGGAAAACCGATGAAAATTTTAGAAGTCCTGCACGCTTGAAGACATTCCATGGACAACCCATTCATGCTGGCATGTTACTTTCAACTACACAATTGATCCGCCCCCCTCGGTCATGTGAGAGGGGTGTGGCTACACTATCAGATGGAAAATCAGGGACATTTTTCCAAAAAGTATATCTCTTTCCCAAGAGTCCCCTGATAAGAAGACATGCCCACACATTACCAGCATTGAATTAACAAATCTAACAATAGCAAAACCCATTATTAAATGTTGGCCCATTGTCTATAGGCGTTTTCTTGGCTTCCTTCCTCTAAAATCTGGGCTGACCACCAGGACTATAGGGGGTACTGATCCGATCCGTTGACCAGAAATTGAAATATTGCTTTATGACTAAGTTTTCTTTGAAGTATATTTTCATGTTCTTAAGGAGTCATTTAAGACACATGAAAAACCATGAGGCCCTTGGAGACACCCAGTGTCTACCATTTCACAGGAAACAATAACATTCTAAAGGACAGACGGAACAAGTTACCAATTCTTTTGATAAGGGGGGAGGGAGAGAACAAAGGGATAAAAGAGGGGGTGGGTCTGTTGCCCTAATTACATTATCTATGGGCAAAGGTGACTCTCCTATCATAAGAAGGGAACTCATAATCCATAATTTTGACACCTCCCTTTAGAGATGGATGGGAGATCGATCCACAGATCATCCACAAGCCCAATCCCTGGCTCCCCACTGGTGAGACAATACAAATATACAGCCATTTCCACTACACCATTTCCCATTTTAAACAAATGGAGGTTCAAAATTAGCTGGACTTTAGTCTCAGGAACACTTAAAAATCCTACTAGTGGTGTGTCCTGTCCAGCTAGTGGCTCTTCCAAGTGGCTCTATCCACATGTAAAACAGCCTCACACCTCTGGTCCTTTGTGGCCAATACACATGTTACAGAGACCGTCTCACTGAGCTCTCCTGTAACAATCTCTGGGCTGTAAGATAGCCCCATCCCTTCCTCTGCAGGGGTTACTAAATGTTCAGAACTCAGACTGATGTCTGAATCATGGACACTCCGACTGTTAATGACCTCAGATACAACAGGTGTCAGCAGGTCAGCTAAAAGTCCTGGCTCACCCTCACTGCACACTACCTCATCCTTGTTAGGACATAACACATTATTATCATCACACATTGTTTGGTCAGTGCAAGGTACAGTACAATCAATATGTGCACATATTACGTTGACATTATAGGACAGTTCAACTGTACTTGGGGAAACATTTGCAGAATCCTTGGGCGCTAATGGCCCAAGGTCAGGCATCACCTCTGGCTCGTTTGAACCTATCACATTATCACTGTCCGTTCCTGTATTGGTGGAAGAAACATTATAATTCAGAGTACATGGGGCAGGGTGTGATATCTCCTCTGCACTTGGGGAAATATCTGCAGAATCCTTGGATGCTAATTGCCCCAGGTCAGGCATCACCTCAGGTTCATTTGAACCTATCACATTATCACTGTCCAGTTCTGTGTTTGTGTTAGAAACAGTATAATCCAGAGAACCCAAGACTTGGACGTGATAAAACATTTCTGCTGCACTTGGGGGAATATCTGCAACATCCTTGGATACTATTCGCCCCAGATCCGGTTCCACATCAAGACTCTTTGGACATAGCACAATGTCCTCATCATCACATAGGCTAGGCTCCGTACCACCCAGTGTAGTACATATGACATTCACATTATTAGGCATTTCAACTGTGGTGGGAAAAACATCCACCACAGACTGGGAGACTAACTGCCATGGATTAGTCCCCAGTAAAACATTAGTAGGACTCATCTCAGACTCCTGGACTTTCTTTGATCGACATCCAGATGCCATATCTCCATCAGGGTTGACTCTCCCAAACAAAGAAGAAACAGGGAGCTTAGTCGTGGGTGTGTCCCTCAATCCCCCAAAACATTCAGGGCTGTGGTGTCCCATTTGGTCGCATACACCACACCGACCAATATTAAACACAGACTGGGTGGGAGTAGGCTTACCCTCCGTCCAGTTATCCTTTGTAGGTCTCTGCAGGGCTGCTACTGGCTTGGAAAAATAAGTATCCACTATCCATGCGGCCTTGTTGTTATCCTTAGGCTCTTGGGCCATTACCACTGTGCCCATTGATCGGGGCTAACGAATGGAACAACCGGAGAGTGCTAACTCCATTCGAAACCCAAACTCGGTTACGATCCGCAAAAACTCTTTCTCCCTCTGGGCTTGACGCTTGCCCAACTCTTGCCTCCATATGGGCTTGATGCTTGGCCATATTGTGATATGGCCTTGACTCTTTGCCAGATTTAGCTATCTTTGGAATCTCGAAAACTCATCCCCCTCGCTTTCTTGATTTGACGCTCCTGAACCTTTGTGAGATTCACACGCTTCCAGCTGCGTTTGTGGGTTAACTCTCAAGCCGTGGAGAAACAGCCCAGGTAGGGTCACTTTCATCCATCTCTTATAAGTAGCCACCATCTAGCAGTCGAATAGCCAAATAAGAAGATAGAAAAGAAAAGAGGGACCTTGTTTTGCAAGTATGTTTCTACAATAAGCACTGATGTTTTCCTTGTAAACTGGGTGCTCCTTGCAAGGATTCTACCAGTCCTTAAGTGCAAAGGGTGGTTAATACTAAACCAAGCCCTTAACGATCTATTACAAAAAATGTATCCCACCGCTGCCATCAATTTGTCACGGCGAGGCACCGCCGCCTGTAACAGATTGGAGGTGCAACCGTACGTGTTAATTTACCACTCAAATGGGCTCACCTTTCAATCAGGACAAAATTGGCATAAATCAACCTCAAACAGCTCAGCACCGACCCGCTGCCACCACTTAGTGCATTTATATGGGAACAATAAGATCCCACTCTACTCAACTCTGGCCTTCTCAAGCGCACCTGTCACACACTAGACATGACATCGGCACTTAGCAGCACACAGCTAACCACACTCACCCAAGGCTATGCGTTCGCAGAGCATACAGGGACCAAAATTAAAGTGAACAGCTTAATCACGAAAAGTTGATCAGTGCATAAAAAAGATATTAAAAACAAAGAATTACAAAATAAAAGGACCACACACGGCAACTTAAAAGTAAATCATGATTCCCTGGAGGGGGAGAAAAGAAGGACACACAGCTTGTCAAGCAGCCCCAAAATGTGAACACCCAATTCCTGGATTGTGATATTGTTATATCTTTTCCGTGTTTCAGGATTTCAGAACTTCCCATTCATTTAAGTGTCCAGAAGGTCATTCAGGATGGGCAAAGTTTTAATGAGGGGGGAGAGTCAGGGAATATTTAACAGTTGCAGGGAGTGGGGGGGGTGCAGAGGAGAGGGTACAAAATGGCTTTGATCTGATCACCACAGAACATTCTGCAGGTCAGACAGAAAAGTTATCAGGTTGTAAGGATCTTCCCAGGATGTGTGACTAGAGACGTCAGAGCCCCTAGAAAGTTTTATTACCTGCCATGACCTGGTTCTCTTTTCTTTTGGTTTCAGCATGATGAAAATACGAATATAGAAATATTAATTTTATTCTGTTGGGGTGGGGTCAATTTGTTGTTTATGGGTTTGCCTTTAAATAGGCAAAACATTCAATAAAAATCTGTCAATCAAAAAAAAATTGCTGTGTATAGAAAACAATATTTCATATCCTTACAGTGGGGACTGTCAGTTAGTAGTGTAAAAGCTAGGCAGTGTCACTTCAAGCTGGACTGGTTTTACACAGTATTGGGACTGCAGATTACTTACCGGTCCATTCGAGATCCAGCGCGCGCTCTCGATGGTGATTCGGGTTCCGGAGATTCACTAGGCAGTTCATCCGACGTCACCAGGTCTCGATGCGGCGCTGAAGTCGCTGAGGTAAGGCGGAGTTGCACGATCCTATTCGTGGTGAGGTAAGCGCATGTCCAGCGACACTTTTTTTTGTAATTGCTGCGGTTCTCCAAATCTGTCGGGTTTCGTGCGGCCACGTCCCCCCCCCCCCCTGTTTCCATTTGGGCTATGCGGAGAGATGTGCAACACTCCGATCGCGTTGGCCGAAATCCCGGGGCAATAAAGGAAAATCGGTGAAACACTGAAAAATTTGTTAACCGCCGCAACAAACGCGAATGGGACCGTTAGTAAAATGACCCCCAATGCCCTTACAATGAAGCAATGTAAAGATGTCTATGGTACATTCATGTTTGGCATGGTATAGTAAGTAAATGATGCTCTGTTGAATAGCAATCAGGAGACGGGATCATTGAGAGAAATATCTGACTCAATAGGGCAACTGTTTTAAACTTTTGGGGGGCCTTTACGGCAATTTTCATAGCATTGTGCTATTTGCGATTTTTTGCGCCTAAGACAGTCTCCCTTCGAGGTTGCCATGTCTAGTTGTCTGCCAGTGTCCCTGAATTGTCACTGCATCAGAGTTTTTGTAAAAAACTCACAAAAGAGTTTGCAAATTTTGGAGCAGATCTTGGCTGCCCCGTACCAGGGGTGGAAATTAACTTTGAACTGATCCCGACTCTTGGAGACTTTTTGCTTTTGTTTTAACAAAGTTTGCAAACTAATAAAAGACCAAAATACCGACATGATCAATAAGGAAACACAGCTATGCTACGCATGACCTGGAGAAACAAAAAACGGCCCAAAAAAAGACAGACAATGCCTGCTCGCCCAAAATAATCTCAACATCATAAAAAAAATAAGGGGTGAAAATAAACTTCAAATTGCAGAACAAAAAGTAATATTTCAAGTTTAAATTGAGAAACACTGCCATTATAATCCATGTGAGAAACAACGATGGAGTTACAGAGGTACGGAGTGTCCGAGATAATGCCACGTGCGTCGATTCACTAAGATTGTGCGCTGATATCCGCATGTGTCGCTTCCCGCTCAGGTAGCCGAGTTCACCTTTTCTTCTGGTGCAGTAAGTGGCATTATCTGCGACACCAATTTGAAAGTGAAATCCGCACTCAGTCCGAAATCAGGCGATTGTCCGACGGGCCGCCCAGCCCCCACCCCCCATTGCGTGCATGAAGCCGGCGGCGCTGCACACCTATCGATCGCGTGCAACACAATCCCCAGTTAAAGTACTGTCCAGCAGCGACATCCAGAAAAAAACTTGAACAGTCAGAAGAAAGGCGGCGCGGGCCCTTGGTAAATAAGCCCATATATTTATATCCATGGCCTCTTCCTTCTAAAATAAACTTTCAACAATTATGCGAATGAGCTCTTAACGGCTTCTGGGGGGCAATGCCGACGAGTAGAGCAGCGTCTTCCCTCCCACTTTCTCCATCTTAGCTTGTAGAGTGCACAGGCAGAGGGAGGAGGACGAGAACAGGGTGGGGTGAGACAGGTCTGCTATTATAACAACTATGGAATGCCAGCACTGACGGCCCTCAGACTCATAGCATACGTTAAAAGTGATTTTAGAATGGAAAGGGCCATGAAGGACAAATATAGGAGAGAACACAGAAACGGCTGGGATTCCTGGTTTATGCTGATGTAATGTTTGGTTGATTTACGGTTTAGGAGCTTTTTGGTGGCTTTTGGGGTTCACATCTTTTTGAAGAACAGGGATAACGTTTTCAAAATTAGTATGCCCATAGAACAGGGCGACCGTGATGGCCATGGATCTGGTCAGCGCATTAATTACGGAATGTGACAATAATTATAACAAAATGTATCTTAGCTACAGTTTCTGTTAACAACTGTCCATAAATAATTAATTTAATATGAATCATTGCAATCTCCTAAATTGAGTGCAGCTGGCGCATAGAAAGAAATAACGGCCGCGTTATGGCCGCATTCCACCTCCATACGCAAAGCGGCACCCCTCCGCATATCCTCAATCTCCCCTCTCCCGAATAACCTTTCTTTCATACTTCTCCCTCCTCCTCATCATTGCGTTCCTTTTGCGCTCCTCTTGTGTCCGTCTTTTCCCGGCGTTTCGGTACGAAAACCCAAAAGCAGTTATAGTTGGCCAGGTCTTCAACATTTTCTCTGTTACATATTATCACAAAAAGCCATACTGCATAATATGATGAAGATAGCATTATAGTTGAGGTTACATTGTGGAGGATATGCATTAAATGATTAAACTGTATATTAAAGTCATACAAAGTTCATACTTTACCATATAGGTGTCATACCATGAGTACATATTGGGGAACTTAATTATCAACTTGAAACGGGAATCTGTCATTATTTCCCTTGCTTCGCCTCGTGCCTTATTATGTGTAATAAGTGTTGGCGGCCACAATATTGGTGTTTTCTAGAGACACAACTTGTGGCGCACCTGGGAATCTGACAATTTGGTGACTTCCCATTCCCACTCATTTTGAGGCACAATTTGGCGCATATTAGGCAGGGAGTCATATTTCATCTTGATGAATTGGGGAGACATTCTAAAGTTTTTTTTTTTTGTTTGGGCGGCCACGTCCTTAATGTCTTGCCGCCACAAACTTTTACATCTCACTTGAAAAAATATAGCACATTTTACAGCCCAACCTGCGCCCAAATTATTAATTGCGTCATATTTTACTTTGTTAAATCACACAAATGTGAAGTTTCTTTTAATTGCTCTGACATGTAGATCTTGCTGTTACATCTTTGTATGGGCCTCTGCTGCTTCGTAATCTTTATCGAAAATCTTCACAATATATTATAAGGGGTTTTCCCAAGAAACGTTTAGGACTATCATATGGTAGGCCTACCTTGCTGATCGGTGAGAGTCTCAGTGATTACGACCCCCACAGATCACACAGAAACAGGGGGTTCGATGGGTCCAAGATACCTGGGGGCGCTCAATAGGATTGAATGGGGAGTCGGGCAGCGATTTTAGCACTGATATTTTTACTGGCTGACCCTTCCATGTATACAAGAGTCCAGGATTCTGGGTCCGTCGTTATGAAATCTGACACCCCATCACTGTTCGACAGGATACACACTTTTTTCATGCACTTTTACATGTGGCGTGCAACACGTGATGTTGGGAGACGTGCTAACTCCATTCGAAACTCCAACTCGGCTTTACGATCCGCAAACTCTTTCTCCCTCTGGGCGTGGCGCTCTGCAAACTCTTGCTCCATCTGGGCTTGATGCTTTGCCATCTTTTGCTGACTCTGGCCTTGACTCTTTGCCAGATTTAGCTCTCTTTGGATCTGAAACTCATCCCACCTTCGCTTTCTCTGGATTTGACGCTCCTGCAACCTTTGCTGAGCTTCACACGCTTCCAGCTGCGTTTGTGGGTTACACTCTCCAAGCAGTTGGAGAAACAGTGCCCAGGTAGGGTCACTTTCATCCATCTTCTTATAAGCAGCCGCCATCTTAGCAGTTACTTGCAAAATAAAAGATAGAAAAGAAAAGAGGGGACTGTTTTGCAAGTATGTCTTACTACAATAAGCACTGAGTTTTTCCTTGTAAACTGGGGTGCTCCTTGCAAGGATTCCACCAGTCCTTAAGTGCAAGGGTTAATTACTTAAACCAAGCACTTAACGCTCTATTACAAAAAAAATGTATCCCACCGCTGCCACCAATTTGTCACGGCGAGGCCCCGCCGCCTCGTAACATGACTTGGGGTGCAACCGTACGTGTTAATTTAGCCAACTCAAACTTGGGCTCACCTTTCACTCAGGACACAAATTGAGCATAAATCACACCTCATACAGCTCCAGCACCAGACCCGCTGCCACCACTTAGTGCATTTATATGGGAACAATAAGATCCCACTCTACTCAACTCTGGCCTTCTCAAGCGCACCTGTCACACACTAGACATGACATCGGCACTTAGCAGCACACAGCTAACCACACTCACCCAAGGCTATGCGTTCGCAGAGCATACAGGGACCAAAATTAAAGTGAACAGCTTAATCACGAAAAGTTGATCAGTGCATAAAAAAGATATTAAAAACAAAGAATTACAAAATAAAAGGACCACACACGGCAACTTAAAAGTAAATCATGATTCCCTGGAGGGGGAGAAAAGAAGGACACACAGCTTGTCAAGCAGCCCCAAAATGTGAACACCCAATTCCTGGATTGTGATATTGTTATATCTTTTCCGTGTTTCAGGATTTCAGAACTTCCCATTCATTTAAGTGTCCAGAAGGTCATTCAGGATGGGCAAAGTTTTAATGAGGGGGGAGAGTCAGGGAATATTTAACAGTTGCAGGGAGTGGGGGGGGTGCAGAGGAGAGGGTACAAAATGGCTTTGATCTGATCACCACAGAACATTCTGCAGGTCAGACAGAAAAGTTATCAGGTTGTAAGGATCTTCCCAGGATGTGTGACTAGAGACGTCAGAGCCCCTAGAAAGTTTTATTACCTGCCATGACCTGGTTCTCTTTTCTTTTGGTTTCAGCATGATGAAAATACGAATATAGAAATATTAATTTTATTCTGTTGGGGTGGGGTCAATTTGTTGTTTATGGGTTTGCCTTTAAATAGGCAAAACATTCAATAAAAATCTGTCAATCAAAAAAAAATTGCTGTGTATAGAAAACAATATTTCATATCCTTACAGTGGGGACTGTCAGTTAGTAGTGTAAAAGCTAGGCAGTGTCACTTCAAGCTGGACTGGTTTTACACAGTATTGGGACTGCAGATTACTTACCGGTCCATTCGAGATCCAGCGCGCGCTCTCGATGGTGATTCGGGTTCCGGAGATTCACTAGGCAGTTCATCCGACGTCACCAGGTCTCGATGCGGCGCTGAAGTCGCTGAGGTAAGGCGGAGTTGCACGATCCTATTCGTGGTGAGGTAAGCGCATGTCCAGCGACACTTTTTTTTGTAATTGCTGCGGTTCTCCAAATCTGTCGGGTTTCGTGCGGCCACGTCCCCCCCCCCCCCTGTTTCCATTTGGGCTATGCGGAGAGATGTGCAACACTCCGATCGCGTTGGCCGAAATCCCGGGGCAATAAAGGAAAATCGGTGAAACACTGAAAAATTTGTTAACCGCCGCAACAAACGCGAATGGGACCGTTAGTAAAATGACCCCCAATGCCCTTACAATGAAGCAATGTAAAGATGTCTATGGTACATTCATGTTTGGCATGGTATAGTAAGTAAATGATGCTCTGTTGAATAGCAATCAGGAGACGGGATCATTGAGAGAAATATCTGACTCAATAGGGCAACTGTTTTAAACTTTTGGGGGGCCTTTACGGCAATTTTCATAGCATTGTGCTATTTGCGATTTTTTGCGCCTAAGACAGTCTCCCTTCGAGGTTGCCATGTCTAGTTGTCTGCCAGTGTCCCTGAATTGTCACTGCATCAGAGTTTTTGTAAAAAACTCACAAAAGAGTTTGCAAATTTTGGAGCAGATCTTGGCTGCCCCGTACCAGGGGTGGAAATTAACTTTGAACTGATCCCGACTCTTGGAGACTTTTTGCTTTTGTTTTAACAAAGTTTGCAAACTAATAAAAGACCAAAATACCGACATGATCAATAAGGAAACACAGCTATGCTACGCATGACCTGGAGAAACAAAAAACGGCCCAAAAAAAGACAGACAATGCCTGCTCGCCCAAAATAATCTCAACATCATAAAAAAAATAAGGGGTGAAAATAAACTTCAAATTGCAGAACAAAAAGTAATATTTCAAGTTTAAATTGAGAAACACTGCCATTATAATCCATGTGAGAAACAACGATGGAGTTACAGAGGTACGGAGTGTCCGAGATAATGCCACGTGCGTCGATTCACTAAGATTGTGCGCTGATATCCGCATGTGTCGCTTCCCGCTCAGGTAGCCGAGTTCACCTTTTCTTCTGGTGCAGTAAGTGGCATTATCTGCGACACCAATTTGAAAGTGAAATCCGCACTCAGTCCGAAATCAGGCGATTGTCCGACGGGCCGCCCAGCCCCCACCCCCCATTGCGTGCATGAAGCCGGCGGCGCTGCACACCTATCGATCGCGTGCAACACAATCCCCAGTTAAAGTACTGTCCAGCAGCGACATCCAGAAAAAAACTTGAACAGTCAGAAGAAAGGCGGCGCGGGCCCTTGGTAAATAAGCCCATATATTTATATCCATGGCCTCTTCCTTCTAAAATAAACTTTCAACAATTATGCGAATGAGCTCTTAACGGCTTCTGGGGGGCAATGCCGACGAGTAGAGCAGCGTCTTCCCTCCCACTTTCTCCATCTTAGCTTGTAGAGTGCACAGGCAGAGGGAGGAGGACGAGAACAGGGTGGGGTGAGACAGGTCTGCTATTATAACAACTATGGAATGCCAGCACTGACGGCCCTCAGACTCATAGCATACGTTAAAAGTGATTTTAGAATGGAAAGGGCCATGAAGGACAAATATAGGAGAGAACACAGAAACGGCTGGGATTCCTGGTTTATGCTGATGTAATGTTTGGTTGATTTACGGTTTAGGAGCTTTTTGGTGGCTTTTGGGGTTCACATCTTTTTGAAGAACAGGGATAACGTTTTCAAAATTAGTATGCCCATAGAACAGGGCGACCGTGATGGCCATGGATCTGGTCAGCGCATTAATTACGGAATGTGACAATAATTATAACAAAATGTATCTTAGCTACAGTTTCTGTTAACAACTGTCCATAAATAATTAATTTAATATGAATCATTGCAATCTCCTAAATTGAGTGCAGCTGGCGCATAGAAAGAAATAACGGCCGCGTTATGGCCGCATTCCACCTCCATACGCAAAGCGGCACCCCTCCGCATATCCTCAATCTCCCCTCTCCCGAATAACCTTTCTTTCATACTTCTCCCTCCTCCTCATCATTGCGTTCCTTTTGCGCTCCTCTTGTGTCCGTCTTTTCCCGGCGTTTCGGTACGAAAACCCAAAAGCAGTTATAGTTGGCCAGGTCTTCAACATTTTCTCTGTTACATATTATCACAAAAAGCCATACTGCATAATATGATGAAGATAGCATTATAGTTGAGGTTACATTGTGGAGGATATGCATTAAATGATTAAACTGTATATTAAAGTCATACAAAGTTCATACTTTACCATATAGGTGTCATACCATGAGTACATATTGGGGAACTTAATTATCAACTTGAAACGGGAATCTGTCATTATTTCCCTTGCTTCGCCTCGTGCCTTATTATGTGTAATAAGTGTTGGCGGCCACAATATTGGTGTTTTCTAGAGACACAACTTGTGGCGCACCTGGGAATCTGACAATTTGGTGACTTCCCATTCCCACTCATTTTGAGGCACAATTTGGCGCATATTAGGCAGGGAGTCATATTTCATCTTGATGAATTGGGGAGACATTCTAAAGTTTTTTTTTTTTGTTTGGGCGGCCACGTCCTTAATGTCTTGCCGCCACAAACTTTTACATCTCACTTGAAAAAATATAGCACATTTTACAGCCCAACCTGCGCCCAAATTATTAATTGCGTCATATTTTACTTTGTTAAATCACACAAATGTGAAGTTTCTTTTAATTGCTCTGACATGTAGATCTTGCTGTTACATCTTTGTATGGGCCTCTGCTGCTTCGTAATCTTTATCGAAAATCTTCACAATATATTATAAGGGGTTTTCCCAAGAAACGTTTAGGACTATCATATGGTAGGCCTACCTTGCTGATCGGTGAGAGTCTCAGTGATTACGACCCCCACAGATCACACAGAAACAGGGGGTTCGATGGGTCCAAGATACCTGGGGGCGCTCAATAGGATTGAATGGGGAGTCGGGCAGCGATTTTAGCACTGATATTTTTACTGGCTGACCCTTCCATGTATACAAGAGTCCAGGATTCTGGGTCCGTCGTTATGAAATCTGACACCCCATCACTGTTCGACAGGATACACACTTTTTTCATGCACTTTTACATGTGGCGTGCAACACGTGATGTTGGTGTCAAGCAGCCCCCAAAATGTGAACACCAATTCCTGGATTTCATATTGTTTTATATCTTTTCAGTTTGGTTCAGATTTCAGAACCTCCCATTCATTAATTAGTCCAGAAGGTCATTCAGGATTGGGCAAAGAGGGGGGAGAGTCCAGGAATATTTAAACAGTTGCAATGGGGGTAGGTGCAGAGGAGAGGTGACCAAATGGCTTTTGAGGTCACCACAGAACATTCTGCAGGTCAGAGTTTATCAGGTTGTAAGGATCTCCAGGATGTGTGACTAGATACCTTCAGGAGCCCCTAGAAAGTTTTATTACCTGCCATGAACTTGGTTCCCTTTTTCTTTTGTTTCAGAATGATGAAAATATTAATATTAAAATATTAATATTATTTCTGGGAGTGATCTTTGTT
This sequence comes from Engystomops pustulosus, assembly GCA_019512145.1. NCBI lineage: Eukaryota > Metazoa > Chordata > Amphibia > Anura > Leptodactylidae > Engystomops > Engystomops pustulosus. The sequence goes on along the minus strand of CM033642.1, from coordinate 243,297,791 downwards.
GGGGTTGGGGTCAATTTGTTTGTTTATGTGTGTTTTGCAAAATCTGCAAAACATTTCAATAAAAATCTGTCAATCAAAAAAAATTGCTGATTCTAGAAACAATATTTCATATCATACAGTGGGGACTGGTAGTTTAGTAGTGTAAAAGCTAATGGCAGTGTCACTTCAAGGCTGGGACTGCGTTTTACTTACAGATTTGGGACTGCAGATTTACTTACCCGGTCCATTCGCGATCCAGCGGCGCGTTCTCTATGGTGGATTCGGGTCTTCCGGCGATTCACTAAGGCAGTTCCTCCGACGTCCACCAGGTATCGCTGCTGCGCTGAAGTCCGCTGAGGTCCGGCGGAGTTCACGATCCTATTCGTGGTGAAGGTAAGCGCGTGTCCAGCGGGAAAAATTTGGTTAACCCGTCGCAAAAAACGCGAATCGGGCCCTTAGTAAATGACCCCCAATGCCCTTACAATGAAGCAATGTAAATATGTTCTGGTACATTCATGTTTTGCATGTTATATATAGTAACTGATGCCTTTCTGTTCTGAATATGCAAATCAGGAGACACGGAGACATCTGAGAGAAATATCTGACTCAATAGGGCAACTGTTTTAAACTTTTGGGTGGCCTTTCTGCAACTTTTCATAGCATTTGTGCTTATTTGCGACTTTTTTTGCCGCCTAAGACAGTCTCCCTTCGAGGTTTGCCATTGTCTAGTTTTCTGCAGTGTTCCCTGAATTGTCACCTGCATCCAGAGTTTTTTTAAAAACTCACAAAAGAGTTGCAAATTTTGGAGCAAATCTTTGGCTGCCCCTGACCAGGTGTGGAAATTAACTTTGAACTGACTACGACTTTTGGAGACTTTTTGGCAGCGCAAATCCCGAAAAAAACTTGAACAGTCAGACGAAAGTGCGGCCGCGGGCCCTTGGTAAATAAGCCCCATTATATTTATTATCCATGGCCTCCTTCCTTCTAAAATCAACTATTACAATTATGCTAATGAGCCTTAACGGCTTCTGGGGGGCAATGCCAGACGAGTAGAGCAGGTCTTCCCTCCACCTTCTCCACTTCCTTCTGCTTGTAGAGTGCACAGGCAGAGGGAGGAGGAAGAGAACAGGGTGAGGGTGAGACAGGTTCTGCTCATTATAACAACCTATGAATCTGCAGCACTGAGGGGCCCTCAGACTCATTAGCATAAGTTTAAAAGTTGATTTTAGAATGAAGGAGGCCATGAATGACAAATATAAGAAGAGACCACAGACACGGTGCTGGGATTCCTGGTTTATCCTGATGTATTTTTAGGTTGATTTCCTGTTTAGGAGCATTTTTGGTGGCTTTTTGGTCACATCTTTTTGAGAACAGGGAAAAAGTTTTTCAAATATTTAGTATGCAAATAGACAGGGCGACCGTGATGCATTTGTGATATGGTCAGCTGCATTAATTAAGGAATTGTGACCATAATTTATAACAAAATTGTTATTTAGCGACAGTTTCATGTTAACAACTGTCAATAAATAATAATTTTATTATGAATTATTGTCACATCTCCTAAATTGATGCAGCTGGCCGCATCAGAAATACATCACGGCCGCGTTATGGCTGCATTCCACAGCCATTCCGCCAAAGCAGAAACCCCAAAATCAGTTATAGTTGTGCAAGGTCTTCAACATTTCTTATGTTACATATTATCACAAAAACAGCCATATATGCATAAATATGATAAAGATAGCATTATAGTTAGGGTTACATTGTGGCCGGCTATGCATTAAATGATTAAACTGTTATTATTAAAGTCATACCAAGTCATACTTTACCATAAGGGTCATACCATGAGTACATATTGGGGGAACTTATTATCAACTTTTAAACGGAAATCTGTCATTTATTTCCCCTTGCTGCGCCTCTTGCCCCTTATTTATGTGTATATAAGTGTTGGCGCCACAATATTGGTGTTTTTCTAGAGATCACAACTTTGTGGCGCACCTTGTGAATCTGACACTTTTTTGGTGCTTCCATATTTCCCACTCATTTTGAGGCACAATTTTTGGCGCATAATTAGAGCAGGGAGTCCTATTTCATCTTTATGAATGGGGAGACAATTCTAAACGTTTTTGTTTGGGCGGCACGTCCTTAATTTCTTGCGCCACAAACTTACATCTCACTGAAAAATATAGCACATTTTCAGCCCCACCCTGCGCCCAAATTATTAAATGCCTGTCATTATTTTACTTTGTTAAATCACACAAATGTGAAGTTTCTTTTAATTGCTCTGACATGTAGATCTTGCTGTTGAGCGTTAAGGGGTTAAAGGGGTTTTCCCAAGAAACAAGTTAGGCCCTATCCATATGGTAGGGCCTACCTTGCTGATCGGTGAGAGTCTCAGTGATAAGACCCCCACAGATCACAAGAACAGGGGGTTCCGATGGGGTCCAAGATACCTTGGGGGCGCTCCATAGGATTGAATGGGGAGTAGGGAGCGATTTTAGTGCACTGATATTTTTACTGGCTGACCCCTTCCATGTATACAAGAGAATCCAGGATTTCTGGTGTCCGTTCTTTATGAATCTGACACCCCGTGCACTGTTCCGACAGGATACACCACCTTTTTTTCATGCACCTTTAACATGGGGCGTGCAACACATTTCTGTTGGACTATGAATGATAATTATGTTGCACGGTCAGTGCAGAATTTTGTGTCACGTGAAGAATAGTGCAGCCGCGCCAAAAATTAGTCATGTGCGACACATATGTTGCGCGGACACTTCTTAAATACCTGTGGCACAAATTCACCAAAGATGACTCAATGCCTCCTCCAAACGTGCAGTCCCCAGCAACTTAAGAGATGCTTGCTTTGAATCACTATTTTAAAGGACATATTCCTTAGCTGCTGGGATGGCAAGCAAAGTGAGAAGTGGGGGGGGGGACAGGGGCTGATTCTCTTTATGGTCGACCGGGCATTCACAACGATTCTTCCTTAATAGAGTGACCCCGGAGAGAAGCTACAATGAAGTCCTAGAAAACTTAAATGTTTTCTATGTCCTCCAGGAATGTCGATATGATTGGAATCTGTTGGAATCTGCTATGGAGGCTTTTAGTAGTTGGAATCGTTTTGTTCTATTACCATAGTTACCAACATGTGACATTCTTAGATAAAAAGTTAATACAAGCCACAATAACCAGAGTGAAGGGGACCCCAGGGGGCCAAAATAGCCTGACTTATTACCCATGTTTTGTGAACCAAATTTAAGGGGGTTTCTAGGAATCTTAAAAAAAAACTGTCTGGGACTGTGGTGCAAAAAAGGAAAGGATACACTTCTCCAGCCTCAGATGCCCTATGTGTCTGCAGCCCTGTTTTGGGCACCAGTGGCCTCTTATAAAACCGGGTGCATCAGTTACTACATAAGAGGGAACATATGTCCCATGTCTGATGAGGCCACTGATGGACTGGATGGATGGTGGCTGAACCAGAAGCAAAAGATTTCCCGAATATAAGTTAATTAAGTTATACTCTTTGATTGTGGTTTAAGATTGAAAAAATATCACCACAACGTCCCACAAAAAGGGTCACATCTGGAATAACATAAAAAAACTTATTAAAGAAACCTTCATGAAACCAGCAAAAAAAACAAAACATTTTTCGGCTATGACCTGGTATAATTTTATCACTTACATGGGTGGCATCTCTCCGCGGTGGCTTGTCCAACGAGGATGGGGGTTTCGCGCATTTCACATCACCATCTATCGTGGTCCGAGCTTCCCCCTGCTGGTGTCGCTTCCCTGCGCCAATGTCCCGCTGTCAGTCATCACACACTGCTCTCTTCCCGTGCATGTGAGGTGTGATCTCTTCAACACAACATCCTTTCTATTAAATCTGTCCATCGCGGGTGGTCCCAAATCCGTCGCGAGTTGCTCCGACGTCCATCCCCCACCCCCATTCCTTGTCTCGCGTGCAATGCCGGTGCCCAATGCGCCAATATCACGAAATTGTGTGCGCCCAAATCCCGGGGCAAGTCGGCGCAACAGAACATTGGGAAACCCATGAAAAGTGGCAGCGTTCGGAAAACCCAGACCCTCTATTAATCTGGAGCCCCAATGTCTGCACAAATTTCAAATAAATAACCGAGTTGGGGTAATCTCTGTCTTTTCTTGACCGATCTTAACACTTTGTCCGTGAAATCACTAAATCTGGAAATTCTGGGTATAATTAATATAAGGACTGCAGTAATTGGGGAAAAGTTTGTGGAAATAATTCTGACTTAACCCACAACGACCCGCATCTAATCATGTCCTTCCACCCAACGAAGTTACTATATCAAGTTATATCAATTTGAGCACAGCAGCAGGTTAGTTAAGAGCGCGTGATAGTACTTATAGGTGGCTGGCCCTATTGATTAGCTGTCTATTAAAGCAAGTGCTTCACACACTCCCAAGGGAGAGGTTAACACGTAGAAAAGGAGCTCTGGGATTGCAAATAAAATAATTGTCCCCAGTATGAGGATTTACAATATTACTGGTAAGTTAGAAATAGTTTGATGTGATCTTTACTGTTACTGGATAATGTAATGAATTCCCCAAGACATTTGTGCCCATTATATTTCCCTTCCCCCCCCCCCCCCTTCCCCACTTGGCTGTACCCTCCCATGTATACATACATAGACCATCAACAATCTGGGCAAATAAATTATTATTATACACTAACATGCGTATAGTAAAAAACGCCCCCCCCCTTGGACTCTGAATCCAATCGCATGTGGCACAATCCCCACAAATCCGACTAAAGTGCGGCCGTAGTACCTTAGTAAGATAAGCCCCTATGTTACTCATGCACGAACAGACGTAGATAATTGGCAGTGAGCACTGGTACACAACTTTTGTTGAATCTAGAGCTTAGTATACTACTTACACTGGTGTGTATGTTTTTAGAGGTATGCATAGTATTGTTCAACATGAGCTTAGATATTGTCGTAAAGACAGACCTGTCAGGTCGATTGTGTCCCTAAACAAATCAACCTTTCCAGAAGTCTTTTATTTCTCGAAAAAAAACATAAACTTTATACTCACCTTGATGTATCCACTGAGGTACACTCCAGACTTCAACAATCCTGTGCCGACGCCGCGAACTTCTTCGGACGATGCGAGTAATCTAGGTTGTAACTACGTAGGCCTTCACCAGTGCGTAATGTGCATCAGTTTGCTTTTTTTAAAATATTTAAAGTTTTTCTTGTGTAAATATGAATTAAAACACTTAACAAATAACAAATGAAAGTTGGAAGAATAAACCCGCTTGGTCACCTATAGGTTCCCTTCTTAAAGGGTTTTGATTGGTACACCATTGCACACTACAGTGGGTACGGACAAGTATTGCAGACCGCCGATTGGGAACATAAAGAGTTGTTTTTTTTGCTAATTAATGATAACCCTTTGCCTCAATTCGGCATCAAAACTGGCATACCTGGCAAGTCCGGGGCCACAAGTCATCTGGGGGGCCCTACATCCGGTTACAACATAAGGATTTCCATAGGGGTGAGAGGGGTTTTATATAAAATCTCCATGATGGCTTTTGGTAGAGAACCTTAGGGGAATTTTTAGGAAACAGAGATTGTTTTTATCTTTCAGATTGTTGGGTTCACTGCAAAGAGGCCTACTGAGACTTCTATCAGCCAGAGGCCCTACTGAAAACTTGGGAGCCAACCTCGCCCTTGTGGACCCAAGTCCCAAAAAACAGTAATGGTATATACTGCATTTTTGTGCTAATTTAACCGTATAAATAACTCTCAAGTATAAGCTGAGATTTTTCAGCACTCCCCACCGCTCATCACTCGGGTATCACAAAAATACACTGGACTACTCACATTCGACGGCCACAGGCCAGCTCCTCTTCAATCTTCATGCTGCAGTCCACCAAAGCTCCGTGGGCAGCGCCTCTTCTGTGTTAATACGGCCACGCTGACATCACAGAGTGGTTGTCCGGGCTGTGTGGCACACTGTCGCGGCAACCTTGGCCAGCCCAGCACTTCAGACGTTTCTTCTTGATGATAATTTCAATACTAGCATTCAGGGTTCTTTTTTGTCGAGATGGGGTGCAGAGTTGAACAAAATAAGAACTTTTTCATCGTTCCCAGTGGCTTAAGAAAACAAAGAGTGAAAATTTATAGCGGGTCTTGAATACTTTACCCACTACCAAAAGGTCTCTAGCCTCATGTCTGGCGACCTTCCATATCATATGTATAGGAGCACACCATAATAGAGAGAGTTATAAGACACACAGTTTATTTCTTCTTCTTTATAGCGCTCCCCTAAGTTTGTGCAGAGCACAGCCAACTGTTCTGTTGCAAACCGTGATACATCCAAGAGGCATCGGGAACAGGCCACGCCCCCCAAAGCTCATTGTGTGCAGGAGTTGGGTAAGTCGTACTACCCTATGGCCAGCATAAGGCAGGACATGTGCGCCAACCCGCGAAAGGAAGCTGTAACCTGAGTGAATTTCTTTTAGCCTTGTTCTGTACGAACTGCGCAGGCCCTCTGACTCTACTTAACTGCTCTGGTCTCCCTACCCCAAAACTTATAACCAGTGTCGGACCATGAGCAACACAGCATGAAATGTTTAACATGACCTGGCGAGGTCTTTTGTTTTTTTTTATTTTTTCGTCTTATTTTGGATGTCTCCAATATTATCAGTTCTCTAGGGTCTCCACCACTAAAGGTCTCCTCTGCGGGTTCACCAATGGTTCTGCTCGGTGGCCTTCATTAGTTTAGGTCGCTCCAAGGGGTCCCTCCAGTATTAGAAGTCCTGACTCCAGGTGGCCACTCCAGTGTTAAGTTCTGCTTTGAGATTCTCCACTATTATACATCACTCTGTAGGTCCCTCCAGTATTACCTGCTGTCTCTGGATATCTCGTTGCATGCCTCGCCCCTACCCTCCTCCATAGCCGTCTCCATAGCCTCTCCATCAGCCGGTACGTCTTTGCTGCGGCATATTGCAGCAAAGGCTTACCGTAACACCCACCCCACGCGGATCGGTGCTAGCACCGATCGCGGGTGCTTCATTTCAAATTTCAACGCGATCGCCTCCGTCAATGCTGCCTGAGGCGTCAAAAAGATGGCGCCGCATGGGCGCCGCCATCTTGTGGGCGCGGCATCTCCGCCAGACCGATGACGTCACGGAGCGGTGATCCGTTGCCATGACAGTCCATCGGTGCCTCACAAGGGCCCTATCTGTCACTCGTTTTAACCTCTTTCATTACATGTGCTATCAGCACTTGGTAATGATGAGGAGTAAAATCCCCATATACTGCCATATTGCGTAGCAGTATATGTAGGATCGTCAGACAAACCTGGTTAAGTACCCTAGGAGCGAAAAATAGTTAAAGTAAAAGTAAAAAAAGTTAATCAAAAAAAAATTATCTTAAAAAACCTAAAAAATTCAAATCACCCCCCTTTCCCTAAACTGATATTAATATTATAAACAAGTAAAATCATAACACAATTAGGTATCACCGCGGCCGAAATGTCCGATCTAATCACAAAATATATAACGGTTTTTGCACTGCTTTACCCGTAACGGAATATAGCGTCCAAAGTCAAAAATGACCTTTTTTTTGGCCATTTTGGAAACTATAAAAAAATTAATAAAAAGTGATCAAAAGGTCGCACACCCTAAAAATGATAGCAATGAAACGCCAATCAAAATCTCAAAAAATACACACCCCACACTTCCCCGTACACCAAAGTTAAAAAGTTATTAGCGCCAGAAAATATCAAACCAGAAGAGGCAAAAACATCAAAAAAAACAAATTTTTGTACAGGAGGTTTTATTTTTTAAATGTAGACCATTATAAAAACCTGTCCAAATGGGTATCCCTGTGATCGTAGCAACCCAATAGAATAAGTGACAGGGCATTTTGGGTAGCAGAGTGAAAAGCTGTGAAATCCAATCGCCACAAGAAAACGTCGCAATGTTGTTTTTTCACCATTTTCACTGCATTTGGGGACTTATGGTTCCCGCGCGTCCCATAGCGCCAGGAATATTAAAATAACCGTCCCTACAAGTGCATTTTGTTACGCCCGTAGACGAGAATAGCCATAACAGCCTTTATGGTGGAAAACTAAAAGTTATAAGATTGTTTGAAGGTGGTGGTGTGAAAATTGGCGAAGTGAAAAACTAAAAACGGCCAAGTCGTGAAGTGGTTAAGGTCTGTTTCTTGGGGGTCTCAAGTATAGGGTCGGCGCTGGGGTCTACCAATTATATATCCCCTTGGGGGTCTGCATATTCGACATCTGCAGCATTTCAACTACCTCCAAACATTCCAGATCTGCTTGTGTAGTCCTGGATTGGGGAATTCAGCTCCCAGTATTGGTAATTCAGCCTATACCACTGTAAGAGGAGAGGAGGCACAATTTGAGGGGAGGAGGAAGGGACCACAATGTTAGAGAAAGATGGGCCACAACATGAGGGAAGTAGAGGGCGCACAATGTGTGGGTGGACGAGAGCTGGATTAGTGCTGATACAAAAGTAAAGCATGCGTTTATATGTGAGTTGGGAATACTATAAGTTGTTGGGCGACAAAAAAATTAGGTAACTGTGGGGGGTTGCTACATAAAGAGGGACACTAAGAAGATGTCCTTATTTGTAAGGCTGCTAATAGGAAGGGTGGGCATGATATGGTGCTGGGTTGCTTTAGAGGGTATTACAGATGGAGTCCATAGGAAGCTGGCCACTTGAAGTGGGATTAATACTATAGCGGGCCTTTTCATGTAATACTATACTAATGCTATGCGGTGTGGATAGGGGCAGGGCAATGGGCGTTCTTAGGGCAACCACAGTTATTTTGTGCCTTCTCTGTCTGTCCCAAAGGTTTGGGTGATATGTTTATAATTTTCAGATCAACCACATCGCTATTCTAAATGTGGATTTTACATAAACAAAAGTTAACAGATAAGTAAGAAGAAGCGATCATGATGGATTCTCAGAGGACACATCTGGTTTGGCACATTGTTACCTACCGAATGGTTGATTGCCAGGCAGAAAATGTAGAAGGTAATTGTTGCCTGTGGCCCTATAGAAAATACATTGGAAAGTGGTGTTTTTTCTGTAGCGCCTTCTATCTCCCCAACCACTCGCTATTTCTTCATGTGTCCTGGTTATTAGAATGTGCTGCCCTACTCGTTTATCCTTCTGGCTTTTCTTCCTGCAGTGTCTTCATAGAAATAAATTTGTCAACTGAGCTCATACGACGTGCAAAGACTAATAATACCGAGCTGGGATAGGTAGGGTACGTTAGTCTTTTGCTTCACTAATCTTCTCACGTCTCTTCTGCTTACTTCTTCCTACTCAGCAACATGCAGCTGAGTTTGTTTGCAGTTTGGGTAAAAAAAATTCTCTGTTTTTGAGTCCTCCAACTAAACGCGCAGCAAGGAGGGAGCAAAGACCATTAGCTACAGACACCTAATTATGACCCCCAGTAGGTGCCCATTTTTTATTAATGAGGATGGATGATTACTTGTGACGAAAAGTGCTCTTCTCTGATCTCATTTGCAAATTAACTTTGGGTGAACTTTTTTATATAGGTAAGCGGTGAGTTGTAACATAAAATATGTGATTTTACAGACTGTCTATGTGATCTGATCAGGCTCAACACACCACCTGTTTTCTATCTGCTGGAGACTCAGAACTCTGCAGTCTAATTTTTGAATTGGCCTTCTGCAGATTTTTTAGGTTTCTTCAAGTACACCAACACCTTTTAGATCTGATTACTCATGATAATAAGAGAATGTTATAATGCCATAATACAATTATTCACATTATTGAGAAGAGCTAAGATTCCTCTGGGCAGGGCCGCTCCAGGTTTTCAGTGGGCCTGGAGCGACACAGCCTCAGTGGGCCCCTGGGCAAGTTAACTGGCAAGCGGCATGGGTTATTTTATACACGCTGCCTCACCCCCCATAATTAATTATATGTAGCCCCCCCCCATGGGATTAATTCTATACAAGCCCAAGGCCCCCCTCACCACCCTTAGTTTGGCAGCCCCCCCTTCCCCCACAAGGATTATTTTCATCCTTTTTCATTCCCCCTCCCGCCCATATATGCAGAGCCGCCCCCTTCTCTCCAGCCCCCCAACATGATATTCATGCACCATTCATTATATAGCGCCCCCTCCTCTCCCCATTATTATATACAGCTCCCTCTTCACTCCCCCCCAACCATTATAAACATCCCCTCCTCATCCCCCTCCGCATTCCTTGTATACCGCCCCTACTCACCCCCCATTCATTATATACACACCCACCTCACACCCCCCATTCATTATTAACACCCCTCCTCATCCATCCCCAGCCCCATCCATTAATACAACAGACCGCCTCCTCCTCACCCCCATTCACTATTACAGCCCCCTCCGCATACCCCCCATTCCATATATACAGCTCCTCTTCAGCCCCCCCCCTCATTATAAACAGTCCCCTCCTCATCCCCCTCCCATTCATTATCCTACACGCCGCCCATCCTCACCCCCCCATTCCATATTAACAATCAACAGCCCCCCTCCTCTCAAACCCCCCCCTTCCCCATTCCAGTTATACTCCCCTCCTCACTCCCCCTCCAGCTTCATTATATACAACCCCCCGGTCCTAACCACCACAGCACGAGATACAGCCCAGCCGCGAGCCCCCTCCCCATTACATTATTACAAGCCCACGTCCCTACATCCCCCGTCGCCCATGCATATAATTACAGCCCCCTCCTTCACCCCATGTCATTTATCTACAAGCCCCCTCCTCATCATACCCCCCTTCATGAATATCCAGCCCTTCTCACCCACCCATGTTTCACTTCCGTACGTCCGAACTATAAAAACGGCCTAGTACCCTGCAGCACGGCCAGACTGCTTGTGACGGGTTCCCGCATGGCAGCGCGCCTTGCGTCAGACTGATCGCCGCTTTATGGGTGCCAGCACCCCTGGCCAACGCCAGGCTGCTTTGTAATGATATATGGCCAACGAGTGGGCCCTCCCAGCAGCTGGGGCCCCGGCACTTGCCGGGTTTGCCGGGTTGCTGGAGCCGGGCCTGCCTCTTGTGTTATCTGGACCTTATTGTCACAAACACAACTGCCGGATTCCACACACGGGGTTTGCGGTACGCCAGGAGACCCACGCAAGATCAGCCCTATAAGCTCCGCCCCCTCAACGACAAATGGGCGTCCTTGATTTTCTCACCTCTTCCCACTCCTCTCAGTCACACCGGTGCAAACCCACTCTCAGCTCTTCTCATGTCAGGATAACCAAATGCCATCCGAATTAGACCACCTGACCAACCCGCATGGCCCAGGTGGCGCCCAACCACACTATGTACCCCACCTAACCCGCCCCACCGCCCTACCCCCCTTTCCACTTAGTTCCTATGAACGCTACTACGAGCACAGGGCCCTCTGGCCCCCCGAAAGTCACCCAGTCCCTAAACTCACGTATCATAGTCTGCCACCACGGTGTTAATTTATGGCTTATACGATAAGCCCCACACCATGGCGCGCACACATTACCACCCAGATACACACTCTTCTAATGCAGTACAGTTCACCTGGACCACCCCTGTCTTGAAGCTACTACTATGCACACAAGATATTCACAGGGTAACACGGCTTAAGCCGGAAATTCCCTTCTCCGGAGGTATGGGAACTATAGAGCAAAAACGTATTAAAAAGGACTATTAATATTCAAAAGAGGCACACTGCTTAATGTTCCAAAGAGGTAAAATAACAGACATACAGCACGCAAACAGTAAATAAAAAGGGAGAAAAATAAAAGAAAGACAGACCTCTTACTATCCTCGAATGTGGCTAAAGATCCGCTGTGAGAAAACCGATGAAATTTTTATAGAAGTCCTTAAACGCTTGAAGCCAATTCCCATGGACAACACCCATTCAATGCTGGCTGTTACTTTCAACTACAACAATTGAATCCTCCCCTCCCCTCGGTCTATAAGTGAGAGGGGTGATTGCTAACAAGCCTATCAAGATTGTGAAAATCAGGGACCACTTTTCTTCCAAAAGACTGTCAATATCTTTTCCCAAGCAGTCCCCTGATAATAAGACATCCACACACATTTACTCAGCATGAATTACAACATCTAACAATAGCCAACACCATTATCTAATGTCGGGATCACTCAATTCTAATAGCGTTGTCTTGGCTTCCTTCCTCTAAATCCTTGTTCCGTGACACCTTTCACAGACTAGAGGGGAGACTGATCCAGATCCTTTGACAAGAAATTGAAATAGGTGCTTATGACTAAGTTTTTCTTTGAAGTATGCATTTTTTTTCATGTTCTTAAGAGTCATTGTAAGACACATAAAAACCATGAGGAGGCCCGTGGAGACACCCAGTTCCAGTGCACAGGAAACCATGAACATTTCTAGGGACAGAGGAACCAGTTTACCAATTCTTGATAAGGGGGGAGGGATGAGAACAACGGGAATCACAGAGGGGGGTTGGGGTCTGTTGCCCCTTAATTACAGTGCTTATCGGGCAAGGGACTCTCCTATCATAAGAAGGACTCATAATCCATAATTTCTAATTCTGCCAAACTTATTGCAATACACTCCCCTTGTTAGAGATGGCATGGGAGATTGATTCCACGAGCATCTCACTAGCCCATCTCCAGTGGCGACCCCCCACTGGTGAGGACATACAAATATCCAGCCCTTTCCACTACTCACAGTTCCATTTCTAAACAAATGAGGTTCAAAATTAGCCGGACTTTAGTCTCCGGAACCACTGACAAATCCTAAGATGGTGTGTCCCTGTCCCGCTAGGGCGCTTCCAATGTGGGCTCTATCCACATTTAACAGCCTCAACACCTCGGGTCCTTTGTTGCCAATACACATGTTTCAGAGATTGTCTCCTCCTGGGCCTCCTCCTGTCATCTATCTTTGGGCTGTAAGATAGCCCCATCCAATGCCCTCCCATGCCAGGTTAACTAATGTTCAGAAACTCCAGACTGATGTCTGAACATGGACAACTCCGACTGTTGTGACCTCCGAGATACAAAGCAAGTGTCAGCAGTCTCAGCTAAAAGTCCTGGCTCCCCTCACTGCCCACTACCACTCAGCCTGTTATGACTAACCCTATTATTAATCCATCACACATTGTTGGGTCAGTACAATCAATAGTGTGCACATATTACGTTGATATTGGACAGCTCCAACTGTAACGGGGGGAAACATTTGCAGAATCCTTCCTTGGGCGCTAATGCCCCTCCTTCATCACCTCAGGCTCGGGGGTGGTTTGAACTACTTCCATTATCAACTTAGTCCGTTTCCTGTAATTGGTGTGAAGAAACATTACTAATTCAGAGTCACAATGGGGCAGGGTGTGATTATATCATCCTCTGCACTGGTCAGAAAATAGCTCTAGAACCTGGATTGCGAATTGCCACCATGTCGTCATCACCGTCAGCTCGTTGGAACCTATCACATTAACATCACTGTCCAGTTTCTGTGGTGGGTTCATAAACAGTATACTCAAGACCCAAACTTTTGGACGTGATAAACATTTTCTGCTGCTGCCAGTGGCGGGAATATTCTGCAACAATCCCTGTATCTATTCGCTCCCAATCCGTGTTCCACACCTCACAAGACTTTTGACATAGCACAATGTCCTCATCATCACGTAGGCTAGGCTACCGTCACCCATGTAGTACATATGCATTCACATATTAGGACAGTTCAACTGTGGTGGGAAAAACATCCCACACGACGCTGGGAACGAAACTGCCATGGAATTAGTCCCCCAGTAACACGTAGTGGACTTATCACAGACTCCTTGACTTGCTTTGATCGACATCCAAGATGCCCATATCTCCATCAGGGTTGACTCTCTCCAAACAAAGAATAAACAGGAGCTTAGTGTGTGGGGTGTTCCCCTCAATTCCCCAAAACAGTCATCTGCCCTGTGTTGTCCCATATTGGTCGCATACCACCACACCGACCATATTAAACACAGACTCGGCGTGGGTAGGCTTAGTACTCCTCCGCCAGTTATCCTTTGTAGGTCCTCTGGCAGGCTGCTATCTGGCTTGGAAAATAAGTATCCGCTAATCCATGTCCGGCCTGTTGTTATCCGTAGGCTCTTGGCCATTACACGTTGCTGCCCATTGCCTCTGGGCTAAAGAATTGCACAACGGATAGACGTGCCTAACCCTTCAAACTCCAACTCGGCTTTACTATCCGCAAATCTCTTTCTCCCTCTGTGCTTGACCCTCTGCAAACTCTGCTCCATCTGGGCTTGATGCGTTGGGGCCATCATTTGCCTGACTCGCCTTGAATCTTTGCCAGATTTACTTCTCTTTTGGATCTGAAATCATCCCACCTTTCGCTTTCCTCTGGATTTAGACGCTCCCTGCCAACCTTTGCTGAGCTTCACACGACTTCCAAGCTCCGCGTTTGTGGGTTTTACACTCACATTCCAAGCAGTTGGAGACCAGTGCCCAGGTAGGGGGTCCTTTCATCCATCTTCTTATAAGTAGCCAACATCTAGCAGTCATTGCCAAAATAAAAGATAGAAAATAGAAAAGAGGTGGACTGTTTTGCACAGGAGGTCTTAAGACTAGCACTGATTTTTTCCTTCTGTAAACTGGGGTGCTCATTTGCAATGATTCCACGTTCTAAGATTGCAACGGTTAATACTTAAACCAGCTACTTACCGCTCTATTACAAAAAAAATGTAGCCCACCACCGCTGCTGCAACAATTTGTCACGAGCAGCCCGCCGCCCTCGTACGTGACTTGGTGTGCAACCGTACACGTTTTATTTAGCCAACTTCAAACTGTTGGTGGCTCACCTTTCACTCGACAGAAATTGAGCATAAATCCCACCTCATACGCTCCTGCCACACTTATTGATTTATACTGGGACCAATAAGTATCCCACGCTACAATCAACTCTTGCGCTCAAGCGTCACCTTGTCACAGCCATAACATGCACACTCAGCACTCCTCAGCATCACAACCGGCTAACACACTTCACAAGCTAGAGTTCGCAGAGCATACAGGGGACCAGAAATTAAAGTGAACAGCTTTATCAAAAAGTTGATCATGCGTTAAAAAGATATTAAAAACAAAAGATTATAAAGCAAAGGACACACAACACTCATCTCGGCACTTTAAGTAAATCCTGATTCCCCTGGAGTGGAAGACCTAAGGAACACACTCAGCTTGTCAAGCGTCCCCCAAATTGAACATCCATTCCTGGATTTCAATATTGTGGTTTATAATCTTTTCACAGTTTGGTTCAGTTTTTAGAAACAATCCCATTCATTATTCCAGAGGTCATTCATGATGGGCAAAGTTTTTAATGCGGGGGGAGAGTCCAGGAATATTTAAAAACAGTTGCAATGGGGGTAGGTTGCAGAGGAAGGTGACCAATGGGCTTTGAGGCACCCCCCACCGACAATTCTGCAGGTCAGAGTTTTCAGGTTGTAGGATCTCCAGGATGTGTGCTAGATACCCTCAGGACCCCCCTATAAAGTTGTATTACCTCCATTACTTGGTTTCCCTTTTTTCTTTTTGTTTCAGAATGATAAAATATTAATATTAAAATATTAAAATATTATTTCTGGGAGTGATCTTTGTTGGGTTGGGGTGCAATTTGTTTGGTTTAGGTGTGTTCTGCAAAATCTGCAAACATTTCAATAAAAATCTGTCAATCAAACAAAAACATTGCTGATTCTAGAAACAATTTTCCATAGGCATACAGTCGGGACTAGGTAGTTTAAGTGTGTCATAAAGCTAATGCAGTGTCACTATCATTTCAAGGCTGGACTATGGGCGTGTTAACTTAAGATTGGGACTGCAGATTGACTTACACACCCGACTCCCTCTTCGCGGATCCATGGCCACGTTCTCTCTTGGTGGATTCGAGCTTCCGGCGATTCACTAAGGCAGTTCCCTGCACCTCCGACGCCCACCGGTATCGTGCTGGCGCTGAAGTCCGCTGAGGTCCGGCGGAGATTCAGCCGACTCCTATTCGTTTGAGTTAACTGCGCGTGTTCCATAGCGACACTTTTTTTTTTAATTTCTGGCGGTGTCATCCAATCTGGCGGGTTTTTCGTGCGGGGCCACTTTCCCCCCCGCCCCCCCCCGGTTTCCGTCGTGTGTATGTCCCGGCTCGATGTGGCCACAAGCCGATCGCTGTGCGCCGAAATCCCGGGGTGCAATACAAGGAAAATCGCGGCAAAAACGGAAAATTGTTAAACCCCGTCGCAAAAAACCGCGAATCGGAGCCCTTAGTAAATGACCCCCCAAGGCCCTTACAACATGCCGCAATGTAAATAGGTTCTGGTACATTTCATGGTTTTGCATGTTTATATATATAACGATGCCTTTTCTGCGTTCTGAATATGACAATCAGGAGGCAAGGCAGACATCTGAGAGAAATATCTGACCAATAGGCAGATTTTTAAACTTTTGCTGCAACGTTTCATAGCATTTGTGTCTTATTTTTTTTTTTTGCCGCCTTAGACTCTCCCTTCGAGCTTTGCCATTGTCCTAGTTTCTCTGCAGTGTTCCCTGAATTGTCACCTGGATCCAGAAGTTTTTTTTAAAAACTCACAAAAGATCATGCAAATTTTGGAGCAAATCTTTAGGCTTGCCCCTGACATGTATGGAAAATTAACTTTGGAACTGACTAACGACTTTGGAGACTTTTTGCTTTTGTTTTAAAAAAGTTGCAAACTTAATAAAGACCAAAATACCACATGTATCAATAAGGAAACACCGCTATGATACGCCTGACCTGTAGAAAACCAAAAACGGCCCAAAAAAAGACAGACAATGCCTGCTCTGCTTCGCAAAATAATCTCAACATCATAAGAAATAATAAGGGGTGAAAAAACTCACATTGCAGAACAAAAATGTAATATTTCACTCTATATTTCAAGATATTTCTTCTTCCTGGTGCATGTAAGTGGCATTATCTTGTGACACAATTGAAAGTTAAATCCCCATCCGTCACCGAATCAGTCAGATTGTGTCCGACGGCCCACAACACGGTGCTGGATTCCTGGTTTATCCTGATGTATTTTTAGGGATTTCTTGTTTATGAGCATTTTTGGTGGCGTCTTTGGTCACAATCTTTTTGAGAACAGGGAAACTTTTTTGCAAATAGTTAGTATGGCAAATAGACGGCACGTGATGCTTTGTGATAGGGTCATTAGTCACAGCATTATTACGGATGTGACCATAAATTTAAGTAACAAAATTGTGATCTTGCGACAGTTTCGAGTTAACAACGGGCAATAAATAGAATTTCATTAGGAATTATTGTCACATCTCCGAAATTATGCAGCTGGCCGCATCAGAAATCTCATCACGGCCAGGTCTTATTGCCGCATTCCATAGCCATACGCGCCAACCAGAACCCCAAAATCAGTTATAGTGGTGCAATCGGGCCAAAAACATTTCTTCTGTTACATATTATCACAAAAACAAGCCATATAATGCATAAATAGGATAAAGATAGCATCATAGGTACGGGTTACATTGTGGCCCGCTATGGCAATTGAAATGATTACACTGCCTAATATTAAGGTCTACTATACTATATCTGTATATGAGTACATAGTGGATCAGGTCTTATATTATCACTTTTTAAAACTGAAATCTGTCATTTATTTCCCCTTAGCTCTGCTGCGCCTCTTGCCCCGTATTTATGGGGTATATCTAGTGTTTGGCGCCTACCATTAGAGATCACAGCTTTTGTGGCGCACCTGTGAATTCTGACACTTTTTTGCGGGGCTTTCCTTCCATATTTTCCAACTCATTTTAAGGCCAATTTTTGGCGCATAATGTAAACAGCTACACCTGGTCGCGGTGTCTATTTCTCCTTATGAATGGGGCGACAGTTCTAAACGTTTCTTGTTTGGCGCGGCAACGTCATTAATTCTGTGCGCCACAACCTTACTCTCACTGAAAAAAAACAAAAGAACAATTGTCAAGCAAGCACGTTTTCAGCCCCCCTACCAACCCCCCTGCGCACCAAATTATTAATTCCTAGAAATGTGAATTCTTTCTTTTATTGCTCTAATGTAGATCTTGCTGTTCCTCTTTGTATTGGCGCCCTCTGCTGTTTTTCTTTAAGTCCTTCGCAAAAAGCTTATAATTAAAGGAAACCTACCGCGGACGCCTCCTGCACTTCTATTAGCCGCGCAGCACAGGTTGCGCGCATGGTAAGCGCCGAGTCACTCTCTTCCCTGCACCGGCTATATAAAGTTGAAAAGTTTGTTAAAACCGCGATTAAAACCGCGGTTAAAACACTAACAAAACACAGCTCGGCACCATCTCACCCTGGATCTGGTTGCCGTTTTCCATCTGAACACTGGCCACTTCCAAGTTGTGTTCCTTAATGGGGTTGTTCCCAAAAAACAAGTTAGAGCCCTATCATATGGTAGGCCTACCTTGCGGATCGGTGAGAGCCTCAGTATAAGACCCCCACAGATCACAAGAACAGTGGGTTTCCGATGTGGGTCCAAGGTACCTTGGGGGCGCTCCATGATGAAATTGGGAGTAGTGGAGCTAGCTTTAGGCACTGATATTTTTACTGTACGCTGACCCCTTCCATTAGACAAGAGAATCCAGCATTTCTGTGTCCCGTCCCTTTATGCACTGACCCCCATGCCCGTTCGAAGGATACACCACCTTTTTCATGCACCTTTTAACATGGAGCGTGCAACACATTTCTGTTGGACTAAGAATGAATAATTATGTTGCAAGCATCAGTGCAGAATTTTGTGTCACGGAATATAGTGGCAGGCGCTCCAAAAATTGTCATGTCGCAACCCAATATGTATGCGCGGACCACGTCTATCTTAAACTACCGTTGCCGCAGTGTGGACTTGAAAACACATGCAAAGTCCGACAGAAAACTGGCGCACGGAGCTTAGTAAATCTTGGCCATTGTGTACTGTGGGCAAGCCTGAACAGGTGGGTATTCAGATTACGTTTGAAGGTTTGGATATTAGGGGACAGTCTGACACATTTTGGTAGAGAGTTCCAGAGTATGGGAGATGCAAGGGAGAAGTCCTGGATTCAGTTGGGAAAAGAGTGGATGATAGTTGAGTGAAGCTGAAGGCCCTGTGAGGAACGGAGATTACGTGTTAGATGGTATTGGCTGATAAGTTCAGAGATCCTTACGTTGTAAGGATACATGAGAAGGATTCTGACTTTTCCTCACAACGTATGGCACAGACGTATCCCACTGTTTGCCTATTCAGTGGGATACGTTGCCCGTGGATCCCCCCTCCCCATGGAATTCGGGGAGAGGAGTGTACTTCAAATGCAACCTGTGATTAGCTGCTGCCAACGGATGGGCCGCACCCCTAGTGATGTAATTGTCCTTATATGGAGAGTGACATTACCGGGGTCTCCCTCCTGCCGAGCGCTGATGAATTCGTCGAGACTGTGGAAGGAGATGCAATATTTGGCATCTGCTCCCCATAACCTTCTATTGCCTTCGCTAAGCGTATATGTCGCTCAGGCGGAGGCTGCAGGAAGGAAAGAATAGCTCGCTACACCTTTCCATCCTGCTTTTTTTGGTGGACAGAACGTTAAGTGGCCAGAAAGAGGCAACAACTATGCCTTCGTCTGCCACTATTTATCAATGTACATGCTAAAAGTATATGGCGGGTACTTTGCCGACATATAAGCTTAGTGTATACAAAAAACGTGATGTGAGCGCAGCCTTATCTGGGAGCTTGCGAATGTGGACTGATGAGTACTGATGAGTCTGTAGGGACTTTAAATTTCTTTTAGTGTCTTTGATATATTGGTTTGCTGAATAGCAGCTATTATGCCCATTGTGCATTTTTTTGGTGTATAAATCCTGATCTAAACTTTATCTTACAAATACAGGCTGTCCCCAGGTTACGTACAAGGATTTGTACTTAAAGGAAACCTACCACTTAGAATGGCAGGGCTAAGCTGTAAGTACTCAGGAGAGGCTTCGGCGCTGCGCGCGACCGTGCGCGCTCAACATCTCAGCTATTTCCTATGTAGGCGCGCACACGATCGTGCGCACGCAGCGCCGAAGCCTGTTCTGGTCTAGAGTTTAAAAAGTGTTAAAACCGCGATACCGCGGTTTATAACACTAACGAAAGTAAGTACCGGCACCAGCTCACCCTGAGCTGGTGCTCGGTACTTACAGCTTACCCCTGCCATTCTAAGTGCTGATCATTGCAGCCTGGGACTAAAGTAAAAAATTACCAGATTCACCAGAGGTCACAGGGGGCAGAGAGGTCCGTCTGTAACTAGATGGCATCTGTAAGTAGGGGACCACCTGTATGCAAATTATTGTCCGAGGCTACTGGGGTGTGTACAAAGGCTACTCCATGCCCCAGTAGCCTCTCCTCTTCCATCTCCTTGCCCGTCCTAGTTGAGCTGCTGATTCATGCCCCCGAAGTTGTGACATTAAGCAAATTTTCTGGAATAAAACTAAGCCAACATATAGGTTATAAAGTTGTACTAAAGTTTTAAAATGCAATATATTTATTATCCAGCATTAGACACTTTTATTATCCCCCGCACTGTCTAGTCTGTCTGTGCTCTGTTTCTAACAGTTTTGGTTTATCTCCTCGATTATATATGAAGGATGAAAACAGCAATAAAGGGGAACATCATCTAAAAGTGCAAAAATGATGCGGTAACCTCATTTGTCATAAGAGCAGCATAAACACCTCCAGCCTGTAAACAAGGAAATCCATTATTGTAAAGGTCAGATGCTGCTGCTTGTATCATCCCCTGTCAGACACAACTGAATGTCGGAAGACTTGTTTTTTTAAAGGTTATCAATGTGTTGTATTCAAAGGTTTTCACTCCTCCTAAGGCCTATTAGAAAATTCTCAGAGATTGTAATTTACTTTGTGGACAACAAGTTAAACTTTTGGGATAATTGCTGAAGGTGAGGTGCTTGTAAGTGTGTCTTGCGACACAATTTGAAATGTTAAATCCCGCGCTTAGTCTGAATTTGTCGGGTTGTCCGATGACCACCCCCCCCCCATTTCTGTTGCGTGCAAACCAGCGCCAATGTGGCAAAATCCGATCGCGTGCACCAAAATCCCTTGTTAAATGTGGTGCAAAACTGAAATTGCCGGGAAACTCGGCAAAAATGTGGCCTGCGAACCCTTAGTAAATGAGCCTCATTGTGATTTGGTTGCTGTGGGTGGGGGAGGGGTGGAAACTGACATTAAAGGGGTTGTACTTAACTCTCTCATGTGCCTCCCTTTGCTGCTGGCCTCTGTTGATACATAGAAGCTCTGAGGTGACATGACGTTAACAACACACATCTGCTTCAGCCTGGGTAAGGCTAGAGCCAGAGGTTATAACGGGTGTGTGCTATCTACACAATGACACTGCTTAGTCTTCATACAAAAAAAGACCAGCGGTGATGGGAGGTGACTTAATGGACCCGAACGTTTACATATAAGTCCTTTATTCTTTTTTTTTTTGGCAGAAAATTATTATCCCAAAATTAATTATCCCAGAAAACCCCTTTAATAGTAATGTTTAGCCAATGAAAAAGATACCCACAACTTCTCATTCTCTCATTTTCTATTAATCTGCATCTAAAATAATCAAGGTCGATGAGTTAACCACAAAAACAATGAATAGATTTGAGTTAGTCTCCATCACTAACTTATTAATAAGAATATAATATGCATTATTCTTCCATCTATATTCCCAAATTACAGCCTATGTTAAGGGAGTTTTCTAGGTTTCCACCCTTAGGGTCTAACCCTCAGATCTTCTGACTGGTGAGGTCCTCAGGAGTCATATGTTAATGATCAAACATTGGTGTCTACATGTTGTTAGATTAGCAACTACCATACATTGTAATGTTGTACGGAAATAAGGAGCCACTAATAAATAAACTTTGCATATCAGGCTCTGTCAGTAAAGAAGGAGTTAATCCTTTGTGTCTCCTGACAATGTACATAAGCCCAGGTACTCCTCCGCTCCCGTCCGGTGCAGCTTTGCATAGTTTGTTGTAGCAACTCACCTGCTGGTAATATACAAATCAGGGGACGGCATGGCAGCGAGCTCAGCAAGTGTCCTGTGGCTGGAAAAAACTAAATTACAGATCCAAAATCTGCAGGTAAAAAAGTTTTACATAAATAAACTACATAAATATTAAGGGTCGCTCTGACCCAAGTAGTAGCTGAAGATCCTCTGTCCGGCCCAGGCTGTTATACAATAATGCGCCTGTAAGTCAAGGAGAAGATTTAATCATTTCACGTTAATTTTGATGTTAAAGTTGAATTCATAAGTAATCTATTATGTGATTAATGTATAAAGCTAACTTTATGATGGACAGGGATCATTAATTGTCCCTGTGTAATCAGCCAATTACTTTGGACTTGCCAATCTAGTTCTCATAATACAATGGAGTAGTTGAAGTCAACCAGCCCCTAGGCAATGTTATGTGCAGGTCAGCATCAGGGGGGTAACTATAGACCCTATAGCAGATATAGCCACTATAGCAAATAGACACATACTTACAATACCATATACAGCATATACACACACATACAAATACAGTATATACACACCACACACACATACAACATATTCACACCCAATACACTGACAATAAACCCCTAGGCAGCATGTTATAAAGCAGCAGGGGCTGTGAAAATTGACATAATGGGGCTCATTTACTAAAATCGTGCATTTTCGTCGGGTTTCCCGAATATTTCCGTTTTGCGCCGAATTGCACCAGGATTTTGGCGCACGCAATCGGATTGTGTCACACCGGCGCCAATTTTCATGCGGAATTTCGAAAACCAAAAATCGCATCACAAGAATAGCACTCACATACACTGGGACGAAGAAGGGGAACTCCGGCGGACTTCAGCGCAGCAGCAACACCTAGTGGATATCGGGCGCACGACCTTAGTGAATCCCGGCAAGCTCCGAATAAACGTCGGACAACTCGCTGCGGGATCGCGAATGGACCGGGTAAGTAAATGAGCCCCAGTATTTCTGTTTAAATCGTTGCTCTTTCTATGCTTTATATACATTGGACCATCCTATCAGTGGTTGAAAGCCCTCAGTATTCACACAG
Organism: Engystomops pustulosus; assembly: GCA_019512145.1. Taxonomy (NCBI): domain Eukaryota; kingdom Metazoa; phylum Chordata; class Amphibia; order Anura; family Leptodactylidae; genus Engystomops; species Engystomops pustulosus. The sequence goes on along the minus strand of CM033642.1, from coordinate 243,274,696 downwards.
AGATATCTGCAATTCTGCTGTACAAGCTGGTCAGCAACTCCTGCTTTATACCATGCTGCATGCATATAGGACAATGGGGCACATTTACTAAGGGTCCGCGGAACGCATTTCCATCGGGTTTCCCGAATTTTTCCGTTTTTTAGCACACACGATAGGATTTTGGCGCATCGGCTTCAGCTTCACGGGACACAAATCGGGGGGGGGGGCGGGCCGTTGGACAATCTGATGGATTTGGACAACGCGGGATTTAACATCTCAAATTGTGTCGCAAGACATGCACTCACATACACCGGGAAGAAGAAGGTGAACTCCGGCGGGGAAGTGACAAATGCATGATCTTGGTGAATCGTGCCGGACTTCATCTTCGTCAGACAGTCGGGATCGGGGGTCGCGACAGGACCGGGTAAGTAAATGTGCCCCTATTTGTACAATATGCTCAGTTTCTACTGCTGTGTTACATGATATCTGCAGATAGGACACTATGGAAAACTGCTGTGCTACCCCTGCTCTGTAACATGCTGCCTGCAGGTAGGACACTTTGTACAATCTGGTCAGCTCTTCCTCCTCTATAATATTTTGCCTGCAGATAGGACACGATGTACAATCTGCTCAGCTTCTCCTGCTCTATAATATGTTGCCCGAAGATAGGACACTTAGTATAATCTGCTCTACTGCTCCTGTACTCAAATATTCTACCTGCAGATTGAACACTATGTACAATCTGCTAAGATTCTTCTGCTCTATAACATTCTGCATGAAAGTGGTACTCCTCCTGTTCTGTTACACTAGGAAGCTTGAACATATATTATACTGACCACTTCTTATTAGACGTCTTGGTTTCTATTGTTGGTCCCCTAGTTGCCATTAGAACCCGTCAGCTAATAGGACGGTTCTTTTAGACTTTAACTGCCATCAAAATTATGGGTGTAACTGCCTCCATTCCAGCAACTACTACGGGGCCCAGGGTGTGAGGGGGGCCCGGTATCCCAGACTATGAAAATAATAGTGTTAGTGAAAGGTGCATAGTCTCACTATATGTAATGATTCCTCCACAATAATCTAGTTCATCCATAAAGATACGGTAGTCAAATATTCCTGCATAAACATTGGGTGTTTTAGATTAGCAACATTCTAGGTAACATTTTACACCTTAACCTTCTGGATGAATAACTCTTAATTATGTGGCTGCACCAATGGCATCTGTCATCACACAGAACATGTCAATAATAATAATACATCACATAGCAAGAGCACCTTCTTTTTAGCTATTACTTGAGGTTGTAAATTAACTCTAAGGTTGGGGGCACACGGATTGCCAGGACCAGGACAGGACAAAGACAGGACCAGGACCATCTGCAGTAGCAGCAGGATTCAAAACAATCCCTTCCTCATTCCATAGCAAATTGTCCCTGACTAGAACCAGAAAATTTCAGTCAATTTGTAAAACTGCCTACTGTAGATGGGCGCTCATGCACATAAACATAGAAATCAAGAGCTGCGGTCGGGTAATTCTATGCTAGGCTTTGCCTATGATGAAGCTACTGACATCATTTCGCAGCCTTCCATTTTTTTAGTGAATCCCCAAGGTGGATGAAACATGGGCGATTTTTATGTTGCCGGTTTTGCGTACATACAGCTCAGAAACTTTGAAAATAATGAAGGCACACAAGGGGGAATATAATATGACTTAGTTGGCAGTTTCTGGTGGACAAGTCCTGTAAAACGCTCAATTACCAATATTTTTTTAGTTGGTATTTCAAGTCAGTTTGGTGAGTGGTGCAGGCAGGGGCGGGTGGATCGTAATCCGGATTACAGAGTCTAATATATAATGTATCCATCTTGCAGTACACTGGCCAGAGGAAGATTAAGACTCAATGGGGGCATATGTTAATTTGGGCGCAGGGTGGCGCAGAAGGCCCGTTATAATTTTCAGTGGGATGAAAGCTTGTGACGCAAGGGATTAATGATTTGGTGCACAAACAAAACGGTTTAGATCTCTTTCCCCATTCAAGAAGATGAAATAAAACTCCCTAGATAAGCTTTTAGCTGCTCTAATTTTGCGCCAAAAATTGCGCCCAAAAATGAGTCAGAAAAACAGGAGCACCGAAAAAGTGTCAGATTCACAAGTGGCGCCGCTATTTTGCACCAAAGAAAAGAACAAGTCGTGAGTGACGGAATAACAACAATATTGTGACGCCGACACTTCATAAATAAGAGGCGCAGCGAGGGGAAAGAAAAAAACATCACCGTCAGTTTTCCGTTTGAAAGGCGATCATAAATGACCCCTAATATGCCAATAAAAGATTCCCCCAACTGACCACAAAAACAGACAAGAGATCTTTTGCTTTGTGTAAGGAGGGAAAAAGTAGCTGTAGATATTAGTCAAATATTCATTTGGAATATCGAGGGTTTCTGGATTTGAGATCCTGCGCACTTGTAGGCTTAATATATCAGTAGATTATAATATTTTTTTTCTCTGCATTGACAGGAGTGGAAGGAATTTACAAGTAATTTATATGATGCCGTGCAACAACAGATGACAGAGAATAACATCAACTTCTTCAACGACCTGTCCGAAACAGAAAAGATTTTTGTCCTGGAAAAAGCAGCCAAAGCCTTAAAGTCAGGTATATGTATGTTTTTACAAGCCTGGAATATTTCATATATGGCAGGATGATCCTGGAACCTGTGCCATCATGGTTGAGTTTTTAGAAACAATGGTTTACAAGTGTTGGATGCATCTTCTACAAGTTACCCATACTTACTCATTTACATATTGTAATGAACGGTTTAGGGCACCACAGTGGATAAGTGTTTAGTACTACAGTCTTGCAGCACTGGGGCCCTTCGTTCAAGTTCAGCCTAGGACAACATTTGCAAAAAGTTTGTTTGTTCTCTCCATGTCTGCGTGGGTTTCCTTTGGGTCCTCTGGTTTCCTCCCACACTCCAAAACATACTGGTAGGTTGATTAGATTATGAGCTCCATTGGGACAGGGACTGATTTGGAAACCTCTGTACAGCGCTGCGGAATCTGTGTGCACTATATAAATAAAGGAATTATTGATTTAAGGGATTCTAACAAAATCTGCATGTCAAACAGGAGCATTTCACATCAGAATTGGTCTTATCTCACTTCCAGGTGCCATTTACAATGATCTTTCAGCTCGCATTAGCTCAAGTTTAGAAGAAAATATCCTCAATTGTGTTGCTCAGGAACAACAAGATGGTGTCATCCCAAGGAGCGATGTGATGGCGTCACATATTCAGGATGGAGTGGTAGGTGGCATTTGTTCTTCTAGACAAAGAAGGAAACAACAAGTTTTGCTCACTTATTATTACCGATAATATAATATATGATATTAAGATAATGAAGGTAACGCCTGGCAATTTTTACAGGATTTGCATGTTTTCCTTGTTAAAAAACAAATATTAGGCCCTGATATGCTAGTTTAACAGCCCTACTCTCTATTACTATAGTCCCATTTCACAGTTTGTACTTTGCCAGTAAAAATAAGACAAATATTAAAGCAACTAATGGGCTGATAAAGTGAACAAAAATAACCTTTATTGTATTTACAGGAAATCTGCATTTCTACATATCTCTATGGTAACAGACAACAAGGAAAATTACTTCTGTAGTTATGTTCAAATCTTTTCCATTAGGAGCCTCCTTTGCAGATTCCATTAGAAATCGCCTATAAAAAAACCAAAAGATTTGGAATGGAAGCCTAATGAACTCAGTTATAGTCTATGGCAGTGGTGGCGAACCTTTGGCACGGGTGCCAGAGGCGGCGCTCAGAGCCCTTTCTGTGGGCACTTGGGCCATCGCCCCAGCACGCCAGACAGGACTCAAAGAGATCCCTGCTAGTTGCAAGACCACTAAAAGATGCGCTTGCAGTCCCCATTTTATTTTGAACTTACTTTGCTACTGGGGCCCTGTGAAGAGGGGGAATGATTAGAACCGGGCAAAGCCGAAATTCTGTCCGAATTATCTTTGGGAGGACCCTTCCTGTGGCCCCCACCGACTATCTGAGTTGTGTGACGAGGGACACAAGCTCATGACCCAAGAAGCTTAAAATGATGCAGAATTTCCATCTTTCTACTGTGTTGGATGTCCTCAGGAGGCGAGCAATCTGATATAAAGTGTTGGAACAGAGACAACAGCGGAGAATAATTATGATTTAACTCTTTGGTTGGCTGACCTAGCGGATAAATAGGGGGGGTTTTCGTTGCGTTGGGCACTCGCGGCTAAAAGGGTTTGCCTCACTGGCTCTATCGGATCTTCTGGGGCTCTACTCACACATAACATTTGCAAAAATTTATCACTCCCTATATGTCATTTCTCTGCTCTTCAAGACTTTTTTCAGAGTGGCAGGCCGCATCTGCAGGAGGCGAGCGGAACAATCCGCTCAGAGCGAGCGGCAGAGACATGCGCGGGTCCCTGTAAAGGGCGGCGAATTTGCCGCTCTAAAGTGGGCGATTCGCGGGCGTCCATTAACGCCCAATCGCACCAGCTAAAAATCCGCAGTCGTTCTTTAAGACACAGGCGCGATTTATATGCGGATCGACCGGCACCGCCGCCTTCTTTCCGGCACGACTGCGCGCTCCTGCCCCTAAGCAGTGAAACAGGCGCAGACGTCATGAGCCTGTGTCCCTGGCGGAGCCGCGGCTCACAGGAGGCCGCGTGAAGGACCGGGAGCCTAAGCTCCTGAGGGAGCGAAAAAAAAGCAAGCTGGCCAGCAGCGTGGGGACTTAATTTATTATTTTTTCATGTACCATAATTAAATGTGGGGATCCAGGTTTCATGTTTGTTATCCCGGCACGCGCGGGGTGGATATATCGGGCCTAGAAAAACGTTTAATATGGGGGAGGGGGGGGAAGTGCTATAGAATAAATGGGGCCATAAGTATTTCTAACTAGGGGGGGGGAAGCTATATGCATTCTTTGGGGCCACATACATAATTATGTTATTACTAGGGGGGGGAGGTGTGGTGGTTGTATGTATTATTGGGGCCAATCCATATTATTTTATACTAGGGGTGGGGGGTTGATATATGACTCTTGGGGCCATAATTATTTATTACTGGGGGCGGAAGGGGCTGCTATAGTGTATTATTGGTGGCCATAATGATTTATACTATGGGGGGGGTGGCATATATATATTATTTGGGGCACCATAATAATTTTATACTGGGGGGGGGGTGATCAAGATAGTGGTGGGATGCTATGTATTATTGGGGGCCATAATTAATGCTTCCAATATACTAGGGCAGGGGGGGAGGGGAGAGATGCTCTATATATTATTTGTGGCCATAATTTTTATACTTAGGGAGGGCGTGCTATATCATTTGGGATTTGGTATAATTAGTTTGTACTAGGGGAGGGGATGCTATGATTTTATTTGGGGATTTCGAGAGGCTATAATTAGTTATACTGGGGGGATGCTATGTCTTTAGATCTAGTATTGGGGCCAATTGATATATTCTATATACTGAAGGGGGGGAGGAGGATGCTATATATTATATATCCACGAAGCGGGGGCTGTATATGGGATATATGGATGATATCAGGGGAAAGGAATTACTGAAGCGGGGGGGCGTATAGGGATACAGTATATACTAAGCGGGGGGCGGTATATGGGATACAGAATTACTAAGCGGGGGATGTATGATGGGATCAGATATTACTACAGCTGGGGGGCCAGGGGGCGGATAGGAATACAGGATATTACTAAGCGGGGGGCTGCTATGGGGTACAGTATATACAAGTGGGGAGCTGTAATGGGATACAGTATTATACTAAGCTGGGGTGAGTCTATGGGTACAGTATATACGAAGCTGGGAGGTCCATATATATGGGGATACAGTATATTACTAAGTGGGGCGGTATATGGGCTCAGTATTACTCAGCTGGGGGGCCCTGGTCCTGTCTATGGGATACAGTATATTACTAGCTGGGCGGGAGGTATATGGGATCCAGTAATTACTAAGCGGGCGGGATGTATATGGGGATGTATATAATTTTCAATTGGGTGTTGAATAACGAGAGGGGCCCATTTAAATAGATGAGAGCAGGGGCTAATGCAGGGATGCTGTTATATGCGGGGAGAGTGCAGTACACGCGTTGGGCTTGTGAGGGGGATATATTATGTAGGAGCAACAATGTTGTTTATCCAGGAGGGACTTCCTGACTGTAAGTGACTGTGGTATTTTTAAGGGGGACCCCGGTTGGAGATGCTCTGACAGAGCTGAAGATATTGGCCGTTGAATTCAGCAGTGATCGTCATGGATTGGGAACCGGCATAAAGTCCTCTGATGGAAGAAGATTGGTTCATCTAGATGCACTAATGCATCTTCAGAGCACCTGTAGTCAGACACAAGGTCAGGGGGGTCTGTCTGTAGGTCATTGATCAATGTAGTAAGTCTAAGGATTTACTTAACAGGGAGCGACGGGGCCAATCAGACGTGGGGGGCGGGGCAGCATTTTCATATTCGACACTCAGGCAGCAAATATGCTAGCAATCGGCCTGAGAGTGGGTAGTTGTTTCAGTGTTACTAAATCATAAGAACCAAATGATGAAAAAGATAATCACAGTAGTCATCTCTTGTCAAAATCCGGGTTGCCTGTTACAGGGCGTGCAAGGCAACAGATGACCATTGTGAATCCATAAAGTCTGGAGTAGTAAAATCTCTTTCAATACGAAGTGGTGACAGACCAACAGTGCATGCGCAGTGCAATTGGGTAGATTACCACTGGCCTACGCCAAAGACAGAGCAGGTACTGGGAAAAGCAGCTCGAAAGGACAAAGTATAGACAGCGGACAGACACGGTACAAATACAGTGATTAGGACAAAATGCTTACAAGGTCCACAAAGACTGCACGGGTGTCAAATGAGTGTCTCAAACACCTTTAAAATGTTCCCTTTAAGCCTCTGACCCCCACGTAATGCAAGTGTAGACACAGTCACTCTGTTGCGCTGACCGCAATTAATAGATCTCGGAACCAAAACCTTTGATCCCTGAAATGAAGGGCACATTTACTTACATTCCAGCTGGAGTTCACTGAAAGTGCATTGTCCGAGGATCATGCACTGTGCCGCGATTTACTACCATCGCGCACACGATAATTTCTTGCGATGTGTCGTTCGCCGCCAAAATCTGAAGTGCGTGGTCTTGCGACAAAATTTGAAAGTCCCAATCAGTCGGATACGTCAACCACAGCCCCCTAGTTGTGTCAGTCGCATGGAGCTTCACCAACCGAAGGAAGGAGATCGTGTGGCGCAAACACACCCTGTCGCCAGACCCTTTTCGAACTATCTGTCCATGCCGTGCATACCCCAAGGAAAAGACACAGTCCCGACAAAAGAAAGGGCTGAAAGCAGAAACCCTTAGGTAAATGAGCCCCGCACGTCAGCAATCACCATCCCTAGTTACCAGAGGTTTGGGTTGTGAGCACTCACGTGAGATTCTTTCAGCACTGGAGCGATTTTACCTGCACACATGGCACTAGCTCACGGCGCAAGCAGCCCAAAGGACAGATTGTTTATTTTCTCATTTTTTACCTAAGTTTTCCAGAAGGGGAAACAAACAGGTTCGATCTTTCATGATACATTCGGGGGAGATTTATCTACGCAGAGCTGGCATGTTGAAAAGTCCCGGCAGCGGGAGTGGCGGCGGGTGGGGACAGTAACGCCCACTCCCGGCCGGCCGCAACCCCCCCCCCTCCATTCACGCCCTCAACTGCCAGCATGAAAAGTCCAAGGGTGGCGGAATATTAGAGCAAATAATGAAGTGCTTAGATAAGTTACAATTATTTAATGGGCCCTCTGCCAATGACATGGCACCAGAGGTCCTATAAATCATGCACCATATTATTAATTTACAGTGCGGGGTCATTTAAGTTATAGTGTCTCGGGACCTTAGGTGCCAATCTACATTTTCTTCTTTTGGGGTTTAGCATGTGCGTACAATTATCTTAGAGGGTGTTACTTTTAACTCAAGTTTGTTTGAAAAAAGCGAACAAAAACGTCGTTTAGAGCTACCACGTCCAGTATATTGTCTAATAATTTGCTCGGGACATGGAGTTATTTGCCATGATAAAAATGTGACTTTTACCAAGATTTCAGGACACGTCCACATTTGAAATTTAAAGATATATCAGATGTCTTGCAATTGATGCAAAAAAGTGATAACATATCTGTGAATTGGCCCTAAGAGGTTTAGACAAGGTATTGAAAAATGAAATCTCACACAATAGCAGGCAGAACAGAATTCTTTGGTGGGAAGAAGTGTTCAATTATAAAAGATATATATGGTTTGCGCCCCTCATGATGTATTTGATAACATCTAAAGTACCAAATGATTATAAATCTACAACTTATGGTAGGTACATTTTACAGGTGCAGTCCAGCTATATTAATTTGTTTATAGGATCAATATATTAGAAAACAGACAAGCATGAAGGTTAAAACTGCGCATAGTGGGTGCACTCTAAATCAGACCTATTCCAATCAAACTGAGACACTCCTGGCATGGAGACTGCAATTATCCAATACAAACAGGTTAAGGATTGTTGTTAAGTATATGTTACTTCGTGGTTTCTCCTTATGTAACTTCAAGCATGTTAAAATAACCCATTAAACAAAACCTGTCAAATAGAAATCCTGTCAGCTCACGGCAGTATTAGAGCAGGAGAGAGAAGCTGAGCATCTAGACAGAGGGGCCCAAATATTATACTTACATTCCCATTGAAGTCAAAAAACACAACAAGTGCATTGTGCTATCGCATTAATGCAACTGGTGCCCACACGACCTTCACCTACGAGTGACGCGCCGTATCTGACATGTCGCTTCCCCAAACTAGCCTCAGCGTCCAACGGAGTTAACCATCTTATTAGGGCATCTAAGTGATGGCTGGTGACACAATTGAAAGTTAATTCCCGCTCTCAATCTAAATCATGTCAAATCGTCCCGACGGGGGACGGGAACAACCAACCCCCCAGCCTATCACATTGTAATGTGTCGAATGGAAAGTCAGACGCAGCTGGGACCACCCTCCCCCCAAACCCACCAAAAATAGTTTATGACCGGACCCCCAAAACATAGGTCGGCCATGCCAATCGACGAGCACACTAAAATCCCAGCGCCAAGCAACAAATACACTTTTCGAAATCACCCTGTGCAAGCCGTGTGCTCTTTGTATGTAATGTAATTCCCTGAAAAAAGTGGACACTGGGTTGGTTGTTTTAGTACAGTCAAGTCAAAAGTCGACGAAAGTGCCGAACAAAAAGTGAGGCAGCGCACAACCTTTCGGAATGTCTCGTCCGTATAGTGTGTCTACATGCTCGGAAGCATGTTATTAGCGCAGGAGGAGCTAAGCAGTTGGTACATAGGTCCTATCTGAAGTAATAAATTCAGTATTAATGTTGAATCAAAACACGAACAGGAACGGGGACAAAAGCACAATGAGCCCATCCAGCAAACTCAAGCAGAGCCCAAATTCCCATCACTATAATCTGCAGACAGCATGTTATTAGAAGGGGAGGGGACCTTCCTGAAGTGAGCACATTGTTATATAGTTTAATCTGCAGGCAGCCAAATATCGGCCACCGCATGCCTAAGACGAAGAGGGGAAAGAAGTCTGAGCCACAGGGTCCCAAGGGGCAGACACCTCATCATCCTGAACGCAGCCCACCGTTCTTATAGCAAGGAGGAGCTCCAGCCGTTTTCCATCAGAGGAGGCCCCCACCCTCCAGACCTGCAGCACGATTGTAGATTAGACTCCAGTCTATCTGCCTGCCAGCCCCCCCATGGTACTAAGACCACCCGCTCAGGAGAGCATAGCTCCGTGCGAGGCCACGCGTGTTGTCTTTTTGTACACCGGTCAATCTGCAGGCCGCGAGGTTCTCGAGGGCGCGGCGCGCTCCCCTGTCAAGCTCGTTTAATATCTCCGGCCGGCCCCACTCTATCCGTTGCAACACAACATACGAAGCCTGAGAAGACCCTCTTGTATGCCTACCCATTTCCTGGTGCGTGTTAACACAGAACTCCAGCATTTATCAGACACTCAAAGTAGTCTATGGGATCTTTTGTACAATTTTACTTCCATATATTTCATTTCTCAACTCTTAGACTTTTTTCACAGTTGGGTATGTTGTTTCACGTGTACTAAAGTATAAGAACAAATGATGACAAAGATAATCACAGTAGTCATATCCTGTAAAAATCGGTGCCTGTTACAATGGGTTGCAACAGCTGCATGTTGCATCAATAAAGCTGGAGTAGTAAATCTTTCAATACGCATGTGACAGACCCACAGTGCATGCGCAGTGCAATTGGGGTAGACTACCCTGGCCTACGCCAAAGACAGCGCGGGTACTGGGAGCAGCTGAGAAAGGACAAAGTATAGGACATAGGTAATATACAGTGATTAGGAATGCTTAACCACTGGTCCACAAAGACTGTGGGTGTCTTAGTGTCTCAAATCACCTTTAAAAGGTTCCCTTTAAGGCCTCCTGCCCACGAATAAGTGTAGTCAGTACTCTGTGCGCTGAATAGATCTCCTGACCCAAACCTCTGATCACTGAAATTAAGGGCACATTGGGGGTCATTTACTAAGGGCCCGATTTGCGTTTTTCCGACGTGTTACCCGAATATTTCCGATTTGCGACGATTTTCCCTGTATTGCCCCGAGATTTTGGCCCACGCGATTGGATTTTGGCGCATCGGCGCTGGCATGCACGTGACGGAAACCGGGGGCGTGGCCGAACGAAAACCCGACGGATTCGGAAAAATCGCCGCATTTAAAAAACAAAAAGTGTTGTGGAGCTTGCACTTACCTTCACTAGGAATAGGCCGGTGTACTTGAGTGCATTTCAGCGGACTTCAGCGCAGCAGCGCCACCTGGTGGACATCGGAGGAACTACTTTAGTGAATCCTGGCCGGACCCGAATCCACCGCAGAGAACACGCCGCTGGATCGCGAATGGACCGGGTAAGTAAATCTGCCCCATTTACTTACATTCCCACTGGAGTTCATTGTCTGACGATCATGCACTGTGCCGCAATTCACTACGATTGTGCGGCCGATACCCTGCATGTGTCGCTTCCCCGCTCAGGTCCAACAGAGTTCACCATCTTTTTATTGGTGCATCTAAGTGCTTGGTCTTGCAAAACAATTTGAAAGTCCGAATCAGTCAGATCATCCAACCACATGCCCCCTAATTTGTGTCGCATGGAGGCCAGCGCAGCTGCACCAAAGAAGGATCTTGTGCGCCAAAACCCCGTCGCAGACACTTCTTAAATACCTGTCCAAGCCGTGCAATCCCCCAGAAAAGTACACAGTCTGACAAAAGCTAAGGAAAGCAGAACCCTTAGTAAATGAGCCCCAGCATGTCAGTACATCCCAGTTATCAGAGGTTTGGGTTGTGAGATCCTTTCAGCACATGGAGCGATTTTCACTGACTGCACCAGCTCAAGGGCAAGAGGCCTAAAGGTCAGATCACGTTTATTTTATAATTTTTCACATACGTTTTTCCAGAAGTGGGAAACAACAGGTTCAGATCTTGCCATGATACCTTGGGGAAAACTGGCATGTGAAAAGTTAACGGCAGCAGGGAGTGCGACAGCGTGGGGACAGTAACGCTCCGTGCCGGACCACTCCCAGCCGGCCGCGCCCCCCCACCCCCCTTCACGCCCACTGGCATGAAGCTGGCGGATTGGGGCAAATAATTGCAAGTGCTAGCAATAAGCAAACATTTACAATTATTTCAGGGCCTCTGCGCCACTGACATGGCACAGAGGTCCTGATAATTATATGACCCCTTATTCATGTACTGTGTTTAATTCTAAAAGAATAATATTTTATATTGCTGCCCTCATGATTATGAAAAATTATAAAATATTTTATAAATATACAATTATGGTAGGTATATTTTACAGGTGAATGTTCCAGCTATATTATAATTTGTTTCTAGATCAATATATTAGAAAACAGACCAAGCATGAAGGTAAAACTGCGTGCACTTCTAAATCAGCCTATTCCAATCACACTGAGAACTCTGGCCTGGAAACTGCAATTATCCAATACAAAAGGTAAGGATTGTGTAAGTATATGTTACTTTGGTTTCTCCTTATGTAACTTCAGTTATAACCCATTAAAAAAAAACCTGTCACATAGAAAATCCTGTCAGATCATGGCATGTTATAGAGCAGGAGAAGCTGAGCACATTATACATAGGGGCACATTTACTTACATTCCCATTGAAGTTCACCAAAAGTGCATTGTCCTATGATAATGCACTGTGCCACGATTCACTAAGAGTGCGCGCCCGATATCCTGCACATGTCGCTTCCCCGCTCAGGTCCACCGGAGTTAACCATCTTATTAGTGGTGCATCTAAGTGCCTGGGCTTGTGACACAATTTGAAAGTTAATTCCCGCTCTCAATCCAAATCAGTCAAATCGTCCGACGGGACCCCCCCCCCTAAATTGTGTCGCATGGAAGTCAGCGCAGCTGGGCCACAAAAATAGTTGCATGCGCGAAAATCCCAGCGCAAACACTTCTTAAATACCTGTGCAAGCCGTGTAATTCCCTGAAAAAGGTGAACAGTCTGACGAAAGTGAGCAGCGCAACCCTTAGTACATGTGTCCCATAGTGTCCTACCTGCAGGCAGCATGTTATAGAGCAGGAGGAGCTAAGCAGTTGGTACATAGTGTCCTATCTGCAGTAATAATGTGTCATTCACAAACGACAGGAACGGAGCACAATGAGCCAGCTCACTAAGAAGAGCCCAAATTCCCATCACTAATCTGCAGACAGCATGTTATAGAGCGGGAGAAGCTGAGCACATTGTATATAGTTTAATATATGCAGGCAGCATGCTAAAGAGCAGAAGCTGAGCACATTGTACACAGGGTCCTATCTGCAGGCAGCACGTTTTATAGCAGGAGGAGCTGAGCAGATTGTAGATAGTGTCCTATCTGCAGGCAGCATGTTATAGAGCAGGAGGAGCTGAGCACGTTGTACACAGGGTCATATCTGCAGGCAGCATGTTATAGAGGGAGAGGAGCTGATCACATTGTAGATAGTTTAATATATGCAGGCAGCATGTTATAGAGCATGAGAAGCTGAGCACATTGTACACAGGGCCCTATCTGCAGGCAGCATGTTTTACAGCAGGCAGACCTTAACAGATTGTACAAAGCCTTCTATTTTCAGTGTTGTATAGTGCAGATATGTCCAGAATTATGGTTGTACATGCAATGAAATGGAGGCTGAGCTAATTAATTTATTGCCCATACCAGGAAAGAAGTTATAAAGATACAGTGAAGAGAACCCCTTTGTGAAGACCAATTTTTTTTACAGAGTGATTTTTTTCCTCATTATATCCTATAGGAGCTGCCCCCCACCCCCCATGAGCAGACCACAGAAATGTGAAGTTGACGATTGTTGAAGTTGTACTTTTGTTTCTCACAGCCCGCACAGAATATCTGACACATGTGTCTATGAACAAGGCCCGATCTGTACTAGACAGAGAGGTAGCTCTACATTGTGAGGCTCTGCTCGCAAAGGAACCAACATTTCAAAACCTGAAAGACAACAAGGGTAAGTGTTGTGCCCAACGCTGATCAATGCTAGGTACAGATGGAATTGAACGTGCTGTTCAATTTACAGCATTGAAAGTTGAGTCACATTGAACAATTTATTTTTGTCTGAACAGAGACCTAGTTAGAAGCAGGACACAGGCTGACCTGCTGTCATGATCTTTAGAAATCTATATAATTAATCAAAGATATCTGTAGAGCAAGTGTTTGATTATCCTGCAGCACTCCCAGAGGAGAAACTGAGTATTACATTCCATGTACTTTCTATGTTGTTTATCACTATACTGGGTCTTATAGGGCAGGAGAGTCTTTGTAATCATTAACCACTATTGTTAATCTTTTAAAATCTTAAAAATAAGCTGAGATTTTCCCAGACAACCCCCTTAAATTCCTAACAGTATTTATTATTCCCAGTGTTTAGGCTGGGTTCACATCATGTTTTTTGCATCCGCCAGATGTATACTGCAATGCAAAAGTTTAAAAATTGGCAAAAATGGATGCATTCTAATTTTTTTTTAAGTATACGTCATATCCGCGAATATGTTGGCATCCATTTTTCAATTCCGCTTCCTGCTCCTTCCGAAGCCATTTCCAAGTGTGCTTACCAAAATGGAGAATTTTAAGATCCAAATTTGGGCACTTTATGCATACCATGTCTATACGGCGTTTGCTTACGGTTTCTAAAAAAGGACATGAAAAATGCAACAGCCCACGTTTTTTTTCAACCAAAAAATAAGGAAACAGATGCACAAATGTACACAGTTTGGGCATCCATCATATCCACAGACGTGAATGGATACGCTTTAGCACACATTCGGCAAAAAACGTTTCTGTCAGCAGTATGCAAAAAAACATGATGTGAACCCAGCCTAAATGATATCATTATTATGCCTAACCTGAAATTACTCTAGGGGGTAATGAACAATGTTGTGTTGTTGCATTTTAGGCATTGCAAGATGTATGCGAAATGTGATGTCCTATTGTCATAAATATGCTAAGATCAACCTGTTAAACGAAGACTATTTTTTGGTTGTGCCTCTAGCACAGACAATCTTTGCAACATCTAAAGCTAGTACCACACTGGATTCACTGTCCACTCAGTTGGTTGAGGAATACATCAGCTTTATGGAATCCAGACCACCCATCATGCATAGGAATGAGCACCCAGAGGTAATTTGGCTCTGTCACATATTACAGTTTGTTATATATGACTTTTCAGACAGATGAAGGGGGAAAGGTTTTTGTGATTTTGCCTTTAAAAATTCACTAACTTTTCAACAAACTTTGCATAGACCAATAGTACAAGCAATAAATGTTATCATAGTGAGGCTGGGTTCACATCATGGTTTTAGGGGGATTCCAACGTGTCCTTACAACGTATGGCCCAGACATATATCACTGTATGCTTATACAATGGGATATGTTGCTCAGGGATTAATGTGTCGGTTACACAAAAAGAAAGTCATCCCCGAAGTTTCACATATACACACACACATATACACCCATACACATGCACACGCATGCACATGCACACACATACACACACCTACAACTCCATACATAAACAATATTACATATGTCCATAGAACCAATTTTCAAGAAGTGACATTAGCATGATAAAAAATTCCAAATATTGAGAGGAGGACAGGACAGTTGAATGTTCAATACATAATTCATACCCGTGTATACACTACAATCGATCCTTCTGACTACCCAATATCTGTAGATCAGTAGGCCCATTTGCAGTGAACTCCCGTGACGGCATTAAAAATTCTTAAAATAAAATGGTCTCCTGTTCCCCAAAATATTCCCTAGTTTGTCATACCAAACAGCCCCCTTGTAGTTATTTTATATAAAGCCCCTCAACCCCTATGGCAGTGGTGGCAGAGATGGCACTCAGAGCCCTCTCTGTGGGCACCCAGGCCATCACCCATCCAAAGGTCACCATTCAGGGCTCAGGGCCTAAATCAAGGAGGTGGGTAAAGAGATTGATTATCAATGTGGCCCCTTTTCCGGACCCGTGATTCATCCTGTTAGGGAGACTTTAGAGGGAAACTACAATAATAATCTGAATTTCTCCTTCTTTCTCCTTTAAATTGGCATTTGGCATTTTGTGAAAAATATGTGGCTTTTGCTTGTAGTAAGGGCACTCAGTGCCTAAAAGGTGTACCATCAGTGCCCTATGGATTCATTACATACAGCCCACTCACCCCCAAGTACAGTATTATGCGGTCCCCCCCATCAGCTCTGGGCCCCAGCACTTACCCGGTATGCCCAGTGTTTTAGACGGCCCTGTTAGGAAGACACCAGAATGACGGTGCCCCTACTTACCTTATATACTCAAGTATACCCGAGTTTTTCAGTTTTTCAGCACAATATAAAAAAACAAAACGTAATACTCACCATTCTGATGGCTCGGGCAGCTCCTCTTCATATTCATGCCGCAGGTATAGACAGCTCCATGGGCAGCGCCTCTTCTTGCTTCATGTGTGCAGGCACCAAGTCACGACAGCTCCATGCGCACAGACCAGCCAGCGCACAACTGTGATGTCAGCCGCTGCTGTCGCGACCTGGTGCTGGCGCATGTGAAGCAAGAAGAGGCGCTGCCCACTGAGCTGTTGTGGACCTGAGGCATGAAGATGAAGAGGAGCTACCCGGGCCGTCAGAATAGTGAGTAGTGATTTTTTTTTTTTACTGGCAAGCTATACCCTACAGTGGACTGGCAGGCAATATATACTAAAGGGGGGTCTAGCTATATACTTTAAGGGGCTGGCAGACTATATACAAAAGGGGGCTTGCAGGCTATACATTACAGTGGGCTGGCAGGCTATACATTGCAGGGGGCTTGCAGGCTATACATTACAGTGGCCTGGCATGCTACATACTGGGGGGCAGCGGCTGGCAGGCTATATACTACAGGGGGTGGCAGGCTATATACTACAACAGGCTGGCAGGCTATATACTACAGGGGGCTAGCAGGCTATATACTAGATGGGCTAACAGGCTATATACTATAGGGGCTGGCTATATAGTAGAGGGGGCTGGTGGGCTATATACTACTGGGGGCTGGCAGGCTATATACTACAGGGGCTGGCTATATACTACAGGGAGCTGGCTGGCTATATACTACAGGTGCTGGCTGCCTATAAACTACAGGGGGGCTGGCTATATACTACAGGGGGCTGTCTGGCTATATACTGGGAGGCTGTGGCCACCCTCGGCTTATACTCAAGTCAATAGGTTTTCCCAGTTTTTGGTGGTAAAATTAGGTACCTTGGCTTATACTTGGGTCGGCTTATACTCGAGTATATACAATATGCTTCGGCTAGCACGCCTTCTTCTGGGGGTTTACAAATTTTGGATAGGTAGTATGTGAAATTTTTTATTTTTCACATGTTAAAAACAGAGAAAAAACTTTTGAAAAATTCTACTTTGCAACTTCACTAAAGATAAATATGGATAAAAATGCTGACTGCATCTTACCTGTTAGTTTAAAAGAAATGATGTCTACTTTAATTTATCCAATCCAATATTATAACTAGATTAAAGTAATGAAATCGTTTTCATTTCCCTCAGAGACTGGTGCCGCGGTGATTTATCAAACTCTCCATTGCCAGCTGGCACCGAGGATCTGCAGAGCTAATCTAATAGGAAAATGCTGGAATTCACAGTTCTTGTTCCAATATTTAATCTAGTATTTTTAACTTTCAAGTGATTGGCAGTTGTTTTGCCTGAAAAATAATGCAGTTTTATTGTCAATGAATAATAGGAAAAAAAAGCATAAAAATAAATATTAGGGTCGGGATACAAGGAGTAAAAACATTTTTTTTTATTTGTTGAATTTTTGCCTGCAAGTCCCGACAGCAAAAAACATGTAAATGGGATTTGTCTCTTCTTTTTTGCTACAAGTAAAAATCCCATCCACTTTGATGCCTCTGCATCAACGTTTCCAGTGGATTACATCAAGGCTTATCTTTCACATCCGAAATTAAATATGGGATAATTTTTGTAAAATGGTCATCTAAGGGCAGTTGATGCTGCTTTTTAAGGCTACCAGCACATGATCGTGCACGGTCCATGGAAACCGGCTCATTTGATGGTCATATCCCATTGTCCCAGTAAAGTGCAGTAAATAGGAGTCCTTGCATCATAGTGAATTATGTGCCGACTGAACAGCAACGCCAGCACAGAAACACCTCTAATAGTGTCGCCGCTGCTGTTCACCAGGGAGACAGGGATTCCTTGCATCATAATTCAATATTTTCTGTCCACGGAAATTTGCTCGGTCTGTGGGATCTAACCAGTACACATTTCCCTTTCCACAGACCACGCATGCGCAGTAAGCCTAAATCTGAAGTTATTTTAATCCTATCCACTAATCTGTGGCAACTATTATCTACATTTCTGGTTGCCCAGAGTATAAAAATATGTGGAACATAATAAAGATGGAAATATATAGAAATGTGAAACCCTATGTATGGTGTTTGATATTTGTTGTGGCCATGTCTTCATACTTGAAGTTCAGTGGGTGCACATATAGTAGTAAGGTTGGTGGAACTAAACTATTTTAACAGGACTAGTCAATTGCCTAATGGCTGCCAAAAATAATAGCACTGATTGCCGGAGGAAACTAGGAGGAAAGAAATCAGGTCAAGAGATGCAAAGAGTTGGATTTGGTAAAGATGGTTTCATCAGAGGAAATTTATCAAACAATTTATGGTATTATGAAAACCTGCACCTTACGGCAGTGCCAGATACATCAGGAGACTCTGGCCTGGTTATGTATTTGGCTAAAGTAATCCTGGTTTGCAAGGGATTTTGATTATTTCAGGGATTGTATGCCAGAAAACTGGCTTATAAATCCTGATAACTCTCCCCCATTGAGTGAATAAAATGTAAGCAATTTTTGTCTTTATACTAGGAAAGTGGAATATTCCAAACAATGTCTTCAAAATTACAAAGTGTGGACCGTAACCTTGCCGAAACCATCCAAAATATATATTCAACTGAAGGTGAGGTCATTTTTTTATTATTTCTTTTCAAATAATTGTATTGATTGTTTTTAAAGGGGTTTTCCCATGAAACTTATCGGTAGGGGTCTCAGTGATGTCCAATTGTGCCGAGCTCTGTCAGTGCTCCATGTACAGCGCTGACCTCTGTCCGTGCTCCATGTACAGCGCTGACCTCTGTCCGTGCTCCATGTACTGTGCTGACCTCTGTCCGTGTTTAATTAAATGCTCGATCTCGAGCAGGGGAAATACTCGTCCGAGCAACGAGCCGTTTCGAGTACCTTAATACTCGAACAAGCATCAAGCTCGGACGAGTATACTTGCTCATCTCTAGTCAAGTGTGAATTTCTTCAATCAGTCATTATTTGGGGAGTCATGTCATCTGGTATAGATCCACTGTGTTTTGTTAGCTCAGCCATCTACCAGGAAATTTTAGAAAACATCATTAAATTGATTTGGCATTTTCCAGCAGGACTTGGCACCTGCCCACACAGACAAAAGTACCAATGCATGGTTTAATAACCTCCATATCACTGTGCTTGATTGGACAAACAAACTTTTCTGACCTTAACCCTATAGAGAATCTATGATGAAAGACACCAGACCCAACAATGCAGGCTAGCTGAAGGCTGCTCTCACACAATCTGGTCTTCCATAACTTCTCAGCAGCAACATCAGCTGATCCCTCCATGCCATAACACCTCTGCAGCACCATCAGCATATCCCTCTGTGCCAGTGATGGCGAACCTTTTAGAGACCGGGTACCCAAACTATAACCAAAGTCCACTTATTTACCGCAAAGGGCCAACATTGCATTTTAAGCAGTAACTTATTGCTCTTTAACATCTATCAATTGTATTGGCCGCCAGAGGCCACTAATACAGTTTAAAGAGGGCACATTCAGACTATCATTGTAGCTTCTCAGCAGGGTCTCTCTGTACAGTAAGAATGTAGGGTCCAGTAGGATGACCTACAAAGATGCTGCAGTTCTATCAACACTTTCTCACTTTTACTGCAGTTCCAAACAGCCAATGAAGTGTTGTTTTAAAATAGCACCGATTGCAGCATCTCTTAAATTGCCTGGGTCTGCAGGAAGATTTGGTGAATTTGGTCCTGTTTGGTGAGCTCTGTCATGGGGTCAATGGCCTGAGTACCCCCAGAAAGGGCTCTGAGTGCCACCTCTGGCACCCGTGCCATAGGTTCGCCACCACTGCTCTATGCTATAACACCTCTGCAGCGCCATCAGCTGATCCCTCCATCCCATAAGACCTCTGCAGCACCATCAGCTGATCCCTCCAAGCATAACACCTCTGCAGCACCATCAGCTGATCCACCCATGCCATAACACCTCTGCAGCGCCATCAGCTGATCCACCCATGCCATAACACCTCTGCAGGACCATCAGCAGGCCCGGCGTCAGCACCCGGCTGACCCGGGCAAGTGCCGGGGCCCCAGAGCTCCAAGGGGGCCCACGACGAGGATGTGGCGCCATATTACGGGGCACAGGTTCGCAGCTGACTGCAGGAGGTGGGCGGGGAGGTAGTGGGACGGGACGTCCCTTTAACTCCCTTGACTGCTGCTAAAGGAACTTAGCAGCCCCGCCCCGTCCTGCCCACCTCGCATATTGCCGGCTCGCGCTGCGCTCCCTGGCCCGCCCTGCGCTACCCGGCCCGCCCGCTTCTCATGCGGCCCGCCCGCTTCACATGCGGCCCGTCCCGCGCGCCTTCCATCTGACCTGACCTCGCATCCAGCCCCGTCTGCCGCCTCATGCCGGCCTGGCAGAGCGTCTCGCGTCCGGCCCGGCCTGCACGCCTGATGTCCCATCGGATCGCCCTATCCTACCCGGTCCACTTCTCCTGCCACCAAGTCCCGACCGAGTGACATCCAGCTGGGGTGAGTAGAATTGATACATATGTAAATGCATTTATATGTGTGTTTATGTATGCTGTATATACTGGATGTGTGTGTATGGTGTATATATGCTGTATACCAGTGTGTATGTGTTGTATATACTGGATGTGTGTGTATATATGCTGTATATCTGTGCGTATGAACTGCAGGAGATTGTCTTGACCATGTCTACATGCCTAAATGCACTCAGTTGCCGCCATGTGATTGGCTGATTAGAAATTAAGTGTTAACGAACAGTTGGACAGGTGTACCTAATAAAGTGGCCGGTGAGTGTATATCTATGTTATATTTACTGTACAGGCAGTCCCCGGGTTACATACAGGATAGGTTCTGTAAGTTTGTTCTTAAGTTGAATTTGTATGTAAGTCAGAACTGGATACTTTATTATTGTAACCCCAGTAAAAAAAATTTTGGTCTATGTGACAATTGGATTGTTGGATTGTCATAAAATTAACCAAGATTAACAATAAATCTTAATTTCAGACACTTTTGATAACTTTTATAGCTGGTTATTGTAGCCTAGTGCTAAAGTACAGTAAATTACCAACATCCAGAGGTCCGCTTGTAACTAGGGGTCGTATGTAAGTCAGGTGTTCTTAAGTGGGGACCGCCTGTACTGTTCTTCATCTATATTAAATGTGTTTTAATGATTTCTACTTTTGTTAAAATGTTCTGCATGTTTGTTACATTTCATATGTTTATTATTAAAAATCTTCATCTTTTCGATACATTAAATAAAGCTACATTCACACGAATGTATGGGGGATGTATATACGGCTGACGTGTATATGGCGTATATACGTCCCCCATACATCGCAAAGGCCTCAGGGCGCTGTACTGTTCTGTAGCCCGCAGAAAGATAGGATACTACAGTACAACAGACATACATTGTGTGAATGTAGCCTAAGACAATATTAATAAATCACTTGTTTTATCTTTTTTTGTTATGGGACAGCGAGCAATCCAGATGATGCCTTGATACTTGGTCTGCAAAGGATATTGCAACCCATCTACCAGGTCTTCTTTGTTGGTAAAAATTATTTTGTGTATTTATTTGATAAACCCAAAGTCAAACATTCATTGAACTGTTTTATAATCACATTTTCTCTATTGAGAGAGGACAAAAGGCCACTGCTCACCTCCAATGCTCACCTCCAATGAGAACAACAAATTGGCCATGTTGAAATTTGACCCTTTTTAAAGGAGCATTCCCATGAAAACAAAATTCCTAACTATACTCAGGATAATAAAAAAACACATTCTCTAATTCACTGTTATTAACATAAAATGCAGCATTTCACAGATATAATTCCAACCTGTCTCTATCAGTCCTGGTGTTTACAATTTTTGTTGCCCCTGAATCCGACTGTAAATCTTTTGACTATGGTCGGATTCTTCTCATAAATAGCTTCTCTTGTCTGCACACTGCAGTGCTCTCTGCCTCCTGCCTCTCCCCCTGCATTACAAGACCAGCTCAGACACGGCACTTCCTACCAGCGAGCATCGTGCAGAGACTTACTCTACAAGCTACAGATAAGATAAGGTCTTTATACAGGAGGGAGGCATATAGCAGTGCTGACCCTGTGTGCATTATATGTGAGTTAGCAGAGTTGCGAGTGTCATAGTGTTTTATATCCATCTCATGAATCTCATTATCTCTAATCTGTCTCACCTCTTTTTTTATGTGTCAGTTACTAGTAGAAGGTTCGGAAGCTAAATAAAAGTGTAGATAAACCCTGTGCTCTGATAATCTAAGCACATTGTCAGCACACAGCATCTCACAACACAGAGGGATCATGAAGTGTCTGTTTAGAGAGTCCTACAGTCTGGAATCTTAAACTGACCACCACTGAGTTATAGGAGCTAAAACAGCAATAAAGCTGAGTAAAATTGTATAGTAAGGGGGTTAAAAATTATCTTTATTGTGTAAACATCACTACGGGATTAAAATGTGAGAACTTTCTTTTATTGGCGAACCCCTTTAACTGACACAATCCATTAGAAAGGAGTCAGCACATTCCCTTATGTGTAAAATAGTTTGATGCTACCATCATATTTGGTCTTTTATGTGTATGAGCTCTGATAGAGATGAGATTATAATAGATCTGACCCCTGTTTAATAAATGATATATCTTATCTATCAATTAATAAATCATAATGGATGTGACAAAATTATGACGACTGCTGTGATTATTTCACTTTAGGTTAGCCCCCTACAATGGTTCATAGATTACTGATTGAAGAAATCTTCTATTGGTCCCAAATTGGTCCCAAATTTTTAAATATAATTAAAGTAATTAGTCTTGGGACTAGTAATAACATGTACACAGAATCAAAGTCCATTTAAAAGTGATTACCCCAAATATAGTTCCAATCCAGCGTTGGGCCTACTGCTCCATTCCTAAAGTTGGGAGGCACGTGACTGCTACAGCCAATCAGTGGCTGAGTATTATGTTTTGTAGACAATGGACGTCAAGCCAGTGTCTGTGTAATGTCACTGCTCAGCCATTGATCGGCTATAGCCCTGTAGACCCTCCTAACTCACAACAGATTTCGGAAGTACCACAGGAGGCCCAGTACTGGCTTACCTGCAGGGAAATGATGACGTAAGCGGCATATAAAATGCATATTTTTATCCTGGACAACCCCTTTAATGACAT
Organism: Engystomops pustulosus; assembly: GCA_019512145.1. NCBI lineage: Eukaryota > Metazoa > Chordata > Amphibia > Anura > Leptodactylidae > Engystomops > Engystomops pustulosus. The sequence continues at coordinate 243,251,512 of CM033642.1, read as the reverse complement.
TTTCAACCATCTTTGTGCCAATGTCTAGTATATGATATTCTTCCTATCATAGAATAACATCATACAGACATTGGGGACATCTATCATATGCTTGTGCTTGTGTACCAGTGTATGATGAATGTGGCGCCGCCTGAGGCGCTGCTCTCCTGATCTACCTGCCAGGTGGGCTGCACTTGTGTACAAATCTACAACAGCTTCAGTGGTAGCTCGCTGTAGCAGGCAGCGATACTGGCCCACATCACCGCCGTCCACACCCTGCCCTCACGTCCTCCATGCCCCATTGTAAAACTGTACAAGCCCCGAACCATCTCCCCCAAAGTACATTTGAATGTTATTGCAGAATATTAGGTTGTCACATACACTGGGTATTTATACACACAACCCAGAAATCCATGATAAACTATATTTGCCTGAAGGAGCCATGACTACATTATCATTACATGAGTGCCGCCATCGCCCTGTCTGACTTTCATTAGAACCTGATTTTCATGGTAAATGAAGGAGAGGGAACAAGACAAATGTCACTGATGTCTCAGGTTTTAGACACCTATTACGTAGAATACTAAAAATAGCTAAAAGTCACTTTATCTCAGACACTTAAAGTCACCCTGTTGATCCTACAAAATTGATAAGAAAAATGATTCTACGTAGCGAAAAGACTAAAAATGTTAGCGTTCAGTTATGTTAGGTTTTACATTTTGTTATTTTTGGTTTGTAATATGATGGTTGCTTAGAGTATTAAACATGACAGATTTACACATGTACTTACCACAGGTTATCTCAATATGAATACATTACTCTATGTGTGGGATCAGTATATCCTGGGGCTTGATGAGCCGGAGTTTAACTGTCTACCAGATTTTGGTTTAGCATTCCTCATGTTACTCCAAAGACACCTCAAAGGCTTAACCACAGTAAGTATTGAATGCTGTACATAATAGAGTAAAAAACTCGAGCAAAAAAATATATCAAAAATCACCTTTCTGGCTTCCCCCGCTGCTGGCTATATACTGGGGCAGGGGGCTGGCTAAATACTGGGGGATATGGGCTTGCAGGCTATATACTGGGGGGCAGGTGCTGGCTATATACTATGGGGCATGGTCCGGCAGGCTATATACTGGGGAGGCTGTGACCAATGCATTTCCCACCCTCGGCTTATAGTCGAGTCAGTAGGTTTTCCCAGGATTTTGTGGTAAAATTAGGGGCCTCTGCTTATACTTGGGTCGGCTTATACTCGAGTATAAACGGTATATCCACTGACAACTTGTAAATCTATCCACAAGGTGTTATGATTACTGTCAAAGAGTTGACAAGGGTTGACTTAAATATTATCATATCCTCCTCCTGCCTGGTTATTCTAGTGTTTCATGCCGATGGCAATGACCTCTGTTATGTCACGATAGCTGAATTGTTGACGCTGGTGAGGCAGGATTTAGAGAGGATAATTTCCTTTGTCTCAGAGGTGGTCATTGTCTGGTTGGAGATAGTCCCCTGTGTAGTGTAGCAAAGGTTAAGGGATGCTACAGCAGTGGAGAGAGCTAGACGCCCTATTAATACCCGCATGTCTCCTTTTATTCAGTCTAGACGCGGTGGTACGTCATAGTGATTTGGGAGGTAACAACACTAATTGGATGAGGCCTGATGGAGAACACTAGAATAATATTGGGCTCCATATCTTTTTGTCAGGCCTTCAGGATGGTATTGAGTAGGCACTTTTTGCTTGGTGGTGGTCGCAGCGACATGTAGGATTATACTGGCTACTAGTGGCAGAAGGAGAATGTTGGAGATGGTGATGCTCGGCTGGCTGACTTGCCAGCTCGGAGTCCAGCTGGCATACAAGGTTGTTATTTCTAACCATTTCATTCAAGTGCCTTATGTTTTCACATTTATGGTTTTTGCTGTGTAAAAAAAAGCTTTGACCTGTTTACCACCCAGCAAGGAATTTTTGTGTGTTTATTTATTATATTTATAATGTTTTAATGATGGTGTTGTTATTAAAGGGCCCCTTGATGGATAGTAAGTTTGTTAAGGAGTTTAAGCATGCCATCCAGTCCCATGGAGACTTTATGGCACAACTGGCTGATCTGTTCATCTGGGGTACAAAGGGGGTACAATGGACCCCTGTTCTTATGATCCACTAATCAGCAAGTAAGCTAACTTCTTGTCACTGGACAACACTTAAGTTGTAAACATTTATTACACATTGTGTGATCTCACATAGTAAATCAGGGCATTGATTTTGCTGGATACGGCTTAAAAGATGGCAAGTCTTGGACACATCAGCCCCCACATGTAATAGAAAAGTAAAACCAATTGTATATTTCTAACACTCAATGTGACTCTGAAGTCAAGCCTGCCGCTTGCCACTGGCTTATTTTTTTTCTATTATATAGTATTATTTTTATTGTTTGCAATCTTTCTCTTCCTTTAGGAAAATGACATGCAAGCAGTGCTAAAGACAGCAGGGATATCTTTATCTATTCAGGAATTTCAGTCTCTGATAAACAAGTATTTCTATGAAGACCTCTTCACCACATTGAACAAGGGAGGCAGCAGTCAATTTCCAGTTCATGATCCAACACAAGGTTTGTAGAAGTTATTCTGGATGAAGGTGGCCAAACTCATTGGCCCACATTTATTGAAGCCCCTCCATCAGTTTTTTGTCTAATTATGCAGGTTCTTTTTAGCGCAAACTGCTTGTACATTGTACACAAAATTCGGCACTGAAAGGTGCGTTCCTGTGCAGAGTCTGACACATTTATCATGCAGTGTCTGACAGAATTGTGTCCCATGCCCTATGGTAAAGTTGCATCATAAAAATGTTAGTGCATTTTGTTGGAGCAGTGCAGGGGCGCCAGAAGAACGTGCAACACTTTTCATGGATCTCTCGCACACTGCACCCTCTACAGGCAAACTGCACATATTTTTGAAAAATGTGGAATTGAAAAATGTGGGCATTCCTCATTGACTTTCCACCAATATTGGTGTTTTTACGGCACTCACAAATTTATTTTTTTGGGCACACAATTTGGGCGTCGCTTGGGAATCCAACACTTTTCCTGCGCTTCCAACACACTTTTTGGTGCAACACTTTTGGCGCACACTTAGAGCTACAAAAAGCTGGTCTACGACGTTCTATTTTACCTTCATGAATGAGGAACCAATGCTTACCCCTTTTTGGTTGTGCACCAATTCATTAACCCCTTGCACCACAATCTCACATCCCAGCGTAAAATAAGAAAAACAATGACCCTGCGCCGAAATTGATAAATGCCCAACATTACATAAGTATTGGCTGAACCTGCCTTTAAACATGGGCATCAAATGACCATCTAATGTGTCTAGGCGTGTCCTAGCTCTACACAGATGGAAGGTGAAGAGGTAAAGGATTGGGCATATTGGATTTAAAGATGTTCTCACATGAGATAAGTCAAAACCAGAGAGTCTGATACTGGCTTATTACTCTCTCCGTATTGAGAACACATTGATGCTCATCCAGGCTTCCAGGATAGTTGTGGAGTGGATGTTTCCCAGATCACAAAAGAATATAATTGTTTTAGCTGACTACACTGTTTGATATTATAAAAAAATATTATGATTTGTATTTTTAAGCTACTCCACATTGGAGTTATGTTACCAAAGTGACAACACATCCAAGAACAAGACCCCAAGACCGAAGAAAAGCTAGGTACGGTTTTTGTGAAACCAGGCATCAAACTAATGAAATCTTATCTGTAAGATGAAACGTTTCCATTAGAATGAGACTGATTAGTAAATAGCAATAGGACAGTTTGCTGAAAATAAAATGATCTCAGCCGTGTTATCAGGAGACACAACAATATTTCAGACAAAGGACGGAGGAGAATGTACAATAAGTCATCCTATTAGTCATATAAATGTCATTCTTGTTGACTTTATGTCTCTCACGATTTGTGTAATTGCAGAGAAGAACGTGAAACCTTAAAAAGACAAATGGCGGAAAACAAACAGAGAGAAGAACATCAGAGACAACAGCGGGAAGAGGAGCAGAAAAGGTTAAAACTGTGGATTCAAACAGTACAAAAAAAGACCTATGTTATATAAACTTGTGTAATATGAGCTTGTTTTCGGGAGAATGACTATGTTTCTATATGGCACCAATTCGAGACACATAAAACATTTTTACTAAAGTTTTTTCGGTGGGGCTGTGTAAGAAAAATGGAAATAGTTTTTCTATTTGAGAGAATTGCTAGGGAGAGAAATAACTTTTAGTCTTATTTTTTTAATTAATGTGCAGACTAGGGACTTGTTTTTTGTATCTTCTATTTTTTATTTATTTTTTTTAAAAATAAGAAAAAGCTGAAATACGAAATGTCAGATCTCAATGGATAAAATATTCCAGTTGCAATTCTTATTCAATACATAGTGAAATGCATACAGAACTATCATAAGAAAACATAAAGAAGGTCAATGAAAGTGATAATTAATATCCCATGGAGGTCTGGATTTGGAATGATACTCAAAGTCAAAGTGGAAAATCACATTTCAGGTGGATCCAACTTCAGTGTAAATGCCTCCAGACAAGGAGATGAGGCTCAGTTGGGTGTGTGGCCTCCACTTGCCTGTTTGACCTCCCATGCCTGGGCGAGGTTCTCCTGGTTAGATCCCAGCAGCATGATTATAAATATATGTTTATTAGGAGCTGTGATCCATTATTTTACTTAATTTATTTAAAAATGTTTCTGTTCTTATAGCAAACACAACGGGGCTCATTTACTTACCCGGTCCTGTCGTGATCCAGCGGCGCGTTCTCCGACGTGGATTCCGGTTCTGCCGGGATTCACTTAGGTCGTGCGCCCGATATCCAGTAAGTGTCTCTGCTGCGCAGAGGTCCGCCTGAGTTCACCTGCTTCTTCTCGGTGCATGTAAGCGCTTGATCTTGTGACACATTTCGTTTTTTAAATTCCGTGTTTTTTCCGAATCCGTCAGGTTGTCCAAAGGCCACGCCCCCCCCCCCCCATTTCTGCCTCGTGAAAGCCGGCCAATGCGCCAACGCCAAAATCCGATCGCGTGCACCAAAATCCCTGTGGAATTTGGCGCAAAACGGAAAAATTCGTGAAACCCGACGAAAGTGTGGAGCCCTTAGTAAATGAGCCCCAATGAATCTTAGGAACGCAGTGCAGAAGATAAGTCAATAAGAATATATAAGTTTAAATGTCTTGTATGTCCACCAGTCTTCTCCAAAATGCCTCATAAACCCTACAAAATATTACAATAGCATGTTTTCATTTTAGATAGTTTTAGGTTCTTGAGGTTCTTTCCATCAATGACTGTTTTATATCTTTTGTTTGTGTGATATAGGCAACAGGAAGAAAGGCTCAACCAAATTCTGGCAGAAACTAGAAGAAAATATGAAACGGATAAAGCTGCTCTTGAAAATCAGCTAAAGCAGGTGCATACGATAACAAGATCACAAGTGTAGCATTCTTTTCTGGTTATTTACCACTATTCAAAGCGGTCCAATGTGCCTTAAATTGGCTGTCATGTAGTGCCTAGATCAGTACTGGTTTTGGGGGGGGGGGGGGGGGCAGCAAGGTAATTCCCACAGACAGTTAAATATGGACCCGTATTACTGCCATGAATATAAGCCCAAAAGCTGTTGGCCAACACCTGTTATTCCCCATCCTTCTATATGAATGGCATCGGCCATAACTTTTACGATCTCATATGGCTTGTGATTCAATATAATAAATCTTTATTAATCCCAAAGGAAATGTGTTATAGCTACTACTACTACTTGTATCCCAATGTTCCAACATCTTTATTATGAGGTGATGATATAATGATAGCTCTCTGATTTTTATAATAATAATAATTTTTATATAGCGCCATCAAATTCCGCAGCGCTTTACATGTCATAGGGGACATACAAATATAATATTACATTAGAGAGTACAAACAGTCAATGGAACAATCTAATTTTGCTTATATGTGCACCCTATTATTGCTGAAGAATTAGATGGCGCTCCACAGATAAAGATTCATTATTATTTACTATTGTAATAGCTTCTAATTTTTCTTTACCTTTGTAGTTTTGTAACATTTTCATGCTTATTTTCTTAACCAGGAACAACAGAACAGCTACGAAATAGAGAAAAGAGCGACACAGCAAATTAATGACTTACAAACAGAGATCGGGAGGCTAATGAAGCAAAGAAGGGTAAAAATAGTTCTCATTGTATACTTTCCAGTTCTGCAGACTTCTAGTATAAATGACCTTTTTATTTCAGAAATGAATAGAGAAGGTGATAATAGTAAACTTTGCAATATACTTTATTAAGTAAAACATCTTCTTCTTTTCATCTCAGACAGATAAGGAGGCTAATGATTAACTCTGTCCATATCTAGAATATTTCCCTTGATGATTTAGCTCTCTGGGGGCTATCCTGGGACTGTCTATAAAGAGTTGTCATTAGACAATTTATCAGGTTCCTTTATCTCTCAGCTGTCAGTTGATACAGGGCAGATAGCTGACTTATGCAAAATCCTTAAATGAGAAAGATGGAAAAGCATGAGACTAGAATAGATTACCTTAATAAAGTATATGCAAAAAATTACTATTAGCATTGCACTATTGATTTATAACATTTTGTTAACAGTTTAGTTATACTATAATGAAAGATTTTTTTCTTTAAAAAAAGAGGATTTTCTTTATTTTGCTGCAGTGTTTTTACATATTACCAAATAGTCAATAAATTGTTTCAAAACTGCAACCTCATTGATAGAGACAAAAGTATGAACATGTGCGTAACTACAGGGGTAGCAGCCATAGCAGCTGCTATGGGGCCCACAGTGTCAGGGGGCGCGACATCTGGAGTATTTGGTGTGAATATGCTATATGTATGTATTTGTGATGTGTATATGCTCTAAATGTGTTTGCATATGTGATGTGTATATGCTGTATGTCTATGTATATGATGCATGGGTATATATGGTAGTGTATGTATGTGTGTATGTATGTGTGTATATATATATTTTTTAAGGGGTAAGTTGGGCCCCATTTAGAAATCCGCTGTGGGGCCCTGCCTTTCCTAGTGACGCCACTGAGTATGAAGGCTACTTCATGCAATTTGGGGTCCCCAAAATGTATTACATCATCATAAGTACATTGCAGTGAGAAGAGCTCTAAGGAATATAGCTCAAGTTCATCGTAAATTGTGAATATAATTTAATGGGCAACTGAATATTTAGCAAAATTCACTATAGAAATATGAGACTTGATTTATGGTACATTTCTACTCATGTATACCTCTAATGTGCCAAAAATCACTATGTACTACCTATTGCAATACAATTGTGTGATAAATATGGGCAGTCAAATATTTGTGTATTTTCAGGTTAATAATAATGCATTTCTACAGCTTTGTAGGTTGTACGTAATAGGGAAGTGTCCAATGAAGGTCACTTCCTCTTCAATATAACTTGCACCCAGTCACTTTGATTTTAGGCTACGATAAAGGACCATACAGGGTCCGAAACGCATGAGACCATGTGACTTTTTGAATATGTTTTTACCCCTTTTTCTCTAATAAAATTCTGGATTTTAGATAATGGGGCACATTTACTAAGGGTCCAAATCGTGTTTTTCCGCCTGGTTTCCCAAATTTTTCTGATTTGCACCGAATTGCCCTGGGATTCTGGCGCACGCGTTCGGATTGTGTCGCATCGGCGGCTTTCACGCAGAAATCGGGGGGTGTGGCCGTCGGAAAATCGGAGGGATTCGGAAAAACCGCGGAATTAAAAAAAAAATTTGTGTCACAAAAATAGCAATGTTTTGTTTTTGTTTTTTTTTTGCACTTAGGTATCTGTTGGTGGTGATTCAGTAGGAAGGTAATGAGAAATTGAGACTGTCACTGAAAATCCCTTCTGCCATTTGTTATCCTGAGGATTGTTGCTCACAGCCCAGAGAGCGGCAGCGATGAGAAGTAGCGTAACTATATGTCTGATGTAAAACATCTAACACAGAAAACTTTAAATACTTTAAAGGAACAAAATCATATTTTAAATATAAGCAAATGTATTTAAAGGGGTTGTCCAAAGGTATAAAAAAAAAAAAACACTTGGGTGGCAGGGATGGGGTGGGTTAAAAAAAATAAACATGGTCCCTCCAAACATCCAGTGCTACGATATCTACGGTCTGTGCCACATGTAAACAAAAAGGGGTACAGAAGCCGCGCTACATTCAGCTTCGGGACGGCCGAGATAGCTGGCCACGCCCACCCTCCTGCATGAGGAAATGACTAGGGACAGGTGCGCTGCTGAATGTAGCGCAGCTTCCGCACCCCTATTTGTTTACATGGGACACAGACCGGAGAGATCGCAGCACTGGACGCTAGGAGGGCGCCGGGAGATAAGTATATGTTAATATGTTAATTTTTTTTCACCTGCCCCATCCCGTCCACCCGAGGGTTTTTTTATACCCTCAGACAACCCCTTTAAGTTTAATAAAGTGATGTTTATATTAATATTCAAAGAAAAGAAAGCAAAACAAATAATACAGTAAATGTATTTTTTTAAATATAATCCTTACTTAGCAATTTGTTTCATGCAAACATCATTGCACATATATATATATAATTTTTTCATATAGTAAGATGGGTTACATGATTACCGGTCCGACAACTAATCCAGCACTTCAACTGTGTGCATGCCTACACTCAACCTTTCCGTTAAAAACTGCACTAAAGTAAGCAGCTCCTAGTGCTACAGCATATGCCGCAGTATTACACTACCTCCGATAACATTAACAACAAACACTGCAGCGCTGTACAATTGAAAAGGTCAAACTGCGCTATAAGTGGTCCGGCGTATTCATGAGGGGGCGGGATTAGGGGCGGTGACTGCGTGAAGCGTGGCAGTCACCGTCAGCCTATGGAGTAGGAGGGCGGTCCGGGGGAGAGGCAGCGTCTCGGGCCGCCCCCTCATGAATACGCAGATGCTTACAGCGCGGTCCAGCGTTTTCAATTGTACAGCGCTGCAGTGTTTGTTAGCGTTATCGGAGGTTTCCGATAACTTTAGTAAGCAGCTCCTAGTGTCTTTTTTTTTTCTTTTGCATTATTCCAATGTCCATTATACTTGTGGTGTGGCTGTTACATTACTGAGTATATTATACCTGTACTGTTATATTTTTGTACCGTGTACATTATTCCTCTACTCTGATATAAGTCTCTTTATTATCCCTGTTCTGTGAAATGACTGTGTGAATTACCTTTGTACTGTGACATCACTCTGTGTATTATCCCTGCACCGGGACACTACTAGGTTTTTTCTGTACAGTGACAGTATTATTCCTGCACTGGATGGTAGGGTCAGAATTTGGCGTCAACAACATGAAAGCATGGATCCATCCTGCCTTGTATCAACGGTTCAGGCTGGTGGTGGTGGTGTCATGGTGTGGGGAATATTTTCTTGGCACTCTTTGGGCCCCTTGGTACCAATTGAGCATCGTTGCAACGCCACAGCCTACCTGAGTATTGTTGCTGACCATGTCCATCCCTTTATGACCACAATGTACCCAACATCTGATGGCTACTTTCAGCAGGATAATGCGCCATGTCATAAAGCTGGAATCATCTCAGACTGGTTTCTTGAACATGACAATGAGTTCACTGTACTCAAATGGCCTCCACAGTCACCAGATCTCAATCCAATAGAGCAGGGGTCGGGAACCTATGGCTCGCGAGCCAGATATGGCTCTTTTGATGGCCGCATCTGGCTCGCAGCCAGGGCTCCTATCCAGGGGCATTACTACAGCCGTGGCATCTGCTACGCTGACTGTCAAGACCAGGGGCCCTTACCTGGCTCCTGTTGTGCCCCTGGCTGTAGTAATGCCCCTGGATGTAATGGGCAGAGCAGCGCAGGGTCCGCGGGGTTAATTCAGGGGCGGCGCCTCTCTCTCCCTCCCTGCAGCAGTCTCCTCCGTGTGTGAGAGGGAGGGGAGGAGACTGTCTGCCTGCAGCCAATCCCGGGGCTGGATGTAGCAGCGCGGGAGATTCAGACAGAGGAGACCAGAGAGCTGCATACTGAGGAGACATGCAGCACCTGAGGAGAAGGAGTCAGCAGCCGGGATCAGCCACAGATAAGTGCTCCCCCTCCCCCCAGTGTCTCCTCACACTCTGCACTAACCCCTTAGTGTCTCCTCACACTCTGCACTAACCCCTTAGTGTCCTGTCACACTCTGCACTAACCCCTTAGTGTCCTGTGTGCAGGAGCAGCTATGAAGCTCCTAAGTGTCCCTTACAGACCCCTCTGCATCATCCCCTCATATCTTCCCCCACCACTGCATTTCTACATTAATGTGAGGTTCTGCAGCAGCTGAGATACAAAATAGCTAGGACCTAAGACAAAATTGTGGTGCACGTCAGTAATAAATGTGGCACATGGTCCGGCTTAGCAGTAACAGCAGTCTAGCAGTCTTGTGGGACACAGAGCAGCCGCCACATAAAACTGGCGCAGACACTTTAACAAATGTGTATTGGGATGTTCTGCGGGGGGTGGCGTGTGTATTATAATGTTCTGCCACGGGTGGCGGGTGTATAATAATGTTCTGCGGGGGTGGCGTGTGTATTATAATGTTCTGCGGGGGGTGGCGTGTGTATTATAATGTTCTGCGGCGGGTGGCGTGATTCCCGACAAAAATGCGGCCGCGGGACCCTCAGTAAATAAGCCCCATTGTACGGCTCTCGCAGAATTATATTTTAAAATATGTGGCGCTTATGGCTCTCTCAGCCAAAAAGGTTCCTGACCCCTGCAATAGAGCATCTTTGGGATGTGGTGGAGCGGGAGATTCGCATCATGGATGTGCAGCCGACAAATCTGCGGCAACTGTGTGATGCCATCATGTCAATATGGACCAAAATCTCTGAGGAATGCTTCCAGCACCTTGTTGAATCTATGCCATGAAGAATTGAAGCAGTTCTGAAGGCAAAAGGGGGTCCAACCCGTTACTAGCATGGTGTACCTAATAAAGTGGCCGGTGAGTGTATATATAAATAATGGTGAAAACTGAACTTTGGAGAATGTTAATCTGCATTTTTAAGAATCTGCTCTAGGACATCTGGAAAGTTGCATTTTGCAATTACTTTCTGCTTCTGTCTGAGAGTGAACTAGATTAATGTTGAATGCTGTTGAATGCTCCAGTTTCTCTCTATGAAAAGACAATATCTGCCATTTTTGTTTCAGTAATCAGTAATTCTTGTTTTCATAATGATTGCTTTATATGTAACAATTCATTTTTAGGACTGTCTATTGCTATGAAAGGATTAAATAAATATATTAGTGGAAATTTCTTGCATGGAAACCATACATGATGTTGTTTGGTAAAGTCTTAGCTTGTTTATCTGTACAGTGTATTAATAGTATTTAACATGTCGTATAAAGAGATTGCCTCACTTATCTGGTTCTACACATGCAAAAGTACAACGATTAGTTTTCAGAATACGACAGAATTTATTTTATGGTCTGCAGTTGCTGGCCGATTCCTTTCAGAGATTATCTCAGATAGATATGTGTCATGACAGAGTAACTTATCTTCCTATTACAGACAGGGTTTAGACATTAGTTAGGTTACTGGACCATCGTGAAAATGACTGCACTGTCAAAAGATCTTAATCTAGAATAAAAATTATTAAAACATGATGAAGTGGGTAGCTTAGGAACTAGAAGTCTTTGACATACACTACTTTTTCACAGTGATACACTGCTAAGGCAGATATAAAATAGCATTCCATGTAGAAATTTACAGTGCGTTTTGACCCCTCAAAACTGCTGAATTACAAGATAAGTGGTGAGGAAAGCAGTATTTTCTAAACTAAAAACAGAACTTTTGTACCGAAATTTTAGCCATCTGTAAGTACACTTCCAAACCCCATACCATTGCTCTGAATTATGGCTGTAGCTGTAACTTGGCTGTATTGAAATCATGGCACAGAGTAAATTACCACTTCTATTTTTGGCATATAGTACTGGAATGAACATCACCACACTCAAGCTTTTACAGTTGAATCCACAATCACACATCCAGTACTATCATCAGTTGGATTGCAGAATGAGTGTATAAGGGTGAGGGGGAAAATTTATAAAAAAATATTGCACCCAGGTTTCTCACTTGTTACTCAAGTTTGTCAAATTACCAAATGTATAAAGTGTATGCTTCCACAACATATAGGGGCAGATGTATTATTGTATCTGCGCCATAAAAGTGTCAGGAACTCACAATTTTTTTGGCGCATAATTGTTGAGGATCATTTATCAAGAGTTGCCGCCTGAAAGAATAGTTGTTTGGCGCAAAACTGACCAGGAAAAAAATTGGCTGAACTCAACAAAAAAAAAAGCGCAGTCCATGTAAGCTTTTGGCGCACATCTCATTTGTGTCGGCATTTTTATGGCGCCCGACTGATTAGTTTCGTCTGCGCATTAATTACTTACAGCCGTGCACTAATTAAATACATCAGGCTATGCTTTCTGTAGTCTGATTAGTAAATCCCTCCCATAGTGTCCAGTCTACATCGACTCAGAAGTCCCAATTGGTGCATAATTGTTTTTAGGAGGACAGCATGAGTCAAGTTCATAGACATCTATAAATTAGAAGCATGCTGAAGCTTTACCAAAACTTACCTTTTATTGGGATAAAAATAACATCAATTGTAAATATGCCTTATTAATAGGAGTGATTTTTATATTATCATTTGTATAGCTTTAACAGGAATTGTAATGAGTTTAGGTGTAGAGGGGAGCCGATTACCGATTTTAGGTATGCAAGTAGAAGATGACAGAATATTCATTATGACAGATATTGAATAATTTAAATATATACATGTCCAATGTATTTGTTCATCTCCAAGTCTATTATGATGTAAATTGTAAATAATGTGAACAATGGGTCCATAGAGATAAGATGATGGATTGGATAAGATATTTAGAATGGCTGGTTAGGACATCTGAGATGACATGAGGTCAAATTTGCACTTGGCCCACTAACACAGCTTTAAATATTGATACATGAATTACATATTAAATGTTCTGGGTATTAGAAATCCTGAATGTTGGGTTCTGTTGATGTGTTATATATAAAAAAAATTATGTATATTTCACTGATACTTAACTTGTTGTCCATGCATCAGGACTTTTACTATCTTATAGGCAGCACTACTTATATGTTAATAGCATTCAAGTACTAATGTATAGAAATACACGGATTATTGACTATTTATGGCAAATGAAAGTATGTATTTATTTTTTAGTAAGTAATGAGAAACAGAGTCAAATTATAGGGAAGGAACCCAGGACATAAGCCCTGGGTTCCCCACCAAAAGAAAGGTCCTCCACTATCCTAAAGGATCTGATCCATCATCCTCCTAAAGGATCTGATCCAGCAGTTCGGCTCCCGAGGATAATACAGACCTCCGATCCTCCCCTCTCTTTTGGAGGAAATACAATTATTGTGTCCAATAGGTGGCAGCATTGCTCAGTGATGTTACTTCCTTCTATCAAGGCAGACAGCCAACAATATGGAGGAGCTGCACAGAAAGGATCTGCTGCTCAGAGAGCAGTGACTGAGGAGTGTGTTGGGGAGTTGGTTAGAGTTCTGGCAGCTGCCTACCTGCACCACACAGGACTGTATTCACCCACACTATACGGGACTGTAGCTTTTTTGTAGAAACAATTTTCTACAGTGGAACCATTGTTACTATCTTCAATTCTGCGTGGAACTGCGACTATATTGAATTCTGTGGGGGTATTTCTACTATATTGGATACCATGGGGACACTGACTATATTGGCTGCTGTTGGTCATTGTTACTATATTGGATACTTTGGGAGTACTGTGATTATATTAGCTACTGTGGGGGAATTGTTAGTTTATTGGATACCATGGGGGCAGTGTGACTATATTGGCTACTGTGGGTGGGGGAACTCTGTGACTACATTGACTTCTTCAATAAAAGATGTTCACTGTAAGTGCATGTATTTCCCATGAGCGAATAATTCTGAGGTACCTCACCTATGCAGTTACTCTCTGTTTTCTTCTCCTACCATGGGGAACTACATGAAGACAGTCTTAAATATGTCATGTTTATCATCACTGCCAGCACAGTGCCAATTTTGTGTTGCAAAATCATATCTTCCCTCCATTCAATAGAGTCTTCTCGAAGCTGATCAATTCATGGGGAACTTGAGTGTATGGAAATGGTAATGCAGCTGGTCAATATCTGCCTGAGAAGGAATACCTAATTATGCAACCAATGAGATTCATTGTTATTATTATAATGTAAAGAGAGCGGTGGTTGGATAATATACTTGTCAGGGAATCGCGGACTCTTAGCTCTTACTGCCCAGGAGGGACTGAGAAGCACATGTGTCTGTGGCATGCTGCCCTGACACACTTGGCCTGCCTGGAGACAAGGCCCCAAGCAGACATCCACCTTCGGTAGTCTGCCTTATCCTGCTGCTAAAGTAGCCAACTATGCTTTCCAGGCTGAAGCTGCCTTTACCAGGCTGTGAGCACCTTCTGTGGGAATATATCTAACCAGCCATCTGGACCCAGTTGATGTTACTGCTGTTGTGGCCATTGGCGAGTTCCAAATAAATGAAATGTAAGTCAAATACTTTACATTCTCTCCCCCCGAGTGATCCCTTTGTAAGGCTGTTATCACCAAGGGTGCCCCATTTACCACCACCATCCCTACATCTACCTTGGGTTTGCCCCAAGGAGAAACCTTCTACAACATCAGCCTCCATTTCTTGCACTTCAACCTGCCAGAGATGTGCCAGGCTGTGGACAAGGCCTCTGTTCCATGGTACCGAGTACCGTGACCGCAGATGAATGCTAGGCCACGCTCAGCCAGCCACTGGGGTACTTAGGAGTCTGGCTGTACCTTAGCCATGAAAAAGGCTAGGCAATGGTGGGGGATGTTGCAGGGGTATGTGATCTACTGTATGGCATCCATCCCCAGCCTCCGCTGAGTGTATACTATTGGTATACTATTCTCCAGTGATAATTAACCAAATGTTGACAGTAACATCACTCAGGAGACACCCAGAACAGTAGTAGCAGCCAAATACTGCCTACTGCTAATGTTCACTTCTCCTAGCAATTTCAGGGGGGAGTAGCTGAACCAGAGAACATATACTGCTATGTAGTTTGTAGACTCTTCTTTGGTCCTGGGCCTGTATCTATGTAGTAATCTTGGCTCTAGACCATCTACCTATGTAGTTAGTATGGCTCTGTCCCTCATTTATGCAGTATTCTTGATTCTGGGCCTGCATCATATGGGGTTAGTACAGGTATAATATACCTGTCGATTTCACCGTAAAGGTGATGGAGCACAGTGAGGTCACTGTGTGTGAATGAATCACAGTGTAAGGATTTTGCTGAGGTTTATGTAGATTGTGATGTCACAGTAAAACATAGAAATGAAAAGTACATCAATATCACAGTACTGGAATAATTTGCTATCTGATTTTACAGACAGCATATGGAGAAAATAATAAGTGATGCCACAGGACAGAGATAATGCACAATAAAATGGAACAGTACAACACTAATGGAAACATTTTGACTGTCAGTTTAATATAAAGACTGATGATCATAATGCAGTGTGGTTATAGTTTTACATTTCATGAATGTCTACTCCTTCCTCTAGCTTTCAGTCTCTTTCAGTCTTATAAAAAAGACATCTCTGTAAGTCTTAAAAAGGGCATCCCAAAATTGTATCACATTATAAATCACATTCAACATAATTTTGCCTTTCAGAGATAAACAGATCTGTGCATTATATTAGTAAAATGTTTGGTAAATTTTCAGTTTAAAATGGAAAAAGTTCTAAATTCTGACGTGACAAGTAACTCTTTTTTTTTTTTTAAACATTCTTTATTGGAACAACATATGGCATACAGCGCCTATCAGGTGAAAGCGGGAAAATTAGAAAATAAAGGGAGGTGACTTTAAAGACATAAGGTATCAAGAACATATTGATGCAAATATAATCCATGGCAGTGGACCAATATGCGTATACAAAAACATATAATGAATAATGAGACAAGTCCCTTTCCTAAACACTTTCTTAATCACTAGACAAAGATTTGCTTCATATATTTTACCTTCTCAGGAATTAAAGGGTTACATGAAATCTTGTTACACTGGTTCTAATAAGTCATCTTCTCCTCTACACACAAGCAATTTCTGCAACCAGGTTGTTATAAAGCACGTAGCATCCTATGTAATTTTAGCTCATAAAATCACTGTGTACACGTTTTAAGAAGTGGGCCTTTCAGAAAAGCTTCTTATCTAGAGACTGAAATGCTTTATTATCCAGACACAAGTTGGCCGGCTTTCCTATCAGATGCTAGATAACAATCATGCTGAAATAGCTACTGATAGAATGGATCCAGCTCTCAATAAAAAGAATGTAACATTTCTACTTCTGCTCATTTTATCTACTTGGGCAGAGAAGGACTGATAGAGAGAATTGTGCACATGGTCAGTAATCATAATCAGCCGGATGTCTTTTACGCTAGGCTTTACTATGACATAAAGGTTAGTAAATAGGAAAGCATTAAAGATTAGTAAATAGGAAAACAATATTACATAATGAGAGACAATTAACGGATGGCGTGGAAAATGACTCACTTCATGTGGCTTGTTCTTCTCAAGTTAATCTTGTTACACAAAAAAAGTTGATGGTCTAAATGAATGAAATGAAAATCAATGTTGCCTAATTAGTAAGATCAAAATTGAAGAACTAAAAGTTAAAGGAAAATATGAAAAGGTATATGCTGGACAAAGATCCAGTAAAGTTTGAAAGAATTTACTTATATTTGAGGAGAATAAATGTCACATCTCATTGCTTACTTTGTATCAGCCATTTTTAAGAGCATTTATTAAATGCTCTGCTCATGCTGCTTGCACATTTATTTATGAAATGACAGTTTTGTGTCGTGGCTGTAACGTGTCCACTGCACAAAACTGTGCACCTAAAGGGCCGTTCCGGTGCGGAATCACACCAGCAGCCACATTAATGTTGGAACTTGTGACATAATTGTGAGCATGCCTGTTAAACAGAAAAAAAATGGCACACTCAGTTTAAGCGTAATCAGCAGATGCCAATTGCATCAGATTTTTGAGAACCGTGCGGCAGTCTTTAATAGTTCTGCACACTCTGCACATTAGTAAGGCCACTATTGCCTCACTATTGATAAAAGTGTGCCAATATGAGTAGTGCCCTAAAGATTCCATATAGAAAAATACTAGTTTAAGGCGTTAAAGAGGTCCAAAAAATATAGTATGTAAATAGTAAGGGCATAGGTAATAAAAAAAGCCTTGTTTTATTTACTTAATATTTTTTACAAGATTTTGTACTAAAAAACATCTCCATCTTACCTTCCAGATTCCTTAGGTGAATACATGTTTCAAAACTCTAGAATTTCAGCTGGATCAGGATCAAGGGCAGAGAAGAGTCTAAACTTCATTCCTGGACATAAGATATGAAAATGACATTAAAGAGCATTTCCTCCTCTTCATGTGCAAATGAAGTGTTATTCCTATACTGTGATGGACAAAGTTTGCAATAAATTCTGGAACCATAATTTTCTTTTAAATCATAGGTATATAGAAAATATGCCAAGATGAGCTATTTAAGATAGGCTTAAACATATGGTATACTTGGCTTATCTAAATTGTACTTGTATTTATATAAACATATAATAAAGATTTTTAATGTAAAACTTTACATTTATTCTTCATAAATAATTAGTATCTTCAGGTGAGATGGTCGAATGGGGCAGAAATATATATTCCAAAATTGCCTAATTATTGCCACATATACCCAATGAAGAGTTAGAGTTAAAAGAGAATTTTCAATATTACTAAATGCTAGACCCTACAGAAAGATGAAATATTGCTGACATTTACCCAATTTAGCTAACTCTATTTTCATCAATCTCCTACCACATTCCATGTCTTCTCAAGACAACAGCTTGTTAATAATACACAACAAAACTGCAAGAGATCCCTAATGTGGATTTAGAAATTCTCCCAGGTAAACAAAGAAGATCAATGTGTATCCAATGTTGGCCAAGTTTTTCTGCTTGTTAAAGTACATTTCTTTATTGCTTTTTTTCTTAGCAAGTCAAGTAGTTACATTGTAATTAAAGATGTTAAGGCCGGTGAGTGTATATATGACGTGTAGAATAGGTGTTTAGAGTCAGTTGGTTGGGAATCTGACAACCGGCACCCCCCTTCACACTCAACAACATGACTGAAAAGAGACTAGACATTTAATAGAAAAGGAGTTCCATTTTCTTTTTTTGTGGCCGGGCTATGTTACTACAGATAAGCCCAATTTACTTGAATGATAACTGAACTGCAATTTTCAATATGGCCACTACACGGTGAAGAGCACTTCTCCTCTGGCTCTGCTCTCAGTGGCTTCTGCTACAGGGGATAAATAGTTTAAGTGCTCAGTGTTGGACCCCACCAAATTTCAGACCAACTGCACATGAATGTGCATTATTGGGCTGCAGACAATGGCCTGGTAACCCATTGATTGCGGCCTATGTGTCATCGGCGTGTGACATCCGATCATAGACTGTCCAAACCGCAAACTTAGGTAGGAACAGGATCTGCTCCATAACTTGCCTATTTTACACAGCCTTGTGTATATCTATGGGCTCATGTTTCTGTATATGAGCCCTTAGAAATATATGACAATGTGTTCTAGAATTTGAAGCAAAGGCTAACACACAACCAAACTCAATACTGTGGCCTTGTACTGATGATCCATCTTATAGACCTCTTCAAGGACAACGGTCAAGATATTTTTATGCCTCTCCAAAAAAATCATCCTGTTTGAAGACGCTTTTAGTGTCTATTAGGCTTGCACTGGTGCCCAGCTCCCATACAAGATGCAGTGTGAATCAGCCTGTCGGTACCTACCTCTGCCAGGTACACAGACCTAGGAGGACTATAGCTTAATAGAGTGATGAGGTGGTAGCTCTCTGAGTATACCCTACACTGACACTCTATTATTGGATCAACATATTACAATGCAAAAAGGCATTTTGTGGAAATCGTAAACCTCAGGTATTTGGGTTGCTTGGGTTCTGGAACATCCCACTAGCCATGGATTGTTAGGAAATAAATCTGTAGTAGAGGTGTAGTCTGATGCTGACCTCAGAGAGGGGGCTATAACTTGCCTCTTCTTTTTTTTGGTAAAAATAAAATGCTGCTGCTATGTATGAACAAAACTACATCATCCCAGACATGAGACAAGACAGGAACAGTGCCACACGGTGGACATGGGACATAGTACAGAGAGGTTTTGAAGGTGCTATCTCTTCAACATTGTTGCTTGCTGTAGATATTTATTCTTATAAAACTAACAAAAAGAAGCATTAATTTCCTTGTAACATCCTGAAAAATGTTTTTGCATATTTCCCAGAATTCCCTAGTGGAGTATCAGTGGCTATAAGAAAGACCTGCAAGGCGGCCTTAATCGGCAAAGTCTCAGGAAGGAGAACTCTTACTTCCAATTCCCTACATTGTCATGAAGAGACGCAACCACCTCAAAACCGTGCTGTCTACAGCTGGGAATCTGTTCCTTCTGGAATAGATATACTGGTTTGGCTTTAATCCCACATCATGTCATTAGGCTTTCTAAAAGTCATGCTTGATGTTAAGGGGACTGCCTTACAAGGTAGCAAAAAGAGGCATAGTTTTACTTTTACATTCTGGAAAATGTATTTGCATATTTCCCAGAATAACCTAGAGCATCAATGGCTAGAAGTCTCCACATGCCTGCAACTTGGCCTTCATTGGTAAAGTCTCAGAAAGGAGAACTCTTACTTCCCTACCCCATAAAATTACATGTGGGTTTTGGGGTTTGCAGTGATAGATAGCTACTATGTATATCTCTATATAGCACAATGTGTTAGTAATTTCTTATAGGAAAATGGTGCCATATATAGGGAGTTACTGTATTGGTATTTGCAATGACATTTTGTCACATAAGCAGTGCTTCAATGCAGGTAAACAATGAAGCTTTCTATAGATTAACAACAAGCAGAGATCTAGAAAGCAGTGACGAATCAATAAGGAACATCAAAAAGTAGTACAACTTTTTATTATACAAAATATACTACTTTATACCTTTTCATTTCATTACATTTTAATGTTTTTCTTTTTTTTTTGTAGTTATTAATGGTCAGACGCTTGCAGAAAGGGATATGCTGAATAGTGTGACGAGGAAGCATCTTAAAGATCACAGTGAAGATGTAAAGAACGCAGAGGTAAGTTATGTATCTGCTTTGGGATCTCTTGCAATAGATGTGACTTATCTAGATGGATTATACAACCAATTCCCATCCAAGCAGTTTTTGTTAATTGGGTCATGAAGAAGTGATGTACATTGAGCCCAAATAATATTACATTCTCAATAGCTATGTAAAACTAACCAGTAATCTGTGGCCTTGAGACTCAATTTATATCAGCACAGAATAAACCCAACAGAACAGTTGTAACCTGAAAACGTTGCAAAGTGTCATTATTAACAGAAGTAATGATACAATTAAAGTGCAGTCACAGTCCAAATTACTTACTAGGTTTATTAGCAAAATATTTAAACTTTTAACTATTTGGAAAAAAAAAACAATTAAAACAATATAAGCAGCTCAAAAAACAAATATAACACATGCTTTCGCTAATATAACTAAGCTTCATAGCTGTTTTTTTTTTTTACACAAGTTCACCGTATATGTCAGGAAAGCTCAGTATGTTGCATCCAGAAGGAAACTATGGATGGAAAAATGTAGTATACTGCACTATTTCAGCCTGATTCCTGCTAAACAGTGAACTATAGAAAATGAGTTCTGACCGGAGCTCCCGATTCCCTTGCTTCCGTGTGTCCTTCTCTTCCAATATGTCAAAATAGAGCAGTTCACACTCCTCCAACACAAATTCCTGAATCCTCCGATAAGAATATACCGCTATTCAGACCAACACTCCTGCGTTTTTCTTGTGACCTCCTCCGTATGCAACATATGTTGCGGTAGATCGCTGGAAGAAATTCCCCCACAGATAGCGCAGTACAGTTTAACACTCAGGATTTATTTAGATTAAAAACATACTCACAAAAGAGCGATAAAAATGCACATATAAAACTCCAATATGGGACGCCAGCTGCACGTTCTCGCCCGACCCTGGGTTTCGCCATGTTGCATACGGAGGAGGTCACAAGAAAAACGCAGGAGTGTTGGTCTGAATAGCGGTATATTCTTATCGGAGGATTCAGGAATTTGTGTTGGAGGAGTGTGAACTGCTCTCTTTTGACATATTGGAAGAGAAAGACACACGGAAGCAAGGGAATCGGGAGCTCCGGTCAGAACTCATTTTCTATGTTTTACAATTTGGGTTTACTGGATCAACCCTTGACTGTTTGTAGCTCCATGAGAGAGGTGTGCAGCACATAGCTGTTATTGCTCTATTTTTTGCTTTAAACAGTGAAGTATATGCCCAGAGGAGGCCTTTATAGACTATCAGTGACGGATGCCACTGTTTGGCATCCATCTCTGGCCTCCACTAAGCAAACACTCTGAGAGGACCCCAGTGATGTTAATGTCTAAATATGGACAGTCACGTCCCTCAGGTGATATTCTGAGTTGGCTAGAGGATGGGGCAGTAACCAGTTTCTAACGTACTTCAGTTGACCCGCCAGGTAATACATTTGCAGGTCCGGCAGGGCAGCACCCACCAAGGCCTTAGGGCATTGCAGGGAAAATGAACTTAATTTGGCCCTAGAAGTTCCCTGTATAAAAGAGGCCATCAGACTCTCCATTTAGCAGAAGAATTTCAGTGGGACCTGGACTGCGACATGTTGCAAGGCATATAAACATTAAGGTAAAACTACCATTTTAATAAGATTGATGCACCCCAAAGCAGTAAGGCCCCTTCTACACTGGCGTTTTTCACGCGCGAGTTCTGCGCGTGCATTTGACGCGCAGAACTCGCATTGCACTCTGTCCCATTGTATTCAATGGGTCTTTCTCCATTTGCGTGGTTTTCAACGCGCGTGCTTGCGTTCGTTTGCACGCGCGTCAAAATCGCAGCATGCTCTATTTTTGCGATTCACGCGCATTTTTCACGCCCCATTCAAGTCTATGGGGACGTATCAAAAACGCATTGCACTCGCAAACATTGCAAGTGCAATGCGAGTGCAATGCGTTTTAAACGTAAGTAGTAGTAGACGACCAATAGACTGACCATGTAGTAGTTTATGGCTAATAGATAGACCATGTTGTAGTAGATGACCAGTGTGGGGCCATGTTGTGTTGATTGCTAGTAGACAGACCATGTAGTGGTGGTTGACCAGTAGATCGGCCATGTTGTAGTAAATGTCCAGCAGACTGACCATGTTGTAGTAGATAATAGATAGACTGGTTTTGTAAAAGTGCATAGCTAATAGGGTAGGCCAAAAATTCCTTCCTTCTATGACCTTTACAATACTTGTATCACAGTAGCAACATGGTCCATAGAGTAACATCAATATGAAGCCATGTAACTGTAGCTATTGACTAGGTAACTGTGATAAAGCCTAGCCTAAGGTCCTCAGGTCACTAGGGGAGCGAAAAAGCTTAGACAGGGTTATAAAACATATTTTCTTCTATAAACTGTCTGACTCATAGTTAGTTTTAGGGATCAACCCCAGTGATGTAGATGGGGTTAGCTGCAATACCACACATAACCAGAAAACAGGTGAGGGCGCTCTATTTTCTTCTTTTTAAAAAAAAGCAGTCTTGTTTTGTAAACATGTGCAACCCCTTTAATGTGACATATCATATGCAGCTATAGAGTTAATTTTGAGTAAGGTCACGAGATGCCAAACCTACTTGATCCTCTGCCGATTCCCCTCGGACAGATCTGATATCATGTGTTATTTACTGTACAAATGATCTCCTACCGTCAGGATTGAAATAATATTCTCCTGCAGAGCAAAAAGCACTTAAAAATTATAAAAAAAAAGAAACCCATCGACACAATGCACATAGTTACAGAGCAGCTAATTGTAATCAAAGCATCTACATGAACCTTGCTATTTGTCTTCCACCGCTAATTTCCCGTTCCCGGGCATCGTCAGATAACAGTCCTTGTGCCAACAAGTTAATTACAAAACCAAAATACTGCAGAAAAATCAAATTATACCCACTCATTTCATGTAATTACTCTGCCTTTAATTGAATGATGCATCGCTTTTTGGGAATTCGGCTATAATTATGGAATAAAACAACGCACCCCGGCCAAATCTTGTTTGTGGTGTCAAAGTCAATTAGCGAGCAACAACTTCAAAATGGCCGGTCATTATGGAGTCAACGCTAACGATTAGGATCATATAGTATAAAGAGGTGCCGCAACAGAAAATCCAGTATTTCCAATGTTAGTGGAGGCGGCCATATTGGTGGGTGGAGCATCCAGACTTTCACAATGTGGAAAAACGGTAACGTTTTTTGCCCTCGGCCGAGCCTCTTAACTGCCACTATCAATTAATGATCATACATCCGACATTGTATGATGCCCCATCTTAGGGTCCCCCACACATACAGTATAAAGCCCCACATAGTGGCCCCCTCTATAGTATAACACTCCCCTTCCTGTGGCCCCACATTGATCTATTCTTCCCTTCTTGCCGCTCCCAAACTGTTTAATTCTTGTCTTAGAGGCCTTCACATACTATAAAACCTACCATACCTACTATAACACCTCCTTCCTGTAAACATAACTGTGTAATACACCCCACTTATAACCCACCCACACTTCACTATGGTAGCCCCCTCTAATGTGCCCCCCATTTTTAGACCCCCACTTATAATGGCTCACTTCCTTTGGACCCCTACTGTATATAAGCCCCAAACGTTATTTGCAGCCATTTTTAATTCCCACCCTTTTTTTAGACACAGGGGGGCACATGTACTCACCCGATCCCTGTGCGATCCCCGATCCGGAATGTCCTTGGTTTGCGTCACAATTTTATATGTTAAATCCCGCGCTGTCTGAACCCGTCGGATCGTCCTGAAAGCCAGCGCGATTGCGACACAATCCAATCGCGTGTGACACAATCCCCGGTGCAATCCCTGAAAAGTCGGGAAACGGCCGCGGGACCCTTACTAAATAAGCCCCCATGGGGTTGTCAGACCTGTCTATCAAAGTGAAAATCCTCAAATTAGTTCTAAAAAGTTCAAAACCTCTAGTGGGACAAACCATGGGGAACTTCACTGACTCACTGGCCCCTGTGGGGCGAATTTAAAATTGGCTTTGCGACAGTTTTTTGGCCGCCACATTTTTTGTTGCCCCCCCCTTACTTATTATATGTCGACACCACAATCTAGCTTCTTTTCCGACGCGCACAACTTTTTTGTCGCTCAACTTAGGTGCAGCTATTCCATCCCACAACATTTCCTGCACTTTTGGTTTCCCAACACTTTTTTGGCTGAAGTTTAGGCGCATAATTAGACCAACAAAAAAACAAGTCTACCAACTTCGAAACCTCTTCATGCATATTGTTTGACACTTGTGATGCTCACTTGTTGATCTTTCGGTGCGCCAAATAGCCGTGAGCCACTATGGGGCTCATTTACTAAGGGTCTGAACGCCGCACTTTCATCTGGTCTCCCGAATATTTCCGATTTGCGCCAAATTTCCCCCGGGATTTTGCCGCATGCGATTGGATTGTGTCGCATCGGTGCTTTCACACGACAGAAATCGGGGGCGTTGCCGTTGGACAACCCGGCGGATTCGGAAAAAACGCGGAATTTAAAAAAAGAATTGTGTCACAAGATCAGCACTCACATGCATCGGGAAGAAGCAGGTGAACTCCGGCGGACCTTGGCGCAGCAGCGACACCTGCTGGATATCAGCCGCACGACCTTAGTGAATTCCGGCAGACCCAAATCAGCGTCGGACAACGCACCGTAGGATCGTGACAGGACCGGGTAAGTAAATATGCCCCAATATGTTATTGCAGTGCAAATCACGGCTAAAATCGGGCACCAGAAAACAACATGTAGCGGCAAAAATAATAAATGCCCCCCATGTGTGGTTACAGTGATTATGATTATCATCTTTGAAATAGAGAGGTGGTATTTCCTAGGACAAGGATTCTACCATATAGTGAACCTGACATATGGAGATGCCCTTTAATTTACTAAGAGTTACCATACACTCTTCGTGGCATAGATTCAACAAGGTGCTGGAAGCATTCCTCAGCGATTTTGGTCCATATTGACATGATGGCATCACACAGTTGCCGCAGATTTGTCGGCTGCA
Source organism: Engystomops pustulosus (assembly GCA_019512145.1). Classification (NCBI taxonomy): domain Eukaryota; kingdom Metazoa; phylum Chordata; class Amphibia; order Anura; family Leptodactylidae; genus Engystomops; species Engystomops pustulosus. The sequence goes on along the minus strand of CM033642.1, from coordinate 243,226,162 downwards.
CATCCATGATGCGAATCTCCCGTTCCACCACATCCCAAAGATGCTCAATTGGATTGAGATCTGGTGACTGTGGAGGCCATTTGAGTCCAGTGACCTCATTGTCATGTTCAAGAAACCAGTCTGAGATGATTCCAGCTTTATGACATGGTGCATTATCCTGCTGAAAGTAGCCATCAGATGTTGGGTACATTGTGGTCATAAAGGGATGGACATAGTCAGCAACAATACTCAGGTAGGCTGTGGCGTTGTACCAAGGGGCCCAAAGAGTGCCAAGAAAATATTCCCCACACCATGACACCACCACCACCAGCCTGAACCGTTGATACAAGGCAGGATGGATCCATGCTTTCATGTTGTTGACGCCAAATTCTGACCCTACCATCCGAATGTCGCAGCAGAAATCGAGACTCATCAGACCAGGCAACGTTTTTCCAATCTTCTACTGTCCAATTTTCAATGAGCTTGTGCAAATTGTAGCCTCAGTTTCCTGTTCTTAGCTGAAAGGAGTGGCACCCGGTGTGGTCTTCTGCTGCTGTAGCCCATCTGCCTCAAAGTTTGACGTACTGTGCGTTCAGAGATGCTCTTCTGCCTACCTTGGTTGTAACGGGTGGCGATTTGAGTCACTGTTGCCTTTCTATCAGCTTGAACCAGTCTGCCCATTCTCCTCTGACCTCTGGCATCAACAAGGCATTTCCGCCCACAGAACTGCCGCTCACTGGATGTTTTTTCTTTTTAGGACCATTCTCTGTAAATCCTAGAGATGGTTGTGCGTGAAAATCCCAGTAGATCAGCAGTTTCTGAAATACTCAGACCAGCCCTTCTGGCACCAACAACCATGCCACGTTCAAAGGCCTCAAATCACCTTTCTTCCCCATACTGATGCTCGGTTTGAACTGCAGGAGATTGTCTTGACCATGTCTACATGCCTAAATGCACTGAGTTGCCGCCATGTGATTGGCTGATTAGAAATTAAGTGTTAACGAGCAGTTGGACAGGTGTACCTAATAAAGTGGCCGGTGAGTGTATATATATTATATCAATCATAGAACTGCTCTACAGTTCTTATACAGCTTTTGAGGGATCATATGTAACATTGCAGATATCACAGCAATGTGAGGACACACCTGTGGTGTACTTATAGAATGTACAATTCAGGAACATAAAGGCATAATTCACAGTCCTGCTGCTACTTACAAGTAAACATTTTGACTACACAGATGTCTGTGGCTGATATTTAACAATAGCTTCAGTGCCAAAACCCGGGTTTTCAACTGTTCCCTTTAATGGTGCAGTTTTTTGGGGGAACATTAAAATATAGGGATCTTTATACAATAGGACCTCCACAAATTACATTCCTTAGTGTGTAAGAGTAAAAATTACATTTCCATTATTCTAGACTTTGCCTCTTGTCCACTATAAGGTGCACTTTGGATTTCCAAGGAAATCCAAGGCTTTTAAGTGCGCCTTATAGTCCGGAAAATACGGTAATAGCCCCAACATGGATTCACCCTCGACTGGGCTACTGGGGGGTAAGGGAGGATTTAGACCAATTAGTCCGCAGGACAGAAAAATCACCAAACCTGTCAATGTGTGTCATGGCTATTGGAAGGGGGTGATCCATCATGAAAAGCAGCATGTCGTCCGTGAATAGAAAGGTTCTATCTTCTCTATCACCCACACATATTCCTTTATACAAAGGGTCCATCCCAAGATTAATTGCCTGGGGTTCTATGGTGAGGGTGAAGAATAACAGTGATAGGGCTTCCAGTACTGTTTATGAAAGATCCTAGTCCTTTACTCATGGGCAATAGCCATCAGATCACTAATATCCAAGCCAAATCACTCAACTAAGGGAAGAACTAAGCCTTGGTGGACTTTCAGAGGTGTTTGGGGTCGATATCCTGTTGGACGGTCCAATAGAGCTCAAGCCAGCTTCCTCACAGAAGATGTGACATTTTCTCCTAGGATTTCTGGAATTTTGATAGTTTGTAAATGATGTTAATAAACCTCATTTGCAATTCTGGGCTGATGATAAATCACACCCTGTCTGCATCAATGGAACCAAGTCTTATTGTGTAGAGGCAACACCCCAACTTTTTACAGTCAACTTACTCATTAATTTGTTACTGTAACCAGAATAGCGCCAATTTTGCAAATCAATCTCAAATTAAAAATTGCAGTAAAGGGAACCTGTCATCAGATATCTACCTAATATGGACCAGATATGGACCTTAAAATCCACTGTTCGGCAGCTTCCAGATCATGTTTCTTTCATGTTCCAGAATGGAGATATCTCCCAGAACACCAGGCTTCAGGAGAGCCAGTTAGTGATACCCCTGGATGGAGGACTGTCAATCAAAGCAGAGGGGGTCTTCTGAGTCATAGAGAGCTTGACTTTAGTGCTATTGTATGGAAACTATTAATTTTTATTTTTTAGATTGACGTTTTTGGTCATGAACTGGAGCCAAGTGAACTGGACAACATAGAAGAACCCAAGAGAACGGCAATCTCCAGAAGGTTATCCGAAGCAACAAAAAGGCGATCAGAAGCGCGTTATATGGCTACAGTGAGAGCAAGTGCACAAAGCTTATCACAAAATGTTACTTACACTATTTAAATTCAGTGGTTAGAACTACAGCCCTGCAGCGCTGGGGTCCTGGGTTCAAGTCCCATCCTGGTCATCATCTGCAAAGAATTTGTATGTTCTCTCCATGTTTGCATGGGTTTCCTCCGGTTTCCTCCCACACTCCAAAACATACTGATAGGTTGATAAGATTGTAAGCCCCATTGGGGACAGGGACTGATTTGGCAAGCTCTGTGCAGCTCTGTGCAATCTGTGTGCGCTATATAAATAAAGGAATTATTATTTCATGTTGCAGGCAAGTACATCACTGAAAATGAGGATTAAGTGCAAAAAATAAATAGAAAAACATTTCACGCTAATAATTGAAACTAAAGGGCAGTGACAGCAGTACACCCAACAATATATTATCACAGGGGTTTCCTAGAAAATGTTTATTCTTCACAATGGAAACTGAGTTGTCATCCCAATTTCTTTCAGCCGTTTTTTCCCATGCTACAATCATTGTGACTGGCCAACAAAATGCTACACACAAGAGATCAGTTTTCTGGCAGATGGGACAAGTCATCTGACCATACACACACCAATTTATCTTGGTAGATGGAAAGCACTGATACCACATTGGTTTCTTTTTCAGGCCACAAACAGAACCGGTTCCCGCACTTTCAGTATAGCCCTCTAGTGTAGCCCTCTTTCAATCTAAATTAATGATATATTTTTTTATTATTATTGAGTCGTGTATAAGCCGAGATGAGGTTTTTCAGCACATTTTTTGTGCTGAAAAACTCGGCTTATACACGAGTATATACGGTACATTACATGTGTATATAATGGTGCACATCCTCCATTCTTTAGTGTGCCAATTCAAATACTGGGGTCCCTGACACTGGGCCCCATAGTAGTTGCTATGGCTGCTACCCCTGTACCCCTGCCTTACAATCTGCAGCTCAATGTTAAATAAGGCCTCAAATAGTGAATTGGTCATTAAAAAGATCTGACTGATGGCAATAGAATAAAATAGAGTCTACATGGATAATTGTTTAAACGGCACTCTGTGGCCCAGAATGGAGGATCTACTCCGCTGTACCTTGCCGATTTGTCTCCTCATGTTGTTTGACTTTTAATCCAATAAAGAAGAAGAATTTGGCACCTTACCCCTGTGAAGTGATTCGTGTTGTGCCGGTTCCACGTTGTTTTCACTTATGCTACATGGCTATGGTTTGCCTTTCCCGAGCACCAGGACACCGCCACAGTGAGAGTACGGCCAAGAAGGTCTGAAGGTTGGGTGAGCCGGCTTTATTTTGTTACCCTTTGCTACTGTTAGTGGAGGTTGTAATACATATTTTTTTCTTTGCCTATTATACATTATAAAACTCATAGGGGAAGGTTTATCATTGGTTTTGCAGGGCTTTTTTTTGTCACAAAAAAGTCGCACAGGACTATTCCTGCCACTCAAAGCCAGATCTATGACTTGGGAATTTTGCAAAAAGTCTCACAGTCACTCCAGACCTCTGGATTTTGGGAATTTACTATACTTCGCCCTAGGCTACAATAAACAGCTATAACACTTATCAGAGGTGTCTGTAATTAAGATTAAATGTAAATCCGGGTTCTGGACAACCCAACATTTTTAAAATGCAATAGTCATGCAGACCCAAAAAATGTTGCCTGGAGCTACAATTATAAAATATACAGTTCCGACTTGCATACAAATTCAATTTAAGAACAAACCTGCAGAACCTATCCAGTACATAACCCGGGGACTGCCTGTATATGTTCCCCATAATCTGTAAAGCGCTACAGAATTTGATGTATGTATTTGATATTTGCTATATAAAGATAATATAATTATTACAAACATAGGCAATAAAATTATCTTCTTGAGACAACCACAAGGAAATCTACCACTGTGATTGGGCTTTCACTATAAAAGCTGTTAGGTTGGTTGGTAGGTTAGGCAGGGTGCATACAGCCAGGGAGGAACCTATACTCTCTGCTGCCTAAGGCAAGCTATAGAATGGTGCCCCCTTTTCCCCCATCCAGACCTTATATATCAGTTTTTTTTTAGCAAGTGGGTTCTCTATCTAGTGTCACTCTTTTTAGGTGTCAGTCCTGATGCTGACCCACCCATCTTGCTGCAAATCCTGCAGCATGAGGTAAGAGGCTCAACTCGCCTCATGGATGGTGCTCCTCTGAATACAATTTTGATATTTATGTGGCGTGGCGGTATCTAGTACTGGATAAGGTTAATATTCAAGGCCCCTTCTGAAACAATCTTTTGACCTTATACACTGATCCCACAGCATCAGTTTGTACTCCTGGCTTCCAATCCAAAACTTTAATCACAAAAGGGCCTACACGAAGGGGGTGTGGTCTCACCTCTATTGTTTTATCTAGCCTTAGAGCTTAGCACTGAAACACGGAACTGAAGGCCTTATTAGTGGGGCTTAGAGGTGACAGCCTTCTCAGAAGACATACTACTGTTCATGTCCTGACCGGAAAAGGAACTGGGTCCAACACTTTCCCTATTGGAGAACGTTGGATCCTGTTTGGGCTTTAAAACAAACAAATATAAATGTGAATTACTAGAATTCACCTACATTTAGTAAAAATGATACCCTTTATCTCCTTTGCAAACGATACTTCTGCTAAAATACAGCGATGTATCTAAATATATATGGGCAGGGAAGAGACCCTGTATAGCATTACATAAAGGACAACTACCACCAGGATCAAGGATTGTAAACCAAGCACACTTACGTCACTGACACCATCTGCACACTTACGTCACTGACACCATCTTACAAGCAGTTCTTACTGCCAGATCGCACCCCAGAGTTGTTGAGCCAATTTCAGGGGGTGCCGATCGTGGTGAAAAGGCCCTCAAAAGCCAAGTTAAATGCGACCGTGGCATTTAACGGGTTAAACAATCGCGCTCAGAGCCCACTCCGACTGCGGGTGTTGGCTATTAGTTATAGCCAGCATCCTGTATTTCACTATGCTGGTTCGGCTCAGATCTTGAGCTGAACCGGCATTGGCTCTGCATCCGATATATCGGACACTGAGCGCTAAGTCACTGCACTCAGAGCGGGAAGGGGTTAAAGAGAACTCATCAGGCAAACGAACTCTCAAATCTAAATATGCCATTAAATCTAAACTGCCATTAGAAAGCATTGCCTCTATCCCTTCATTGTCCCTCTACATGCCTGTAAACTTAGAGGTATTCTCGTCTGGGCATTCACATTCAGTTTCATTAATCTGCCATATATAAATATTTCTTCAATTAGATGTTATTAAGAAAAATTTACCTGTGTGAAGATAATTTCTCATAAATGTAGTTATGCTGTCCCTTAGAAACGAGATGGCTTTCTCGGATACGGCCACCTCTGCTGTAGGGATTGCACAAAGAGGGTTTGTATATGTAATGTCTGGGAGTTACTGTATATACTACAGCCGTCCTGTGGTAATATAATGATTGCTGTACCCAGCGAGTCAGGCAGGGCTCAATAGGGCATGTCTGGCCACCGCTGCCAAAATGTGAGGTGGTCGTATCCAAGGAAGCCATCTCGTTTCTAAGGGACTGCATCGCTACATTTATGAAAAATTATCTTTACCTAGGAACATTTTTTTTTTTAAACAACATCCAATTGAAGAAATGTTTACATATGACAAATTAAGTAAATTCAAATCTAAATACCCAGATGAGGTCCTAAAGCTGAATGCAAATGACCTGAGATTGTCATATTCCGCTGTCCAGCTTATTCATGAGTAGGAGGCAGAGCCACACCCCCAGTGCTTGACTGACAGCCTGTATAATGGTGTAATGGCTCCATGTGCTTCCTGGTGCTGGTGGCCATGTCCCCTGCAGCCTGTGTGTATGAGATACTCCTATACACATGACTAACAGCCTGTATGATGCAACACTCCTGTTGCTGACTCTTCTATATGCTTCCTGGTACCAGCACACCCCTGTAGCCTGTGTGTATGAGATACTCCTATACAGATGACAGCCTGTATAATGATGTAATGGCTCTACATGTGCTTCCTGGTACTGGCACCCCCCTGCAGCCATGTTATAGCAGAACATGTCCAGGAACATGTGTAGCTGATGTCCGTCTCCCACATGGGGTATGGGAGGACAGCACAACAGCAGATAAAGCACAGACACTAGCAATGCTTTACTATTACACAGACATGGTAACAAGGGTGACATCACTTTCTCCATGTGCCCAGCCTCATTTACAGAAGATGATATTACAATCATTAGATGTATGAATTGACTAGATAAAGGCTGCTCCAACACAAGGATCCTTGTGAGCTGCTCCAACAGGTAATTGTAATGGACGTGAAGACAGGTGTTCTTTAACTAGAAGACCTTTAGTATTCAGCGACTAAGAGCCATTAGTGCAAAGGCATTAAGACTAGGAGCCTCTTGTGGAGGGCAGGTGCATGTACATGGCTTACCAAGGAGAGAAGAGCAGTAGAAAGCACTGTATGGAGAACACAAGCCAACTATCCTCAATCTTCATGTGCAGACCAGCTTAATGTAGGGATGCCAGCTCCCTTCTGTGTGGAGCACATGCAGAGTGTGTAGGCAATTTGCTCTTACATTGAAGAGGACACCATTTGTCCTCCAAAGAAGAGGCAGTGTGCTGATATTACCAGGTATCAACTATTGCAGGGAAAAAAAAAATATATATTGCAAACAAAATCTATGGCTTCTGACTGAATCCAGCTGAGCTTGCTTGGATGAAGCAGTCACTAAAAAAAAAAAAAACAAGATGTGAATCTACAATATCAAAAATAAGGGGAATATAAAGAGTCTCGAAAACTCATAACTTGCTTCATGTGCAGCAGCCCTAAAGCTGAAGTTGGGCATTAAATATTTAACAAATTGTTTAACATTCAGGTTTCTGACAACTCAAGCACAGAGCCGCATTATTTAAGTCTGCTAAACATGTTTGCCCTCAGTTGCTGTGCTCCAATTGTCAGAAACTTGAATATCCACATGTGAAGTGTTATGTAGTGAAAAACTAGTTGTAGTGTAATGTAATCAATGCAAAACAAAATTCTGCTGTGCAACAAACTTTATTTAGCTATATCACGTCTACAGATTTAAAAACTGTAGCATATGACCAAACAGTGCAACAATGAAATTGTGACATGGAATGAAAGTCTGAAGTTTAGCAGCCGCCTCTCAAGCGCAGCACAAGATGGAGAGTGGATTCTTTCTGGATGTTGTAGTCTGAAAGGGTGCGACCATCTTCCAACTGCTTTCCAGCAAAGATCAATCTCTGCTGATCTGGTGGGATTCCCTCTTTGTCTTGGATCTTGGCCTTCACATTCTCAATAGTGTCACTTGGTTCTACCTCAAGGGTGATGGTCTTGCCAGTCAAGGTCTTGACAAAGATCTGCATACCACCTCTTAGACGAAGGACAAGGTGTAGGGTAGATTCTTTCTGGATGTTGTAGTCTGATAGGGTGCGACCATCTTCCAGCTGCTTTCCAGCAAAGATCAATCTCTGCTGATCTGGTGGAATACCTTCTTTGTCTTGGATTTTTGCCTTCACATTCTCAATGGTGTCACTGGGCTCAACCTCAAGGGTGATGGTCTTGCCAGTCAAGGTCTTGACAAAGATCTGCATACCACCTCTTAGACGAAGGACAAGGTGTAGGGTAGATTCTTTCTGGATGTTGTAGTCTGATAGGGTGCGACCATCTTCCAACTGCTTTCCAGCAAAGATCAATCTCTGCTGATCTGGTGGAATACCCTCTTTGTCTTGGATCTTGGCCTTTACATTTTCAATGGTGTCACTGGGTTCTACCTCAAGTGTAATGGTTTTGCCAGTGAGGGTTTTCACAAAGATCTGCATACCACCTCTTAGACGGAGGACAAGATGAAGAGTGGATTCTTTTTGAATATTGTAATCTGATAGGGTGCGCCCATCTTCCAGTTGCTTTCCTGCAAAGATCAATCTCTGCTGGTCTGGTGGAATACCTTCTTTGTCTTGGATCTTGGCTTTGACATTTTCAATGGTGTCACTTGGTTCTACCTCAAGGGTGATGGTCTTTCCTGTGAGGGTTTTAACAAAGATTTGCATACCACCTCTTAGACGAAGCACGAGATGGAGAGTGGATTCTTTCTGGATGTTGTAATCTGAAAGTGTGCGACCATCTTCTAGCTGTTTTCCTGCAAAGATCAATCTCTGCTGATCTGGTGGGATTCCCTCTTTGTCTTGGATCTTGGCCTTCACATTTTCAATGGTGTCACTTGGTTCTACCTCAAGGGTGATGGTCTTGCCAGTCAACGTCTTGACAAAGATCTGCATACCACCTCTTAGACGGAGGACAAGGTGTAGGGTGGATTCCTTCTGGATGTTGTAATCTGAAAGTGTGCGACCATCTTCCAGCTGCTTTCCTGCAAAGATCAATCTCTGCTGATCTGGTGGAATACCTTCTTTGTCTTGGATCTTTGCTTTCACATTCTCAATGGTGTCACTGGGTTCTACCTCAAGTGTAATGGTTTTGCCAGTGAGGGTTTTCACAAAGATCTGCATACCACCTCTTAGACGGAGGACAAGGTGAAGAGTGGACTCCTTCTGGATGTTATAATCTGATAGGGTGCGACCATCTTCCAATTGTTTTCCTGCAAAGATCAATCTCTGCTGATCTGGTGGAATACCTTCTTTGTCTTGGATCTTGGCTTTGACATTTTCAATGGTGTCACTGGGTTCTACCTCAAGTGTAATGGTTTTGCCAGTGAGGGTTTTCACAAAGATCTGCATACCACCTCTCAACAGGCGAAGGACATATGAAGAGTGGATTCTTTTGAATATTGTAATCTGATAGGTGCCCGCATCTTCCAGTTGCTTTCCTGCAAAGATCAAATATCAATCTCTCCCCCCCCTTGCTTTCTGGTTGAATACCCTTCTTGTCTTGTCTTTGGCCTTTGACATTTTCAATGGTGTCACTGGGTTCTCCTCAGTGTAATGGTTTTGCCAGTGATTGTTTTTCACAAAGATTTTGCATACCACCTGCATGACGAGCGACATGATGAGTGGAGTTCGTTTGAATATGTGTAATCTGAAAGGGTTTCTGCGACCCATCTCCAGTTGTTTCCTGCAAAGATCAATCTCTGCTGTTCTGGTGGATCCTCCTTGTTGTCTTGGATCTTGGTACTTCTTCATGTGTCCACTGGGTTCTACTCTCAAGTGTAGTTTTGCCATGAGTCTTCACAAAGTTTGCATACCCACTCTTAGACGGAGGACAATGTGAAGGGATCCTCTGGATGTTAATCTGAATGGGTGCGACCATCTTCCATGTTTTTCCTGCAAAGATCAATCTCTCTGCTGATCTGGTGGAATACCTTCTTTGCTTGGATCTTTGGCTTTCACATTCTCATGTGCACTGGGTTCACCTCAAGGTGATTGTTTTACCTGGAGGGTTTTAAACAAGATCTGCATACCACCTCTTAGCGAAGGACAAGGAGTGGTGATTCTTTGTTGATTTGTATCTGATAGGGTGCGCCATCTTCCATTGCTTTCCGCAACAAGTCAATCTCGCTGACTGGTGGAATACCTTCTTTGTCTTGATCTCTGGCTTCTTTACATTCTCATATGTGTCACTTGGTTTCACCTCAAGGGTGATTGTCTTTCCGTGAGGGTTTCAAAGATCTGCATACCACCTCTACGAAGGACAGGTGTAGGTGGATTCTTTCTGAATTTGTATCTGTAGGGTCGCACCATCTTCCATTGCTTTTCCTGCAAATTCAATCTCTGCTGATCGGTGGGATTCTTCTTGTCTTGAATCTTGCTTTTACATTCACAATGGTGTCACTGGGCCAACCTCAAGGGTGAGGTCTTGCAGTCAGGTCTTGACAAGATCTGCATGGTGACCTAAAAAAAAACACAACCTCGATTAAGCATTACTAGCAAACAACTCTCAAAACAACATTGTCCACAACGCAGCTTTAACATCCAATCTTTAAAAGAAAACTGTCTTGGCCTAATAACCCAACTATATAGTTTGTTGACCTTTGGTTTATTGCACTGTACAGTTCATTCCATGCCACCCACAAAAAAAACCTTTGCGCAGACAAGTCTAATGATTCAATGAATGGTAGCATAGCTGCCGTCCCAGCTTCAGCAACGTGTGCACTGAAGCAGGGTGTAAAATAGGCTTCCCTGCATACACTTTGTTTTCTTAGCACAGAACAAGTCCTAACCTGTGGGTGGTTTGTCCTTTCACTCCAAGATCAGACTCACTGAACACAACACTTCCGTGTCTAAATTTTTTTTTTTTTTTAACTATTATGCATATTAAATCTACACAGCTTAATAAAAAATATCTCAGCAAACAAAACGGAGGTTAATAAAGCAGATAGGGAGCCAGTATTAAGGCAATAAGTTAATGTAAAAATGATAGGTTCCCTTTAAATTTCACATCATTGAAGAGCTCCAATTGCAATTTTTTTTAGGCAAAAATCCGCCCATAATTCAAGAGCATTGACCCAGAAACTGGAAGGGTTGAGTGTCCTAGGTGACAAGCATACCATCATACATAAAAGGAATTATGATTTACACTAGCTATAGTCACTGCTGCACCTAGTGTAACATACATTCCACCATTACTCACACTTCCTATTCTCAGACATAGGGGGCGCTGCTACATCATGAGGGGGGGGGCAGAAAAGAGAATAGTCATTATATTACAACAGCATTATCCAGCATGCTAGTAACCCCTAAAACCACATTTGAGACAAATAGCCACCCCATAATGACTACATAACCAGCAACCGCCTACCAGCATAACCCCCCCTGATTCTCAGACATCCCCTCCCCCCCAGAGGAACAATGGTTCACTCCTAGCTGAGTAAAAGGAACAAAGAAGAGCCGTATGAAAACAAAAAAAAACTATAATGCATTCTCCATCGATGTGATAACTACAAAACTACTGCCGTTGAACCATCGATAGTAATAACGACAATTCCGCCCTACACGCATTTCCCAGCTCATATACCACCAAGCTTACAACCCGACAACACCAACCCGACTAAAACCTACCCATATAAGTTAACAATTCTCATCCCGGTATAAACGGCGAGGCGCTTCCTTCAAGGCAGTTCAACACGGAAATCTAAAACGTGGTTTTCCGTTGCGTCAGAGTTCGTTGTTTTCAGCCACATCTGATTCTGAGGGTGCAGCGCCCGCCCCCATGTATAACCCCAGCGGCTTGACTCATCACCATGACGTCACCGACTGTGCTCATGCGCGCCAGAAAAATATAGCTTCCCCCCCGGCGGCATCAACGCCAGGGCATCATTTTACCTCATAAATACTATGACTGATTGTTCGCTAGTGGGATAAAAGAAGTTTAATACGGACAAGTAAGTTTCATATTTCAGGCAGATATACGGTCTGTACAATGCGTAGTTAGTCTAGGCGCGGGGATCTTAACCGAGGGGAGGGGGGGCGTAGACTTGCACAGAGACCTCTAGAACGTTTCCACCGGTCCTTCTCTGGGGCGTGTGTTTGGCGTGCGCTATTGGTGGAGTGTGACGCAATGTTGTTGCTGGGCTTGGCCTGGCGATCTAGACATCCTGGTGAGATCTCGTGCTTCTCGCTTCACTGCTTCTCAAGTGTTTTGGTTTTTTTACTCGTGAAGGATATGAGAAACGAGATAATGTTTTCTTGGCTGAGTAAGTATGTGAGTCAGACGGTGAAGGACACCTAACCTAATGTCAGTGCTTAGGATGACAATCACTTATTCTTAGAGAAGAAGTGTACAGGATACCCTGGACCCCCAGTACTATATGTGATAGGTCACGACGAATACTGATGTCCTCCTGTACTGGTCAATGAGCCCCTAGGACGTACCACTCGCCCTGATGACCCGTTGAACTCTAATGCCAAATCCCCTGGTGTTGGCTGTTAATATTGGTCGCAATCGAATGCTCTGTTGGTCCACGTTGCCACTCTCTATTGGGTCAGTCCGTGGCCGCCAGTTGAACTAGAACTAATCTAATACACTTTAGAAGCCGCGTCCAGTTGCGTTTTCTTGCGTGAAACGCATCAACCATTGAGGAGCGGTGGATATTTGCTCTAAGTTAACTTGGCTTAACACAACACATTTTAAGTGCATCGTTCACACACTGTGGTTTTAACCAATTGTAACATAATGTAATTAGGCAATCAACCCTCCTCAACTGTTGTAAGCATTTCAACCCAGGCCAACTGTGAACGCGCATCAGAGGGGCCTCATCACGGTTTTTTTACCATAAAGTGACAATCTGACCTTCAAACTATCATGATAACCAGAGCACTCATGGATCCAGACACTTAACTGTGGCATCTTCTTATATTTTGTTATCCATGTCCTCCTTCCTTCTAAATCAACTTTTTAAAATTGTACTATGAGCCTAAGGCTACTGTTGGCGGTTTCCCGATGCTGCTCATTGCCTTCGATTAAAGGGTTAACCCCCCCCCCCACCCTAGCTAGTTGTACAGGCTTGAACTTAGGCACATAGGTCCTCATTGGAACCCAGGCCTTTTCAGGGCGCGTTCACACGTTTGCGTTTTGGTCGCGTTTTGATTGCGTTTGAAACGCATATACAACAGCTTATAGAAGGGTGAGTTGGCCTCATTACATTCAACAGTTACGTTTGTAAACGCAATTTTACCGCATACGTTAAACAGCGCGTTTACATTCGTTTGTAAAACGGTGACGGAAATGTTTATCGCGATGTAATTAAGGCAAATCACCTCTCCTCAGCTGTTTTTGTATCGTTTCAACGCAATGAAACGCAGGTCCAAATGCAACGTGTGAACGCGCCCCAGGCTCAGTATAATTATAGACGTGGGTTTTAGAAGGAAGGAGTCCATGATAACAAATTATAAAAGATTATCCAGTCATGGTTCCTAATACTATGAGGGCACTGTCCCCGTGGCCCGATCGCATCAGCGTTTCATGGAAACGCCTGCGATCTGGAAAGGCCGCCGGTTGTTTTGGTTCTGTTACGTGCAAACTTACGAGTCCCGCATCAGCATTTCACCAGCGCCCCGGTGGGTGCAGTTTGGGCTGGTTTGGCAAAGCAGCAAAACGCAACATGGGACAGTGCCTTACATACGTTTCCTTGTTTATCCATTCTTGTTTTTAATGGTAACTTTCCTTTAAATCGAATGACAGTGTTCTGTAGAAGTCTGTCATACTGATCCCAAGCTTTTTTTTTGTTTTCAATAAAAATCCATAGCCAGCTCTAGATAACTAGCGCGTATAAAAAGATAAAACAATAGTCATACTGGCCCGATTGACTCCACAAGTTTGTCAAGAGGTGTGTTTTCTCTTTGCGCGCTCAGCCCCGGATTCCCTCGTCCTCAAGAATGGGAGAGACGTTGGCTGTTTGTGACTCTCTAAAGAGATTCATGAGATTCGATTTGGCAGATGTGACTTGCTACCTAATAATTCCTGAGGAGGGGAATGAGACGTGTGTGAAACTTGCCGGAAGTGATCCTTAGGGAGTTGAGTATATGTTTGGCCGGTTGTGGTCTCGCTGTAGGAAATTCTTAAGGGAAGGGGAATGAGGGATGTTGACAGAGATTCTGTGTAAACTGTGCTGAAGACAATTTCTGCAGGGCGGGGAGAGGAGTTGGAAAAGATGTGGTTCGTTACAGTTACAGAGAATTCCTGAGGTAGTTAGAGAGATGGCTGTTTGCCTGAGATCCGATAGAGTGCGTGACTTGCTGAAGAGTAATTCCCAAGGTTGGGGTGAATGAGAATTGAGCAGGGATTTGGCATGGGGACTCACTAAACGAGAATTTCTGAGTGAAGGGGGGGATGAGGGAGCTAGAGAGAAATTGGCTATCGGTGTCATTAGCTACAGCAAAAATCGCTCCCAAGGAGCCGCAGATCGGTAAACTCGCATACAGGTGATTTGTCATGCCGGAGAGAGATTACTTTGGGAACAGAATCTGGAAGGCATGAGGAGGGAAAATTAGGCATCGTTGCCCAACATTCTAATAGCAGTGTTTTAAAAAATTATTTATTTGGAGTTAAATCAAAACTCAAAAAAAACCCCCAAAACCTTTAGAAGGTGTCTCCCAATTTTCAGTCAGTTTTTCAATATCATTTTATTTGATGCATGTCAATGTCCTCTTACAAATTTTTTTTTGTGTATGAAAAAAAAACCATTATTGGTCGACTCGCTACCAATTTCTCATATAATTCAGCTTTTACAGGAAACGGATACAATCCCGTATGAGTCGGACATCTGTTTGAAGAATAAGGAGTGTGCTCGAAAATACTCTTGGGAATGCAAAGACGTTTTTCCAAGGTGTTACATGGAAAGCCTCCCCATGCCTCCTTTTGCTACCCTGAAGGCACCCCATTACATGACTATGACCTACAGAAGTCTAAAAACATTATGGGGATTAAGCCAAACCAGTTATCTATTCCATAAGAACAGACTCCCACTGTTAACGAGCTGTTTCGACTTATTGGTCTCCCTCAGTAACGTGTAAGGAACTGATTTGGCTGTGTGAGAGGCTATTGCTAGGGTCAGACAGGAGAATACGTCCAGTATTGCTATCACACATCCTCATTGTGACAATCCTCCTGAGACAGATACAACCCACTTTGCAGTGAACTTCTTTACTCGAGCGCGTGACCTGGGGCCCTGCCACTTCCTAATTAACCTTGGCTGAGCTGGTATTGTCTTTTGCGACTTGCAGCGGCCTCCTAACATGCTTTGCCCCATCACTCTTCCAAGACAAAACCCGGATTATAGCGTCATCTTGTGTGTTTCTTTTTTCTTCATATGAGATGTACTCTTTGGCTCTGGTTGCCCTGAACATACATGTATACCGTCTCTCTATTTGCCACCGTGTTTGTTTTATGCAACATTTTCAGGCTCCATGGCAAAGAATTCGCTAAGGTGTAAAATGCGGGCTCAAACAGTTCTAATTTGCTCAAAAATATTTGGTGAAAAGGTGCAATTCAAGAAACATCTGTCGTACAAAGATACATTAGGAACACTTCAACCGAAACCAAGGCGTATTAGTGCAAAAATGCACAAATACTCCAAAAAAGTGCAAAGAAACAAAATATGTACAAAAAAGAAAATATAAGGCAAAATATGATACAGGACACAAATTGTATCTTTACGTCAAACTTCACAATTACATTGCAGAAAGATTCATGGCCACTCTCTCTAAACAGTCTCTTGCACACACATGTATACAGACAAGTGCAGGAGATAGGAGGGGTGAGCCTCCTCTCCATCAAAGCCCGCCATAAATGTTCTATATGCACTATGCCCAATAGGTGCCTCTGCCATGCTTCCTTAAACTTTGATTACAAAGCTTTCAGTTTTCTGGTAAGAACACTATAATAGTGCTCCAATGTCCTGTAACTCTGTCCGTACATCATACTTCTCTGGGGTGTAACAACTCTGGGCATGCCTGGCTCCACTCCAACCTGACGTGTATACAGTTCTCCCCTTCGCTTAATGACTGCTATTTCCCACAATAGTACAGGGCGCTATTATATATGGGCCTACATAGCAGATGGGGAGGGGGGAGCATAGTGTTGCTTCTATATTTCCTACAGCAAATGTTTTGCAATGTGAGAGCTATAGAAAAAATAACCCTGTTTGTTGTTGTAACTTGAACGGGTATACCTAATCTGCTGGGGACCAAATCTGTCCATTACCTTCCATTCATTGTTATCCCTAAACCTTTTTGGGATAGTGAATCAGTCAGTATAATTCAGCCTTTATAGTTGTCCATAGATTAGTAAATATTTAGACTGAAAGTTTGGCAATTATAAATTTGAGAAAGTTCTGATGTCAGCAGAGGCAGTGCCACAGGGTTAACACACCTAACCGTATACAGAACACAAGGACTAGTAGTGGAGATTGAACGGGGATTATTCCTCGTCCCCAATCACAAATATTCGACACTGTCTGCACCACATTTTAAGGTTTTAAAGTTTCTGTCTGGCTCCTCTCCACGACTGTACCAAAGGGGGGCGTGGTCATGAACTCGGCATAGCCTCACACCTAAAAGATCCGGCAACCAAAAATAATGCTTACCCGACATCACTAAACCAGCCAACTAATAGCATGTACATGTAGATTCTTATACGCATCAAGACACTGTGCAAAGATCAATCTCTGCTGATCTGGTGGAATACCTTCTTTGTCTTGGATCTTGGCCTTCACATTCTCTATAGTGTCACTGGGTTCCACCTCAAGGGTGATTGTCTTTCCTGTGAGGGTTTTAACAAAGATCTGCATACCACCTCTTAGACGAAGGACAAGGTGTAGGGTGGATTCTTTCTGGATGTTGTAGTCTGATAGGGTGCGACCATCTTCCAATTGCTTTCCTGCAAAGATCAATCTCTGCTGATCTGGTGGAATACCTTCTTTACATTCTCAATGGTGTCACTGGGCTCAACCTCAAGGGTGATGGTCTTGCCAGTCAAGGTCTTGACAAAGATCTGCATGGTGACCTAAAAAAAAAAACACAACCTCGATTAAGCATTACTAGCAAATCAACATCTCAAACAAACATTTGCACAACGCAGCTTTAACATCCAAATCTTTAAAAGAGAAACTGTCTTGGCATACTAAACCAACTATATATGTTTGTTGACCTTTGGTTTATTGCACTGTTAGTTCATTCCAGCCACCAAAAGAATAAAACCTTTTGCGCAGACAAGTCTAATGATTCAATGAATGGCAGCATAGCTCTGTCCCAGCTTCATTACGCTGGCACCATACCTTCAGCACGTGTGCACTGAAGCAGGGGTGTACTAAATAGGCTTCCCTGCATACACGTTTGTTTCTTAGCACAGAGCAAAGTCCTAAACCTGTGGGTGGTTTTGTGTCCTTGATCTCCAAGATCAGACTCACTGAACACAACATCCTTGTTCTAAAATAAATTTCTTTTAACTATGATACCAATTATTAAAACTACACAGCTTAAAAAAATAATCTACAGCAAACAAAACAAGGAAGGTTAATAAAAGCAGATAGGGAGCCAGTATTAAAGGCAATTAAGTTAATGTAAAAATGATAGGTTCCCTTTAAATTTCAATCATTGAAGTAGCTCCAATTGCAATTTTTTTTTAGGCAAAATAAGCCCATGTAATCAAGAGGCATTGGCCCAGACACTGGAAGGGGTTGAGTGTCCAGAGGTGACAAGCATATCCATCATACATAAAAGGAATTAGAGTATTAACACTAGCTATAGTCACTGCTGCACTTAGTGTAACAATACAGTCCACCATTACTACCAGCTTCCTGTTCTAGACATAGGGGGCACTGCTACATCATGAGGGTGGGGAATTATCGGTCTTGGTCATTGAAAATGGCCACCGGTGTAGGGGGGGGGGCAGAAAAGAATAGTCATTATATTACAGCAGTTATCCAGCAGCTAGATAACCCCTTAAAACCACAATTTGAGACAAATAGGCCACCCATAATGACTACCATAACCAGCACCGCCTACCAGCATAAACCCCCCTGATATCTCAGACATCCCCTCCCCCCACAGAGGAACAAAATGGTTCACTCCTGAGCTGAGGTAAAAAGAACAAAGAAAAGCTGTATGAAAACAGAAAAAAACTAATAATGCATATCTCCATCGATGTGAAACTACAAACTACTGACCGTTGAACCATCGATAGTAATAACGACAATTTCCCGCCCGACTCAGTTTCCCGCTCATACCACAAGCTTACACCCGCAAACCCGACTAAAACCTCCCATATAAATTACAATTCTCATCTCCGGTATAAACGGCGAGGCGCTTACCTTCTAGCAGTTCACAGAACTCTAAAATGTGTTTTCGTTGCGTAGATGTTCGTTAGTTCAGCCACAGCTAGTTCTGAGGGGTGCAGCGCCCGCCCCCAATTTATAAACCCAGCGGTGACTCATCACCGTGACGTCACCGACTGTGCTCATGCGCCACCAAGAAAAAATATAGCTCCCGGCGGCATCACGTCAGGGCAATCATTTTATCTCAATAAATACTTGATTTTTCGCTATGGGATAAAAGAAGTTTAATACGGACAATTAAGTTCATATTTCAGCAGAGATTACGGTCATGTACAATGTATTAGTCTAGGCGCGGAGGGATATTAACCGAAGGGGAGGGGGGGCGTAGACTTGCCAGAGACCTCTAGAAGTTTCCAGCCGGTCTTCTCTTGGGGCGTGTGTTTGGCGTGCGCTGATTGGTGGGATGTGACGCAATGTTGTTGCTGGGGCTGCCTGGCAGATTCTAGACATCCTGGTGAGATCTCGTTGCTGCTTCCTGGTTCTCAGTGTTTATGGCTTTTACTTGAAGGATATTGAGAAACCAGGATAATGTTTTCTGCTGAGGAAGTATGTGAGCTCAGATCGTGAAGGACACCTACCTAATGTCATGGGCTTAGAGGGACGAATCACTTATTCTGTATAGAGAAGTGTAGCATGGATATCCTGGACCCCAGTACATATATGTAATATGGTCACTGACTAATACTGATGTCTCCTGTACTGGTCAATGAACCCCTAGGACCGTTACCCGTAATGACCACTGTCTGTGTAACCTAATAGCCAAATCCCTGTGTTTGGCTTTATATTGGTCATCAGAATCTGATCAGTGGTGGTCCACGTGCCACTCCTCTATTGGGTCAGTGCTGTGGCCGCAGTGAACTAGTACTATCTATATACACTTTAAGGCCGCGTTCACATGTTGCGTTTTCATTGCGTTTGAAACGCATTACAACAGTTGAGGAGCGGTGATTTGCCTCGTTACTGTTAACACAACACATTTTAAGTGCACTGTTAACACATGTGTTAACAAATGTAAACAGTAATGTAATTAGGCAAATCACCACTCCTCAACTGTTGTAATGCATTTCAAACCCAGGCCAACGTGTGAACGCGCAATAAGGGGAACCTGTCATCACGGTTTTTTTTACCATTAAAGGAAATCTACCATCAAAATCTATCAGGATAAACCAGAGTCACTCATGGATCCAGACACTGTAACTGTGGCAATCTTCTTATATTTGTTATCCATGGTCTCCTTCCTTCTAAAATCAACTTTTAAAATTGTACTAATGAGCCTTAAAGGCTACTGTGGCGGTTCCCATAGCTTCTCTGTCCTTCAGATTCAAAGGGTGTCTAACCCCCCCCCCCCCATACCTAGTGTAACAGGCTGTGAACCTGTAGCACATAGGGCCTCTGGAAACCCAGGAGCCTTTCAGGCTCAGTATAATTATAGAAGTTGGTTTTAGAAGGAAGGAGGCCATGGATAACAAATATAAGAAGATTATCACAGTCATGGTTCCTAGATCTATGAGGGCGCTGTCCCCGTGGCCCGATCGCATCAGCGTTTCTATGGAAACGCCTGCGATCTGGAACGAGCCGCCGGTGTTTTACGTTACTTTAATGCATCAGCATTTCACAGCCCGCCCCGGTGGGTGCAGTTTGGGCTGGGTTTGCAAATGCAGCCAAAACGCAACATGGGACAGTGCCTTTAATACGTTTCCTTGGTTTATCCATGCTTGTTTTTAATGGTAAATTTCCTTTAAATCTAATGACAGGTTCCTGTAGAAGTCTTCATACTGTGCCCCAAGCTTTTTTTTTTTTCAATAAAAATCCATAGCTCAGCTCTAGATAAACTCGCTTATAAAAAGATAACTAGCATCTGGCCCGGAGACTCCCAAAGTTGCAAGAGGTGTGTTTTCTCTTTGCTCGGCTCAGCTCCCTGATTCCCTCCTTCCTCAAGAATGGGAGAGACGTTGGCTGTTTGTGACTCTCTAAAGAGAATTCATGAGATAGATTTTGGCAGTATGTGACTTGCTACAAATAATTCCTGAGTGAGGGGGAATGAGACGCTGTGTGTAACTTGCTGAAGTGAATTCCTGAGGGAGTTGAGAGAGTTTGGCCGCGTGTGGCTCGCTGTAGAAAATTCCTAAGGGAAGGGGAATGAGGGAGTTGACAGAGATGTGTGTAACTTGCTGAAGACAATTTCTGAGGGACGGGGGAATTAGGGGGCTGCGTTACAGTTACAGAGAATTCCTGAGGTAGTTGAGAGAGATGTTTGCTGTGTGTGACTTGCTGAAGAGAATTCCCAAGGGTTGGGGTGAATGAGGAAGTTGAGAGGGATTTTGGCTATGTGTGACTCACTAAAGAGAATTTCTGAGAGAGGGGGGATGAGGGAGCTTAGAGAGAAATTGGCTCTGTGTAATTAGCTACAGAAAAATCGGCTCCAAGGAAGCCGCAGATCGGACTCGCATAAGGTGATTTGCATGCCGGAGGAGATTACTTTGGGAACAGAATGTGAAAGGCATGAGGAGGAACAATTTAGGCATCGTTGCCCAACTTTCTAATAGCAGTGTTTTAAAAATATATTTATTTGGGGAGGTTAAATAAAAGAAAAACCTTTGAAGGTGTCTACCAAGTTTTCAAGTCAAGTTGCTACTTGCTACCAATTTCTCATATAATTCAGCTTTTACAGGAAACGGGATAAAAATCCTGTTAATGAGTCGGACAGCTGTTGAAGAGAAGAGAGTCTGCTCGAAATACGTCCTGGGAAGAATGCAAATAAGTTTTCCAAGGTGTTACATGGAAAACAATGCCTCCTTTTGCTACCTTGAAAGGCAGCCCCTGTAACATCAAGTATGACCTACAAGAAGTCTAAAAACATGATGTGGGATTAAGCCAGACCAGTATATCTGAAAACAGCATGTGGGGATATACAGGAGGAATTATAAAACATAACCTTTAATCAAGATATATAAAAAATGCCACTTAATGCTTTTTTACTAACCATCCCTCTGAGGAGTCGGGAGACGAAACGCGTCAGGGAAGGTGACGCCGACAGGGGGCATGCGTGTTTGTAGACAAGGACAGCTGTGGACTGCCCTTGTAAGGGCGGGAGTTTAAAAAGGGGTGCTTTCTAGGGACAGATCGTTCCGTGTGCCCCTTATCACCCACCTGAATTAAGCCTGGATACGCCTGAATCTTGGTAAGACTGAACCATTATTCTCCAGAGGTTGTTTAGGGCTGCATTTAAATATACCGTATATACCGAGTATAAGACGACCCGAGTGTAGTTATAAGCCGAGACCCCTAAGTTTTCCAAAAAAAAAATGGGAAAAACCTTTGACTCGAGATAAGCCGAGGGTGTTAGATATGTGTATACAGCCAGCTAGCCACCTGTAGTATACAATACCAGCCACCCCTGTAGAGTATACAGCTGGCCAAAGGGTAGTAGACAATCACTTCCCCCATGAAGCTATACAGCCTGCCCCCCAAAGTATACAGCCTGCCCTCAGGATGCCAGCGGAATAATAAAAAAAAAATAAAAACTTAATACTCACCTTGATGCGTAGTGGCGGCTCCCAGTCCTCTGCGGAGGCTTCTCTCTTCGAGTGCCGGCAGTCGCGTCCATGGACTTGCCGGCGGCGCACAGTGCGATGCTGTGCCGGTGTCGCCGCTGATGACGTCATCACAGCGGCGACACAGCTACATCATATTGTGACGGCCCGCCGCAAGTCACATGGAAGAAGAGAGAAGCCGCCGCAGAGGATCGGGAGTGCGCCGAGGACCGGGGAGCCAGAGGGTGAGTATATTTTTTTTTATTATTATTGAGTCGTGTATAACGAGATTGAGGTTTTCGAACATTTTTGTGACTGAAAAACTCGGCTTATACACGAGATATACGGACATACATGTGTATATAATGGTGCACAATCCTCCATTCTTTAGGGTCTGCCAATTCAAATACGGGGTCCCTCCGACACTGGGCCCCATAGTAGTTGCTATGGCTGTACCCCGTACCCTGCCGTACAATCTGCAATCAAGTTAAAGAAGGCTCAAAATAGTGAATTGCGTCATTAAAAAGATCTGATGATGGCAATAGAATAAATAGAGTCTACATGGATAATGTTTAACGGCACTCTGTGGCCCAGAATGGAGGACTACTCGCTTGTACCTTGCCGATCGTCTCCTTATGTGGTTGACTTTTAATCCAATAAAAGAAGAGAAATTGGGCACCTACCCCGTGAAGAGTGATTCGTGTGGGCCAGGTTGCCACGTTGATTTCCGTATGCTACATGGCTATATGGTTGCCTTTCGAGCACCAGGACACCCGCCCACAGTGATGAGTACTGGCCAAGAAGGTCTGAAAGGTTGGGGTGAGCCGGCTTTATTTTGTTTACCTTTGCTACTGTTAGTGGAGGTTGGGGTTGTAATATATTTTTTTCTTTGCCTATTTATACATTATTATAAAACTCATAGGGGAGGTTTATCATGGTTTTGCAGGGCTTTTGTTGTCACAAAAAAGTCCGCACAGGACTATTCCTGACATCAAAGGCAGGATCTATGACTTGGGAATTTTGCAAAAAGTTTAACAGTCACTCCCGACCATGGATTTTGGAATTTACTATATTCGCCCTTAGGTACATAAACAGCTATAACACTTATCAGAGGTGTCTGTAATTAAGATAAATGTTGAAACCGGTTCTGGACAAACCCAACATTTTTAAAAGGCAATAGCCAAAACAGACCCAAAACATGTTGCCTGGAGATTACAATTATAAAATATTACAGTTCCGACTACATACAAATTCACTTAAAGAACAAACTGCCAGAACCCTATCATGTAGTAACCCGGGACTGCCGGTAATGTTTCCCCATATCTGTAAAGCGCTACAGAATTTGAGTAAAGCAGATACAGAATTTGATGTATGTATTTGATATTTCTATATAAAGATAATATTAATTATTACAAACTATAGGCAATAAAATTATCTTTCTTGAGACAACCACAAGAAGGAAATCTACCACTGTTGTGATTGGGCTTTCACTATAAAGTGTTAGTTTTGGTTGGGTAAGGTAGCAGGGTGCCTAACAGCCAGGAGGAACCTATATCTCTGCGCCCTAGGCACGCTATAGAATAAATGGTGCCCCCTGTTCCCCCATACCAGACCCCGTTTATTATCAGTTTTTTTTTTAGCAAGTGGGTTTCTATCCTAGTGTCACCTTTTTAGGTGTCAGTCCTGATGCCTGACCCACCCATATTGCTGCAAATCCTGCAGCATGAGGTAGAGGCTCAACTCGCCTCATGATGGTTGCTCCTCTGGAATACCAATTTTGATATTTATGTGGCGTGGCGGTATCTAGTACTGGATAAGGTCATATTCAAGGCCCTCTGAAACAATTCTTTTGACCTTATACACTGATCCCACAGGCATCAGTTTTTACTCCTGGCTCCATCCAAAACTTTAATCACAAAAAGGCCTACACGAAGGGGGTGGTGTGGTCAT
Source organism: Engystomops pustulosus (assembly GCA_019512145.1). NCBI lineage: Eukaryota > Metazoa > Chordata > Amphibia > Anura > Leptodactylidae > Engystomops > Engystomops pustulosus. Next base: position 243,202,263 of record CM033642.1, on the reverse strand, counting down.
CACCTCTAGTGTTTTATCTAGCCTTAGAGTTAGCACTGAAAACAGGAACTGAAGGCCTTATGTAGGGGGCTAGAAGGTGACAGCCTTCCAGAAGACATATACCTGTTCATGTCCTGACCGGAAAAAAGGAACGGGTCCAACACTTTCCCTATTGGAGAACGTTGGATCCTGTTTTGGCTTTAAACAAACAAAATAAATGTGAATTACTAGAATTCACCTTACATTTTAGTAAAAATGATTACCTTATCTCCTTTGCAAACGATACTTCTGCTAAAATACAGCGATGTACTAAATTATATGGGCAGGGAAGAGACCCTGTATAGCATACATAAAGGACAACTACACCAGGATCAAGGATTGTAAACCAAGCACCACTTACGTCACTGACACCATCTGCACACTACGTCACTGACACCGCATCTTACAAGCAGTTTCTTTTACTCAAGTCGCACCCCCACAGGGTTGTTGAGCCAATTTCAGGGTGGTGACGATCGTGGTGAAAAGGCCCTAAAAAGCCAAGTTAAATGCGACCGTGGCAATTTTTTAACCGGGTGAAACAATCGCGCTTTCAGAGCCCCACTCCACCTGCTGGGTGGGTGTGGGATATTAGTTATAGCAGCATCCTGTATTTCACTATGCTGTTCGGCTCAGATCTTGAGATGACCGGCATTGGCTCTGCATCGATATATCGGACCACTGAGCGTAAGTCACTGCACTCAGGAGAGGAAGGGGTTAAAGAGAAACTCATCAGGCAAACGAACTATCAAATCTAAAATATGCCATTAAATCTAAACTGCCATTAGAAAGAATGGCTCTATCCTTCATTGTCACCTCACATGCATGTAAAACTTAGAGGTATTCTCGTCTGGGCTTCACATTCAGTTTCATAATCTTGCCATAATATAAATATTTCTTTCAATTATATGTATTATTAAGAAAATTTACCTGTTGTGAAGATAATCTCATAATGTAGTTATGATGTCCCTTAGAAACGAGATGGCTTCTCGGGATACGGCCCACCTCTGCTGTAGGGATTGCACAAAGAGGGTTGATAGGTAATGTCTGGGGTTACTGTATATACTACAGCCGTCCTGTGGCGTAATATAATGATGCTGTACCCAGCGAAGGTTCAGGCATGTGCGCAATAGGGCCATCATGTCGGCCCGCCCGCCAAAATGTGAGGTGGTCGTTATCCAAGGAAGCCAATCTCGTTTCTAAGGGACTGCATCGCTACATTTATGAAAAATTATCTTTACCTAGGAACATTTTTTTTTTTAACACATCCAATTGAAGAATTGTTTACACATATGACAAATTAAGTAAATTCAAATCTAAATACCCAGATGAGGTCCTAAAGCTGAATGCAAATGACCTGAGAAGATTGTCATTATTCCGTGTCCAGCTGATTCATGGTAGAGGCAGAGCCACACCCCCAGTGCTTGACTGACAGCCGCTATAATGGCTGTAATGGCTCCATGTGCTTCCTGGTGATGGTGGCCATGTCCCCGCAGGCCTGTGTGTATGAGATAATCCTATACACATGACTACAGCCTGTATGAGGCAACACTCCTGTGCTGACTCTTTATATGCTTCTGGTACCCGCACACCCTTGTCGACTGTGTGTATGAGAGACTCCTATCAGATTGACAAGCCTGTATAATGATGTAATGGCTTACATGTGCTTCCTGCGTACTGGCACCCCCCTGCAGCCATGTATTAGCAGAAAATGTCCAGGAAATGTTGTAGCTGTGTCCGTCTCCCACATGGGGTATGGGAGGACAGCACAACAGCAGATAAAGCACCGACACTAAGCAATGCTTTTTACTATTACACGGGACATGGTAACAAGGGTGACATCACTTTCTCCATGTGCCCAGGCTCATTTTACAAGAAGATGATATTGACAATCATTAGATGTATGAATTGACTAGATAAAGGCTGCTCCAACACAAGGATCCTGTGAGCTGCTCCACAGGTAATTGTATATGGACGTGAAGACAGGTGTTCTCTTAACTAGAAGACCGTTTAGTATCAGGCGACTAAGAGCCATATAGTGCAAAGCATTAAGACTAGGAGCCTCTTGGGGAGAGAGGCAGGTGCATGTACGGCTTACCAAGGAGAGAAGAGCAGTAGAAGCACTGTATGGAGAACACAAGCCAAACTATCCTCAATGCTTCATTGCAGACAAGTTAATGTAGGGTGCCAAGCTCCCTTCTGTGTGGAGCAATGCAGAGTGTGTAGGCAATTTGCTCTTACATGTTTTGAGAGGACACCATTTGTCTCCAAAGAAGAGGCTAGGTGTGATATTACCAGGTATCAAATATTGCACAGGGAAAAAAAAAATATTAATTGCAACAAAATCTATGGCTTCTGACTGAATTCCACTGAGCTTGCTTGGATGAAGCAGAGTCACTAAAAAAAAAAAAAAACAAGATGTGATCGACAATATCAAAATAAGGGGAATATAAAGCGTCTCGAAAACTCATAACTGCTTTCATGTGCAGCAGCCCTAACGCGACTGAAGTTGGGCATTAAATAGTAACAAATGTTTAAACATTCAGGTTCTGACAACTCAAGCCACAGAAGCCGCTTATTAAGTCTGCCTAAACCTGTGTGCCCTCAGTGCGTGCTCCAATTGTCAGAAACTGGACTGGACGGAGAGACAAGAAGGTGAAGTGTTATGTGTGAAAAACTAGTTGTTGTAGGGTAATGTAATCAATGCAAAACAAAATCTTGCTGTGCAAAGACGAAGAAAGAAGTAAAATATATAGTGTGAGAGGGTATAGAGAAACAAGGACGTAACAGAGGGTACAGAGTAGATGAAAACTGTAGCATATGACCAAACAGTGCAACAATGAAATTGTGACATGGAAGGAAAGCTAATAGCAGCCGCCTCTTCAAGCGCAGCACAAGAGGAGAGTGGATTCTTTCTGGATGTTGTAGTCTGAACAGGGCGTGCTTTGCGACCATCTTCCAACTGTTTCAGCAAAGATCAATGTCTCTGCTGATCTGGTGAGGATTCAGAAAGCCCTCTTTGCTTGGATATGGCCTCACATTCTCAATAGTTGTCACTGGGTTCTACCTCAAGGGTTCATGTCTTGCCAGTAGGTCTTGACAAAGATCTGCATTACCACATCTTAGACGAAAAGGGCAAGGTGTAGGGTAGATAGATTCTTTCTGGAGGGTTGTAGTCTGATAGGTGCGACCATCCTTCCAGCTGCTTTCCAGCAACGATCAATCTCTGCGATCTGGTGGAATACCTTCTTTGTCTTGGATTTTGCCTCACATTCTCAATGGTTTGTCACTGGGTCAACCTCAAGGGTGTGGTCTTGCCAGTCAGGTCTGAAAAGATCTGCATACACCTCTTAGACGAAGGACAAGGTGTTTGTAGTGTAGATTCTTCTGGATGTTGTAGTCTGATAGGTGCGACCATCTCCAATGCTTTCCAGCAAAGATCAATCTCTGCTGATCTGGTGGAAATTACCCTCTTTGTCATTGGATCTTGGCCTTTACATTTTCAATGGTGTCACGGGTTCTACCTCAAGTGTAATGGTTTTGCCAGTGAGGGTTTTCACAAAGATCTGCATTACCACCTCTTAGACGGAGGACAAGATGATGAAGAGTGGATTCTTTGGAATATTGTAATCTGATAGGTGCGCCCATCTTCCAGTTGCTTTCTGCAAAGATTCAATCTTGCTGGTCTGGTGGAATACTTCTTGTCTGGATCTGCTTGACATTTTCAATGGTGTCACTTGGTTCTACCTCAAGGGTGATTGTTTTGCAGTGAGGGTTTAACAAAGATTGCCATACCACCTATTGACGAACACGAGATGGAGAGTGGATTCTTTCTGGATGTTGTTAATCTGAAAGGTGTGCGACCATCTTCTAGTGGTTTCCTTGCAAGTCAATTCTGCTGATCTGGTGTGATTCCCCCTTGTCTTGGAATCTTGGCCTTCACATTTCTCAATAGTGCACTTGGTTCTACCTCAAGGGTGATGGTTTTGCAGTCAAGGTCTTGACAAAAGATCTGCATACCACATCTTAGACGGAGGACAAGGTGTAGGGTGGATTCCTTTGGATGTTGTAATCTGAAAGTGTGCGACCATCTCCAGCTGCTTTCGGCAAAGATCAAATCTCTGATGATCTGGTGGATACCTTCTTTGTCTTGGATCTTTGCTTCACATTCTCACTGGTGTCACGGGTTTCTACCTCAAGTTGTAAATGGTTTTGCCAGTGAGGGTGTCACAAAGATTGCATTACCAACTCTTCAGGCGGAGGACAAGGATGAAAGTGGATTCTTTTTTGAAATTTGTAATCTGATAGGTGCGCCCATTTGCCAGTTGCTTTCCTGCAAAGTCCAATCTAGCTGATCTGGTGGAATACCTTTTTTGTTTTTCTTTTTGGTTCTTGGGGATCTTGGCCTCACATTCTCTATAGTGTCACTGGGTTCACCTCAAGGGGATTGTTTTCCTGTGAGGGTTTTAACAAAATTCTGCATTACCACTATCTTAGACGAAGGGACAAGGGTGTAGGTGGATCTTCTGGATGGTTGTAGTCTGATAGGGTGCGACCATCTTCCAATTGCTTTCCTGCAAAGATCAATCTCTGCTGATCTGGTGGGATTCCTTCTTTGTCTTGAATCTTGGCTACATTCTCAATGGTTTGTCCACTAGGGCTCAACCTCAAGGGCGATGGTCTGCAGATCAGGTCTGACAAAGAATCTGCATGGGACCTAAAAAAAAAAAAACACACCTCGATTAAGCATACTAGCACAATAACATCTCAAACAAAAATTTGCACCACGCAAAGCTTTAACATACCAAATTTTAAAAAGAGAAACTGTTTGCATACTAAACCAACTATATATGTTTGTGACCTTGTGGTTTATTGGCACTGGTACAGTTCATTCCAGCCACCAAAAAAAAAAAAAACCTTTGCGCAGAAAGTCAGAGTCAATGAATGGTAGCATAGCTTGTCCCAGATTCATTAAGCTGGCCCACCAGTACCTTCAGGACGGGGCACTGAAGCAGGGGGAGTGTACTAAATCGGCTTCCCTGCATACAGTGTTTTCTTAGCACAGAGCCAAAGTCCTAAACTGTGGGTGGTAGTGGTGTGTGTCCTTGAATCTCCAAGAATCAGACTCACTGAACAACAACATCTTCCTTGTTCTAAAATTTTTTTTTAAACTAGGATAGCAATAATTAAAATATACACAGTTTAATATAAAAAATAATCTACAGCAAACAAAACAATGGTGGTATAAAAGCGATAGGGAGCCAGTATTAAAGGCAATCAAGGTTAATGTAAAAATGCTAGGTCCCTACTTTAAATTTTCAATCATTGAAGTAGCTCAAGTGCAATTTTTTTAGGCAAAAAAAGCCCATAATTCAAGAGGGCATTGACCCCGACACTGGAAGGAGTGAGTGTCCAGAAGGTGACAAGCATATACATCATACAGAAAAGGAATTAGATTTAACACTAGCTATTAGTCCATGCGCACCAGTGTAACAATACGTCCACCATTACTACCAGCTTCCTATTCCTAGACATAGGGGGCGCATGCTAATCATGAGGGAGGGGAATTATCGGTTCTTGGTAGTGGAAAATGGCCCCGGTGTTATGGGGGGGGGGGGGGCAAGGGCAGAAAAGAATAGTTCATATATTACAGCAGGTATCCAGCAGCTAGATAACCCCTTAAAACCACAATTTGAGACAAATGAGGCCACCATAAGAATACCATAACCAGCACCGCCTACCAGAATAAACCCCCTGATATCTCAGAAATCCCCTCCCCCCGCAGAGGAACAAAATGGTTCACTCCTCAGACTGAGGTAAAAGGCACAAAGAAGAGCCGTTATGAAAACAGAAACAAAAAAACTAATAATGCATATCTCCATCGATGTGAAACTACAAACTACGACCGTTGAACCATGATAGTAATAACGACAATTTCCCGCCGACTCAGTTCCCGCTAATTACCACAAGCTTACACCCGCAAACCCCGACTAACACCTCCCATAAAAATTACAATTCTAATCTCCGGTATAACGGCGAGGCGCTTACCTTCTAGCAGTAACAGGAATCTAAAACGTGTTTTCGATGCGTAGATGTTCTTAGTCAGTCACAGCTAGTTCTGAGGGGTGCAGCGCCCGCCCCCAATGTATAAACCACAGCGGTGACTCATCACCATGACGTCACGACTGTGGCTCAGGACGCCAAGAAAAAAATATAGCTCCCGGCGGCCATAGCCAGGGCAATATTTTACCTCAATAAATACTTGATCTTTTTTCGCTATGGGATAAAGAGTTTAATACGGACAATAAGTTCATATTTGCAGCAGAGCATTACGGTACTTGTTACAATGTATTCGTTCTAGGCGCGGAGGGATATTAACGAAGGGGGGGGGGGCGTAGACTTGCGAGACCTAGAAGTTTCACCGGTCTTCTCTTGGGGCGTGTGTTGGCGTGCGCTGATTGGTGGGATTGTGACGCAATGTGTTGTGGGCTGCATGGCAGATTTCTAGACATCCCCATGGTGATAGATTCTCGTGCTGCTTCTGGTTCTCAGTGTTAGGCTTTTACTGAAGGATATTGAGAAACCAGGATAATGTTTTTGCTGAGGAAAGTATGTGAGTCAGATCGTGAAAGGACACCTACTATGTCATGGGCTTCTTAGAGGACGAATCACTTTATCTGTATAGAGAAGTGTAGCATGGATATCCTGGACCCCAGACAGATATGTATTGGTCACTGACTAATACTGAGTCTCCTGTAATGGTCAATGAAACCCAGGACCGTTCCAGTTAATGACCACTGTCTGTGTATAACCTAATAAGACCAAACCCTGGTTTGGCTTTAATTGGTCATCAGGAATCTGATAAGGGTGTGTGGTCACGTGCACTCCTCTATTGGGTCAGTGCTGTGGCCGCATGAGTAAAGTGAACTCGTACTATCTATATACACTTTAGGCCGCGTTCACATGTTTGCGTTTTCATTGCGTTTGAAACGCATACAACAGTTGAGGAGCGGTGTGTGATTGCCTCGTTACTGTTAACACAAACATTGTAAGTGCACTGTTAACACAGTGTTAAACAAAGGGTAAACAGTTAATGTCATTAGGCAAATCCACCACTCCTCAACTGTTTTGTAATGATTTCAAACCCAGGCCAACGGTGAACGAGCAAAATGGGAACCTGTCATCACGGTTTTGTTACAATTAAAGGAAACTACCATCAAAATCTATCATGAAAACCATAAGTCACTCATGGATCCAGAAAACTGTAACTGGGCAATCTTCTTATATTTGTGATCCATGGTCCTCCTTCCTTTAAAATCAACTTTTAAAGTGTACTAATGAGCCGTTAAAGGCTACTGTGCGGTTACCATAGCTTCCATGCCTTCAGATTCAAAGGGTGTCTTAACCCCCCCCCCCCATTACCTAGTGTAACAGGGCTGTGAACTGTAGCACATAGGGGCTCTGGAAACCCAGGAGCCTTCAGGCCAGGTATAAGTATAGAAGTGGTTTAGAGGAAGGAGGCCATGGATAACAAATATAAGAAGATTATCACAGTCATGGTTCCTAGATCTATGAGGGCGCTGTCCCCGTGGCCCGATCGCCATCAGCGTTTCTATGGAAAACGCCTGCGATCTGGGAAGAGGCCGCCGGTTTGTTTGTTCAGTGTTACGGTACTTTAAGGCATCAGCATTTCAACAGCGCCCCGGTGGGTGCAGTTTGGGGTGGTTTGGCAAATGCAGCAAAACGCAACATGGGACAGTTGCCTTTAATACGTTTCCTTGGTTTATCCATGCTTGTTTTTAATGGTAAATTCCTTTAAATCTAATGCCAGGTTCTGTAGAAGTCTGTCATACTGGACCCAAAAGCTTTTTTTTTTTTCAATAAAAATCCATAGCCAGCTCTAGATTAACTCGCTATAAAAAAGATAAAAACAAAAAACCCTAGCATACTGGCCCGGAGACTCCAAAGTTTGTCAAGAGGTGTGTTTTCTCTTTGCAGCGCTCAGCTCCCTGGATTCCCTCTCCTCAAGAATGGGAGAGACCGTTGGCTGTTTGTGACTCCTAAAGAGAAATTCATGAGATTAGATTTGGCAGATGTGACTTGCTACCTTAATTCCTGAGTGAGGGGGAATGGAGACGTGTGTGAAACTTGCCTGAAGTGATCCTGAGGGGAGTGAGAGAGTTTGGCCGCGTGTGGCTCGCTGTAGAAAATTCTAAGGGAAGGGGAATGAGGGATGTTGACAGAGATGTGTGTAAAACTTGCTGAAGACAATTTCTGCGGACGGGGGAATTGGGGGCGCGTTACAGGTACAGAGAATTCCTGAGGTAGTTGAGAGAGCTGTTTGCCTGTGTGTGACTTGCTGAATGAGGATTCCCAAGGGTTGGGTGAATGAGGAAGTTGAGCAGGGATTTGGCTATGGGGACTCACTAAAGAGAATTTCTGAGGAAGGGGGGATGAGGGAGCTTAGAGAGAAATTGGCTATGTGTAATTAGCTTACAGCAAAAATCGGCTCCAAGGGAGCCGCAGATCGGACTCGCATAAGGTGATTTGCATGCCGGAGGAGATTACTTTGGGAACAGAATCAATGTGGAAGGCATGAGGAGGGAACAATTAGGCATCGTTGCCCACTTCTAATAGCCAGTGTTTTAAAAAATATTTATTTGGGGAGGTTAATAAAATAACAACCTTGGAATAATGGTGTATACCAAGTTTCAAGTCAAGTGCTACTTGCTACCAATTTCTCATATAATTCAGTTTACAGAACGGGGATAAAAAATCTGTTATGAGTCGGGACAGCTGTGAAGAGAAAGAGAGTCTGCTCGAAATACGTCCTGGGAAGAATGCAAAGAATGCAATAAGTTTTCCAAGGCGCTTACAGGAAAACAATTGCCTCCTTGCTACCTTGAAAAAGGGCAGCCCTGTAACATCAAGTATGACCCTACAGAAAGTCTAAAAACATGATGTGCGGATTAAGCCAGACCAGTATATCTGAAAACAGCATGTGGGGATATACAGGAGGAATTATAAAAACATAACCTAATCAAGATATATAAAAAATGAAACAGAAAACGGCCGAGAGGTAAATAGTAATTTGAGCTGTTTGGAAAAGTTACACATGCAGAAGTGATGAAAAAGGCAAGTTGTATCTTAATTAGCAAGAGTACACATAAACAACCCTCTGGAGGGAATAATGGTCAGTTCTTACCAAGATCAGGCCGTATCAGGCTTAATTCAGGTGGGGTGATAAGGGGCACACGGAACGATCTGCCTAGAAAGCACCCCTTTTTAAACTCCCGCCCCTTACAAGGGCGTACACAGCTGTCCTTGTCTACAAACACGCATTGCCCCTGTCGGCGTCACCTTCCCTGACGCCGTTTCGTCTCCCGATCCTCAGAGGGATGGTTAGTAAAAAAGCATTTAAGTGGCATGCAGCAGAGGGGAGTGAGTACTCTGTGCGCAAATTCACAAGTATAAACAAAAAATAATATAAAAGAAGCAGACATTGTCCTTTTTTCCTGTCCTAGTGGTGACCCGGGAGAACACGTGTGCGGGGCTGGCCAAAATGTGTTGTCGCGCCAGACTGCAGACATTCCGCCAATATAAAAGTCTGGAACTCCGCCCTCGTGGTCCATGATTGGGCGCACATCCGAGGCCCGTCATATCGTGAGCCAATCACAGCCCTCCGCAAAATGGACGCGCTGGCCGTAATAGAAAACACCGTTGTAGCGGACTACAGTGGAAAACAGGCTGGCGCACGGCATGGACGAAGTGCGCATGCCGTGAGTAACGCGGACGGGAGGAGAGGACCTCGTAGACGGTCACCATAGAGACGACTACAATCAAGCCCATCCCCTTAGGGGCAGGATACACCAAAGCCGTGTTTGCAGGGGTGGTAAAACGCCGACACCGATAGACAGCTGGACTCAAGGTTTATGGAAACACTAAGTTAGGCGCTAGCCTAACTAGTAGGCAGATTCCAATAAGCCAAGCTGGATCCGCTGCATGGGCTCTAAAACCCATACAGGGAAGACTACCACGAAACTCAGGTTACAGAAAAGATGTAAAAGTTAGCTGATCATTGAGGCCCCTTTGGTAGAGTGGTGTCTAATAAAATCCACCGAGCCTCTCTTTGTAGGATCAGCATTGTCCCAGTTACCTCCACTGTTCGGGCGATAGGGGACCCCTGTCAAATCCCATGAAGCCGTCGTAAACGCCGTGCATCACCTTGGTGAGCATCCATACGTGGGTGGGAGGATAGGTTTATCTCTTCGTGGGTAATACCCCAAGGTGTTCCTCCCACTTTTGCGTAACTCCCTGAAAGTTTTACATACATACTCCAACCGCATTGCAGGTGATTTTGTAAAAATACCAAGTACTCTACAGTTTATGTAATCCTGGATAGTGAATTGTTTGCCCGTAATAGTACTTGTGAAGTTTTTTCCGTGTATGTATATAAGGCCTGCTATACATCCCCGAGTTTAAAAAAAGCCCACAAACCAGTTGTCCAGCCATGTGCCTTTCGGTTTGTTTAGGGGGTTGTTAAAGGGGCTTTTAACAATACGTGGGTCCCGTATAGACCGGGTGGTTTTGCGGAAATGATAGGGGGGTTGGATGTACCAAATCTTTCACATCAGGGTCCATCTGAGAATATGCCAAGTATTCCCTAAGATTTTACGGGCTTCATCAGCCCCATTGTCATAGGGATAACACCCTCCAGTTTATTATCAGTGGATTTCTCTGCCAACTTAAAGTGCTTTTTTGTACTAACCATCCCTCTGAGGAGTCGGTGAGGAGAGAAGGAAAGCGTCAGGGAAAGGTGACGCCGACAGGGGGCATGCGTGTTTGTAGACAAGGACAGCTGTTTGGACGTGTCACGCCTTTAAGGGCGGGAGTTAAAAAGGGGTGCTTTCTAGGGACCAGATCGTTCCGTGTGACCCTTATCACCCAACCGAATTAAGCCTGGATACGCCTGAATCTTGGTTTAAGACTTGAACAATTATCTCCAAGAGTTGTTTAGGGCGTACTGCTATAAGTATTAACTGGCATTCTTCCACTTCTGCATGGGAATGTGCACAAACAGTTTTAAAATTACTATTTACCTCTAGGCCAGAGTTTTACTGTTTACAATTTTTTATATATCTTGATTAAAGGTTATGTTTTATAATTCCTCCTGTGTATCCCCACATGCTGTTTTCTGATCTAAAATTGGAGGTTACCTAGGCACAAATACTTTTGTTATTGCTGTTTTTCAGACCAGTATATCTATTCCATAAGGAACACACTCCCAACTGTAGACAGAGCTGTTTCGACCTGGTTGGGTCTCCTCGGTACAGTGTAGGGAACTGATTTGGCTGGGTGAGAGGCTATTGACTAGGGTCAGACAGGAGAAATACGTCCAGTATTGCTATCACATGGTGACAATCCTCTGAGACACCCACTTTGAAGTGAACTTACTTTAATCGAGCGCTGGACCTGGGCCTCTGCAAACTTCTAATTACCTTGGCTGAAGCTGGTATTGTCTTTGCTACTGCAGCGGCCTCCTAACATGCTTGCCCAGTCAATACTCCAAGACACCGGAGTAGCAGTCAGTCTTGTGTGTTTCTTTTTTCTTCAGATGCATTCATGTAATCTGTGGCTACTGGTTGCCTCTGAAACAATCCCGTTATTTTTTCGGCTATAAGAACCAATCGTGACCATGGACGCACGCAGGTTTTAGAGAGGAAACAAATAAGAAAAATGGGTTTTTTCCCCAAATAGGTATTTATGCCAAAGTATTTAAAAAAGTAACATAAATAACTGGGCAGGGCAGCCATGTTTCCTCTTTTGGAAGTAGCAGGGGCGATCAGCTATTTTAGTATGAATTATGCTGTGCACAATAGTCCAGGGGGGTCTCAAGAGTAGACCATGTTGTTATAGTGTGATGAGTATATGTGACAATGGTCACGAGCTTACACATCAATGAGGAGGAGTAGTGACACATGCATACAGTGCTTGTACAATGGCCACAAGAGCCTAAACAATCCATAAGGAGGAGGGACATCAGGAGATGACAGGTGCTGTACAATGGTCAACAATGACTACACTAATGGGGGGACGAGATTAAAAGGCTTACGGAAAACTCAGATAGGATTCGAAGAGACCTATGCCCGAGCCCCCTCAGCTCCCATAGTCACAATTTCCATCTTCTGCATTTATTTTCGTGCATGTGAATGCTAAATGGACACACAGAGCTTAAACTGATAGGGGAGATGATGATGCACAGCCAGGTTCAATTAAGGGACCACAGGCTGAAGTCTGGTACAATGGCCCCAAGAGCTTTTACAATTATATAGGAGGGGGACGCAGACAGCCACTAACTCACCAGGAACAAGTGGTTAAGAGTGTGACGAGAGCAGAGAACCCTGGTGGAAGGAGCCTATCACTTATCTGATCCTGTGATGGGAGAGAAGTTACAGGTCAACCACAGTCGTGTACAGGCTACTTACAAGCGGGGGGATGTTCAGTGATTTTTCTCCTCCCCTTCTCTTCCGTCACTAGCTGCCAGATAATTATCATGTATAAGTGCGTCCTGATATCCATGATATACATCAGAGCTGGCAGAGCGCAGGGGTTGCACAGTCCCTCCATTTCCCTCACAGCAGTGGAGGGCTCGGGAAAGAGGAGAGGAGCCAGCGGGCACGTGAGTACAGCACACCCTGCGCTTTCGCTGTGAAGTCTGCGCTTTAACTGCCACCATTGCTGGAGTAAAGCGCAGCAATGCCCTCCATTCCCTACATCTGGACGATAAGGACGCCCACAGTTTTTTTCTTGCATTTTCTGGGGGAGAAAAAAAGTGCGTCTTATAAGTACAGAAAAAATAGGTTGTACATTGTAAATACGTCCTCTCATTGCACCCGCCTTTGTTAGTTTACTGCACATTTTCAAGCCCATGGGCAAAAGATGCGTAATGAGTGTCGACTTGCCGCTCAAAAGATTGCCTTAATCTGCCCTCAAAAAATAGTGGTGTGGAAGAAGTTGCACTTCAAAGATAACAACATCCTGTCTTTTTGCAAAGATAAATTAAGGAACACCTTCAACACGAAACCAAGGCGGATGACAAAAAATGCAGACAGAGAAAACTCCAAAAAGTGCAACAGAAACAAATATGTACAAAAAAAAGAAAAATAAAGGGCAAATAATGGATCCAGGGACCACAATATTGTAGTTTTAAACGCAAGAGAGACGTAAATTCACATACTAGAGAAAAAGAGACACCGATAAAACCTCGAGACAGAAATGAGAGAGCAGTAATACGGTACACACATGGAAACAGAAGCGGAGATAGCGAGGAGGGGTAGACTTCACTGTTCTAAATCATAATAAAAACCGCCAGTAATATAGAAACATTTATGTTACTATATGCACATTATGCCCATATGTTTCCTCTGGCATGAGTCCTTACACCTTTGTTACAAAGATTTTCAGTTCTGGTAGATAACGCAAACTATTGCTCCAATGTTGGATAACTCCTGTACAACATATTCTTGTGGTTACCCCGGGCAAGCCGGGCTCACACTCCAAAGTTGAGTGTATAACATTTACTTCCCCTTCCTTAATGGACCTGCCTAGTCCCCACAAAGAGTACAGGGCTCTAATTATAGAGGGTCGACATAGAGATGGGTGGAGGGGGCAGTACGGAGGGGGATGAGGGTGAACGGTAGTCCAGAAGTCCCATTGTTTGTCTGTATATATTTCTCGCAAGGTTTGACAATGTGGGCTATATAAAATAACCCGTATTGGTTGTTGTAACTTGCGGTGTATGACCTGAAGCTGCTGGGACCAAAATCTTTCAATTACCTTCCTCAATGTATCCCTAGAACACTGTTGGGGATAGTTGATTCATTCAGTATGAATTCAGCCTTAGATTGTCCATGATGATTAGTAAATATCTTTAGACTGGAAGTTGGCAATCCTTAAAAGTTTGAGACGAAAGTTCCTTATGGACAGAGGTTATAGCTCCCCCCTTCTCAGTGCTTCCCCCCATCTTGGTGCTTCATCTTCGACCGTTGTGGCTCCCCCACCATTTTCAGGGTGTGCCCCCATCACTTCATACTTTCATTTCATTTTCTCAAAATTCCCCCTTTTCCCCTTCTTTGCAGTACTTCATACTCTCGTTTATTACTCTGTTGACTCCATAGATCCTACCTTTCATATGGGGTATCCCCCAAGCAGTACACCATTTCCCAGACAAACCTCCTTCCCATAAATAGAGTGCACCCCCCCACCATAGAACCCCCCGTAGTAGAAGAAAACCTAGAAAAGATAAAAAAGACCACAAGACCCCCACCTCCCCTCCAGAAAGAAGCTCCCCCCCACATTACCTAGTGCCCCCCATCCAAAGCAGCATCACCCATTATAGTGTGGACCCCATCCAGCAGCTACCTATCACAGCACAGTTGTTCCTCCTACACATTCGCCATCATAGTGCACGATCCGCCATAGCCCCCCCAGCAGCTCCCCATCATAGTGTCCCCCCTCCAGTAACTCCCCATCATAGTGCCCCCTGCCATACAGCAGGTCCCCATCATACTTCCCCCCAGCTGCTTCTCATCATGGTTCCCCGCTCCAGCAGCTCCCCATTATAGTGTGACCCCCAGCAGCTACCACTCACAGTGTATCTCCTAGCAGCTCCCATCATTAGCGTCGCCCCCTCCAGTAGCTCCCCATCCATAACTACCCCCTCCAACAGCTTCCCATTATTGTGTGCCCCCATCATAGTGTCCTCCCTCCAGCAGCTCCTCATCATACTGCCCCTCCAGCAGCTCCCCATTATAGTGTGACCCCCAGCAGCTACCACTCACAGTGTATCTCCTAGCAGCTCCCCATCATAGCGTCGCCCCCTCCAGTAGCTCCCCATCATACTGCCCCCTCCAACAGCTTTGCATTATTGTGTGCCCCCATCATAGTGTCCTCCCTCCAGCAGCTCCCCATTATAGTGTGCCCCCTACCACCTTCCTATCATAGTGTGCTCCTCAGCAGCTCCCCATCGTAGTGTCCCCCATCCAGCAGCTCCCCATCACACTACCCCCTCCAGCAGCTCCCCATTATAGTGTTCCTTTCAAAGATGGTGTCAACAATGACCACCCAGGGTTTTTTAAACTACAGGCAATCCCATAGTTACATACTACGGTAAATATGTTCTGTAGGTTTGTTCGCTAGTTGAATTTGTATGTATGTTGGAACAGGTATCTTTTGGAAGTTATGCTCCAGACAAAATTTTATAAAAAATCACGATTGGATTTTCAAAATTTTGGGTTATCATGAGGACAAGGATGGACAGTAAACCTACATTAGTTTCATTGGGTGTCCTTAAGTAGGAGACTGCCTGTAATCTGACTTACACTATGATTAGTTATCCTATCTAGATATCTCTTTTCTACCCCCTTTACCCTGTTTTGCTGATGATACCCAAAAAAGTCACTGTAGCAGTCCCTATCAGCAGGCCCTGAAGACTGCGAGGGTCCAAAGTGTACACTGCCCCATCAGAGGACACCATAACTATAACTGGCACATAAAGCTCCTAGGCCCAAAGTATAATGTGTAATTCATACCAATAAGAACCACCCGGTTCGAAACGCGTAGGTCTAGTCCAGTGTGACCAGGACGTTTTTACAGCTTTTTAATCTACTATGAAAATAAAGTGTTGATGTTTTATGGAAGTGCCGCAGCCCCAGCAACATTTTTTCTATGTCTATGATTTGTAATGGAGCCGCCATGTTTTAAGTTCTGACCCCCATTATGGTGATTCAATCTTGATAATTTATGTACAGATGTTTGGTGGGAAGGAACTCTGTACCTGGGGGTGACACTGGACACCTTTACCAGGGCCGGCTCCAGGTTTTAGTGGGCCCCTGGGTGACAGAGCCTTAGTGGGCCCCTCCGTGGGCCGCTCTCCAGTGGCCACACTGCGCTCCCTCCCCCTGTGGACAAACTGACCCCGGGGGCACACTGGATTTATCAAGCTGTCTTAAAGTCAGAATATTCTTAGTTGCCCATGGCAACCAATTACAGCTCAGATTACATTTTACCAGTGCTCATTAATATTTTAAAGCAGAGCTGTGATTGGTTTCCATGGGCAACTAAGAATATTCTGACTTTCAGACAACTTGATAAATCTGCCCCAGAGTGATGTCATAGATGAAGGGATAATACACAGTGATGACACAGTACAGGGATGTACAAAGTGATATCACAGAACCAGTGGCGTAACTAGGAGAGACAGGGCCCCCTAGCAGGCTACTGCATGTGGCCCCCCTTCCCACTTAAAAAAATATACATATTAGTATTCTAACACATGTGAGTTACAATCACATATAAATACACTCATGTGCATATACACATACATACAGTGTCATATGCAACATACTCACATACAGTGTATACAGACACCATATACACATCACAGATCCTGCATATATACATCACAGTATATGTTATATACATATTATGCTAGACATGTGCTGTACAATATAGATATAATGGTGCACATCCTCCATTCTTTATTGTGTCAGGTCGGATGACAGGGCCCCCTGACACTGCGGGCCCCATAGCAGCTGCTATGGCTGCTACCGATGTCCTGGAGTGAATAAATTAAAAGACAATTGGGCCCAAGTAGGATCATTATCATTAATGGCACATTTTAGGGAAATATTTGGAATAAAAGTCCTTGCTGTAAATAAAATACACAATGCTCTGTCTTTGTTCTTTTCCCCAGTTCTCTGGAGTTTTAACACTATGACATCTGTCTTGTCTATTTCTTTTGTCCATATAATCCCTTAACTCTGAACTTGCTTTTTTTAAATGTTTATTTTATTTTATTTATTTATTTGATTAGATTTAATAATGATTTACCTTCTCTGATAACCTTTTATATTGTACTAGCATATACTTAAATAGATCATTGTAATTCATCAAATCACAGTGAGCCCCCCTGTTCTTGGTATAGATCACAGACATTAAACTTTAAAGGTGTTTTCCAGGAATTCTCAAAAACTGTGTGGGGGCCAAGGTGTTAAAAAAAAGTGTAGATGCTTTAGCTGGGTTGTATTCAGCTTCCACCACGTGTAGACGCCATGTTAGGAGAGCACAGACCCTCAATCCAGCTGAGATATAGCGAATATAGAATGGTATGGTCCAGCTTCAATCCACCAAGACTTGATGTTTTATTAAAACTTGTTCATTTTATTTAAGACAGGATTAAAAAGTGGAGATACATCGAGATTTGTCCAACGCGTTTCAGACGGAAACTGCGTCCTTAATCATGGATGATGTTAAAAAAAGTGTTCTTGCTCTGGCACCCTGTACCCGATGCCAAGTAAAGACAATTGTTTTGACCAATCAGCGGCTAAAGCGGGTCCCAGGACCCCAGGCACTTTCAATGGCTCCCACAGGGTGAGTACACTTTAGGGTAAAGTACAGCCCTAATGCAAACTTTCACCTCTAACACGGGACGTATTCTCATCAAGCAGATTTGTTGCAGAAATACTTATCCTAAAAAAGCATTTAGAACACATGGAACAGATTTTTGTGTAACAAATATTCCACTAGTGAATACGCCCTGATACAGATAAGGAGGGGGCTGGCGACAAGCAGACACAACCGGTAGATAGAGATCTGCCTGATTATTCAGTCACTATAGTAGTAAATCCTGTGGGCACAGTAATGCAAACAGATGGCAAGTGTATAGCTTACACCATCCTGTTGCCAACAATTGTGTCCTCCTTGGACAGCTGCTCAGGTCACAGCAGAGCTCTTCTTGGAGTTTGCAGATTAGTGATGTAAGTCCGGCTCTTCTTAGTGAGCTGGCTCATTAGGCTCCGCTCACTAAGAAGAGCCGACTCTTCTGACTCCTGAACGGCTCCATATTACATGTATAATAGGGAGCCTTAGTCCAGCCAGTCTCCCACTCCACTTTTAACCCAATTTTATCAGGTTAAAGGGGGCATGGTGAGTTGATTAAGGTGGGGTTAAAGGGAACCTACCACCACAAATCTACCTATAAAGGTAGATCGGGTGGTAGGTGGATCAATGGGACGTGAGGATAGCCCTCTTAAGGGCTAATCTCACGTCCCCGCACATTTTAGTAACTTTTATCAAACTTTTATGCTAATTTTATTAGGGCTACTGGGCGTGGAGTAGCGCATCTGAGGTTACAGAGGCGGTACTCCACGCCCGGTAGCCTCTTTTCTCCTCCTAATCACCATCTTGGCGCGCAGCTGCTCGGCTGGACGCATGCTCCAGAACAGCAGGACCAGCGCTGTGCAGCCCCGGCTTGGAGCAGTGACCGCGCAGGTGCGGGCCTGCTGTTCTGCGCATGCGCAGACTGCAGGATCGTTGGACGAGGGCGCGTAGCTACGAGCAGCTGCGCACTGAAGATGGTGAGTAGGAGGAGAAAAGAGGTTACCGGGGCGTGGAGTAGCCGCCTCGTGTAACCTCAAGATGCGCTACCTCCACGTCCCTAGCGCGTATATAAAAATAGCATAAAAGTTACTAAAAAAGTGCGGGGACGTGAGGATTAGCCCTTAAAAGGGGTATCCTCACGGCCCATTGATCCACCTACCACCAATCTACCTTTATAGGTAGATTTGTGGTGGTAGGTGCCCTTTAAGTAATCCATCGCCTCAATGAGGGGAGCCGACTCCCATCGTTTACGCAAAAGAACCGGCTCTTAGAGACACAGGAGGTTTTTAAACTTTATTCAAGGATATGACACGGGTTTGCTCCCTGTGAGTACATAAATATTTTAAAAAGCGGGCATTCCCATCTAGAACATGGCAGCATTTACACCAGGATTCAACCTCTTCCACCCGTCCCCGTATGGAGAACATATTTTGACCTCTAACTTGCTCTCGCCATGAATGGAGAAATGTTTGGACGCACATGGTTCTCTTCATTCACTTCTATGTGTACTGGGAATATCCAAGCAGGGAGATCTGACTATTATCCAGACTCCTCTAGATATGAAAGCTCAGAGCCGCACATAGAGGACCACCTCTCTACTCACACCAGCAGTAAGAGAATGCTTTTTAAGGTGGACCTACTCCTTAAAGGGCATCTACCACCAGGATGAAGGGCTGTATGCAAATGAGCCTGAGAGGCTCCAGGCTCCATAGGTGATACTGTAGCCTGGAGCCCCTCAGGCTCATTTGCATACAGTCTTTCATCCTGGTGGTAGATGTCCTTTAAAGATACTTGTTACCAGGGCCCACCAGTGAAATTAATTCTGGGACCCCACCTACTGTTACATGGAAATATTACCTGTATATTCTTAGGCCGCGTTTACAGAATGAGTTTTCAGTGCGTTTTCAAAGCCACTGAAAATGTATGAGGCAAAACTTATCCCAAAACACATCAGAAATAATGGTGGTAAAAATGCTAATGTATTTGAGGTGCGTTTTTCTCAATGTGTTTGCAATGTGTTTTAAATCACATATTGTAATGAATAGTTTAAAACCAGACAGTCTTCGGAAAACCCAAGGCTGTCATGGCATCCAATCGCCGGCGGCAATGGATAAGTTACGCACAGATTGCGGTAAAATGCAGCAAACACTTACTGGCTGTGGAGAGGGCTCAGCTCTCACCTGTAGCTGACGCATGACGTACTAGTAACAACAAGGCCATTGGAAGCTTAAAGAAGAGCTGTTCTTACCAGACGGGGCACACACTAGTATGTCAGTGTGCTTGGTTTACAATATTTCATCCTGGTGGTAGATGTCCTTTAATGTCCAGCACTAGGTAGGACCTATTATTAAAAGAAATCAGTACCTCTACCAGCTCCTATTGTGTCCCATTTTGACTCTCCCTTATACTGTGGCCTGTCTCATCTCCCCCCTCCATCTCCCCCGTTATATTATGGCCCTCTCATCTCCCCTCATATTGTGACCTCTCAACTCTCCCTCAATTCTGGCCTCTTATTTCCCCCTCATATTGTGACCTCTCAACTCTCCCTCAATTTTGGCCTCTCATTTCCCCCTCATATTGTGGACCCCCATTTCTCCTATCCTTGTTTCAAATTAATAATAAAAATATAAAACTACATACTCACCTTTCCCCATTCCCCAGCAGCTCTTCCTCTGCTGCATCTATATGCTGTGATGATGGCAGACCTGATGACATCATCACATGGTGCCTGCCGGCCACACAGCTGCAGCAGGGGAACAGTGATGAAGCAGAGAGCTGATAACACTTTATACCATCATGTTATTCAATGCTAGCTGTGTCTGGAGGACACAGATAGAGTTGAAGCCTTGCCGTCTTGCCACGGGTGGGGTCAGCGCAGACTCCTTCAAAGTAAAAAATAATCCAATGTCCTATAAAACCATTTGTAAATAAGTCAAATATTTGTGTGTCTTTATAGGCTATATGTTATTATGTCAAAATAGAGCCCAGAAATAACAATCCTGGTATCTATTTACAGACTTGTAGTCATATCTCAAAAGAGAATATGAGAAACATTTATAAAACCATCCCGGATTGAGGTTTGCAGAGGTGGGTGTGTACTTACAGGTGGCAGTCACAATACCCGGGATATAATAACACAATCTAGTTGCTATTTGCACAATAGTGGAGATAATAAACATGTAAACCAGGCTAGAGTTTGAGGTTTGATCTACGCTCATTGGGGAACATTTCTATGCTAATAATCCTAGCATCCCCTCCGGGGATGTTACCGGGCCCCCTCTTTGCTTTGGCATCACAGGCTATTACACTGTTTCAACTTCCCCTTCTCCCTCAGCACCTACCCCTCCCTTTGCCTGTTGTAATCTCTCTGCAGCTGAAGCACACTGTGGGAGGGGGAAGTGAGCCTTACACACTGTAACAGCCTGAGAATCTGCAACACAAAGGGGTTCTAGTAACCCCCCCCCCCCCCAGAGGCCTTCTGGCTCATTAGTATAATTTAAAAAATTGATTGGAAGGAGGCCATGGATAACAAATATAAGAAGATTAACACACCCACGGTGCCTGGATATAACAGTAAGTGTCTCTGGTTTATTGAGCTTAATTTTGGTGGCAGATTTACTTTAAGCAGTTTCTGTTAATCTGCTTTCTGTCCTGTATCCATTAACTGCTGAGACATAAAGGGACCTGATAAAGTGTCTAATGACTTAACTCCATATAAACAGTCCTACAGGGAGAGAAAGAAGCAGCAGAAAAAAAGTCACAACAAAGCTTCTTTACTTAGTGAACGTTATATTATATTATATTTTATTTTCACCAGTTCTAAAATTTAAAGAGGACCTGTAAGGGTGATTTGGGCCACTAAACCACCCACAGTGGTTCAGTGTCTCTACTCGCCCTTTACCTAGTACCACTGTGCATCGGGCTAATTTCTTGTGCTCCCCATGTGGTTACAGTTCTTCAATTAAGGCTACATTCAGACGATGTATGCCCGCCGTACCGTAGCACGGCGGGCATACATCGGCTCTGCAGAGAGGAGCAGGGGATGAGAGCTGCTCACCCCCGCCCCTCTCCATAGGCATATACAGCGCACGGCGCCGTATCACGTAGAAACATAGGACATGTCCTACGGTGTGCTGCACCGTACCGCTCCCGTACAGGGCCGTGAGCCCATAGAAGTGTATGGGGGACGTATATCGGCCATATATACATCGGCCGTATATACGTCCCCCATACATGTGTGTGAATGCAGCCTAAGCCGTAGGGCTACACCCGCCCTTTATTGCACAAGTGCTGTAACTATGGTGCATGCGCGGTGAAGCTGTGGTAGTACACATGAGCGCATGAGCAGTGAAACCGGGGCATTATCCTGGCTTCACTTGCCGAATTGCAAGAGGAGGGACTGGCGCCTTCAGATGTGAGTCCTATGTGCCTCATTGGACTCACATTTAGGTAAGTATAAAAGTTAATCTTTTTCGTTTTTCACCATTTACAGCTCTCACATTTTTGACCCTAAACTACTGGTCCAGAGAACAAAATCGACACTGCAGGTCATCTTTAAAATCTGACTGGCACAGCATGGCTTATCATAGGTATGTAGGTGGCACAATCCCTGAGGTAAGTGAGATTGGGCAGCCCATAGCTTCACTTTTACACTTCCATTCATAGCTCTGAGACTATTACAAAGCAATTTTTGATATGATTTATTTTTGCAGAGGAGCCAGATGATGGTGGTCGGATGGTTGGCACAAGCCTGGTGTATGACAGGTAATATGGACAGATAGTACATGTATGAGGTGGTGCCCGGCCTACTATACAACAACATGGCAGGGCCGGGCTGCGCGCTCCCCGCACGGCGCCCTCTCCTGCCCCCTGCTGGAGGCTCAGCGAAGCGAGCGGATTAAAAGAAGAAGAAGGAGAAGGGGTCGAATCAACCAAACAAAGCGAAAAAGAAAAAGCCGCTTCTCCTCCTCCGTCCTGTGTGTGCGAGGACTTGTCAGTAACAGCCGCCAGAGCGGGCACAGATCACTACCGCGCCGCCATATCGCCTGTGGGAACAACGACCAAGATGGTGAAGGCGAAAAAAGCGTCGCCGAAACGTGTGGCAACAAGCGAGCGGCACACCAGGACGGCGGGGGCTCTGCTGGAAGCGCCTAAGCCCGCAGTGCAGCTCCCGGGCACCAAGAAGGGCAAAGCCAAGAAGGCGGCCATCAAGAAACAGGTGGAGGAGGAGAGCAAGGAGGACGAGGGCTTCTCCTTGCTGGACCTGGGGGCGCAGAGGCAGCGCTGGCTCAACTTTGTCACACAGCAAAGTCTCAGCACTGAGGATGCGGCCAAACTTCTGCTGGACTCCTTGTAAGTATCCAGGGGCACCTGCCAGGGCATAATACTGCCCCCTGTCCATATGGCAGACATGGCAGCGCAGCACACAAGGGGCTCTTTCTTCTTGGGTAGGGGGTCCCCAGGTGTCTTTGTCTGACCAGCGGCAGCGACCATCATCCCACATCAGAATGGGATCTACTGATCCGAGGATGAATGAGGTTACATATCCGTCTGTTTACTTAGATTTCTACGGATCTATAGATCAAATATCGCAGGTCGGTCGCCGCTCGTTGTACACGATACACATATATGTACACAGAGCTCACAGCACAAAATGGCAGCGTGACGTCTGGAGACAAAGCTGTGTCCTCATACGAGGAACGCTGGAGGGATCGCAGGAAATTGGGGGAATCATTTGTTGGTGATCAGATATGGAGCGTCACATGGAGCCGTAATGTATTATACTAGACTGACCCCCTCTGACATTGTTCATGTACGATAGATTGTGGTGATCGGTCGGATCCCCATCCTCCGGATGGGAAAATGAGAGTCGTACTGCACATTAAAACGTAGATATGATGTATATTTGCCACCGACTGCCATTAAATCATAGATCGAGAAGCTATGTCTAGTTAAATAATATTATAATGATATATATTTATTCATATAGAATCATATCCGGCAGCGCTTTACAAATCACGAGAGACAAATACAATAGAAATACAATGTTACATCGTAATAAAACATTTACTATACAAGATAGGTTCTTTAGGTTCGTTTTTAAGTTGAATTTGTATGTAAATCACAACTGAATATTTTATCATTGTTACTCCAGACAAAATATTTTTGGGGAATTTTCAAAAATTTTTGCTGTAATGAGAACAGAGCTTCACCAGAGGTCACAGGGGGCAGAGAGGTCCGACTGTAATTAGGGGTCATCTGTAAGTCGGGTGTCCTTAAGTAGGGGATCGCCTTTATATATTCAATATACAGTTGTATTGGATAACATAACCTCCTCAGGTCTTACATGAATGCAGTGCTAGGCCGTATTTACACTGCAGCTCCAATAACTTCTATGGGACAGCCAAAGAGAACGAAATCACCCCAATTTTATAGAAGCAAATGCATATGCAATGTGTGCCCTGCCGCTCAACCCCCGCCACTCCGACCTTTTGTGTCCTGACTCCAGGTTTCCATCCTATCAATAGGAGGGGTCATCAATATCATATTTGTGGGGTTAAACACACAGCGAGGAGTTAATTGCATCTGCTCTTTGTTGTTATTCTAGTATTGGAATCAGCTGATTGGGGGGAAGGGGCAAGTGTCCAGATTTGATATGTATGACCCCTACTAGTAATTGGTCATCAGATTAGTTTTCTTTCACCGTTTGTACAATAGAAGTCAATGGGTTGGGGGGGGGGAATGGACACCAATTGGATAGATGTCCGTGGTTTATAGGATACACTCCGTAAATGTATCTGTTTATCTATAAAATAAATACAATTTGGTCAAACGTTTAAAAACAGATGTTCAAACCTCCATTTTTTTTTTCTCGGACCAGGCCAATTCTTAGGACTATTTAGCCTATAGGACAGTGATGGCAAACCTTTTAGAGACCGAGTGCCCAAACTACAACAAAGACCCGCTTATTTATCGCAAAGTGCCAACACAGAAATGTAATTTGTGATTTATACTTCCTTCTCTGTCACAGCTTTTATTGATACCAGCTCCTGAGGACACCAATAAAGCAGAAAATAGTCCCAGGTAGCGCTGTCATTTTAAAATAGCTCTGTGCATAGCAAGTCCTTGGCTGCCTGGGACTGCAGGAAGATACCTGGAGTCCTCTCTGGTCATGGCCTGAGTGCCCACAGAAAGGGCTCCGAGTGCCACCTCTGGCACCAGTGCCATAGGTTAGCCATCACTGCTATAGGAGAGCAGGTTTCGCATGTTGAGTTTGCATTGTGTTCAGAAATGCATTGCACATGTACTTGGACGGGTCACGGCCCGATGATAAATGTAATTCCATTGAAACGCGAGCAATCGGTAACAAGCACCCTGTGTTTTTGTCTACTGTCAAATAGGCGGAGCCAACCAGCGTTCTCCAACCAAAGACCCCCCCCCCCCTATCCAACATTACAGAACCTGATTAGCACAGTTATAGGGCAGCTCCAGTACCCAGTCAGGCTCACTACAGTCAATGGGGCAGTCCTGGTTTGGAGTTGATGGGGTGGTGAAAGGACCTCTAACAGCATTTTAATTTAGAAATGTACATTTATTTTAAATAAAAAAGAAAGAAAAACACCCAGTTGTAAATATATTCTTACACTTCCAGGAGGAATAACAGAGGGGCAGCGTCAAAGAAAAAGATGCTCCGGAGATTGTTCATGGGGACATATAATTCCTATATAGACAGATCAGGACTGGGACCATATTAGGGCTGAAACCTGACCAGTAAGGTCAGGACGCTACGTGCAGCTATAATACAGATGCCTTAGATATCAGCGTTTTAGGATCTGGGTATAAGGTCCTTCAGCTCCAGGTCCTTACGGTATCTTTTTAATTGGCGCATAGTTTGGGAATTAGTGACCGATGGAGGGGAAGTAATTGAATCAGACTCCATTCACTGCAGCTGGTGTCCCCTTGCCCCGCGCGCCTGCTACCAGGACTTTTGCACCATGTAATCTGTATACTGTAATTACCCTGTGTACTGGAGACATATCAGGCAAATGATGCATCGTCAGCAATTACCGCGCTGGATCCTGTATATAGTCTGCAGTTCATGACCCCCGGTGAATGTGTAGTTTAGAAATTTTGACCTAGTTATTTATTAATACAGCATTTCCCCATAAGTTCAGTTAGATTTCCTTATGCAGAACAGTATATACTGTATATATGGCGTCTACACATTTTATTGTGGATTTTTCCCATATTCCACCCCATGCAATGAGAGAAAAACCTCACACCTGACAATATATGCACATGTGTGTACAGGCGGGCCCCTAGTTAAGGACACCCGACTTACAGACGACCCCTAGTTAAAGACAGACCCCTCTCCCCAATGTGACCTCTGGTGAAGCTCTCTGGATGTTACTTTAGTCCCAGGCTGCAATAATCAGCTGTAAGGTGTCTGTAATGAAGCTTTATTGCTAATCCTTGGTCCCATTGCAGCAAAAAATTTTGGAACTCCAATTGTCACTGGGACAAAAAAGAATTTTGTCTGGATCTACAATGATAAAATATACAGTTCTGACTTACATACAAATTCAACTTAAGTACAAACCTATGGAACCTACCTTGTACATAACCCGAGACCTGCCTGTATATGTATATATAATCACATTTTTTGTCAGTTCTTCTCCAATATTTCATATCATTTACATATATAATACTGAAAAACCAGAAGCATCTTATAGATTGGCAGCGGTCAGGACACTGGCACTTACCCGGCTGATGTGTGACTCTATTATTCCTGTCATCCTGCAGCGAGTACAAGGGGCTGGTGAAGCACAGCGGGGGGTGTCACTGCGGAGCGGTTCGTTTCGAGGTTTGGGCGTCTTCTGACCTCCATGTCTTTGATTGCAAGTAAGTAACTACTACTCACCCGTCCATCAGTCCTGGTGTATCAGTGGATTTCCTTAAAAATGTCCACGGTTTATGTAGACCTGATGTTAAATTTGGGGAAGTTCACATTCTGTTTTATTTGATAATGTAACTTCCCCGTTTACTTACCTTTATGAACCCTCAGCATGCAGGAAGGTAGGTATCCGTCACACGTGACATGTTTCTGGATTTGTGTTTTAGCTGCAGCATTTGTGTGAAGAAGCAGAATCGCCATTTCATCGTCCCCTCGTCACGCTTCAAGCTACTGAAGGTAAATGGAAATTCTCAGATACAACCAAATATCTCAATGTCGCTCATAGTTTTGCACTAAATCTGCTTCAGATGAATTTATCCTTAAAGGGGTTTTCCCACAAACAAAAGTTAGGCCCTATCCACGGGATAGGGCCTTATTTGCTGATCAGTGGGGGTCTCGGTGCTGAGACCCCCACTGATCACAAAAACGAGGGGTCCGATGGGGTCTCACATTCCTCCATCAGAGCCCTCGTTGCTCCATCAGGCTAATGGAGAAGACGGCATGACTGTTCTGTTCCATTATTAATCTCTATGGAGCTGACGGAAATTGCCAAGCACAGCGCTCACCGATCTCCGTCAGCTCCATAGAGATTAATAGAGCAGAACAGTCATGCGCCACCATCTGCTCCATTAGTCTGATGGAGCGGTGAAGGGTCCAAAATCCGTCATCTTCGTGATCTGTGGGGACTCAGCGATGAGACCCCCACTAATCAGCAACTGGGGGCCTTGGATGCTGAGATCATAGCCCTGGAACGCTGGGACCTCTGGTTTTCTGACAACTGCAAAAGGTAAAACAAAAAAAAAACCTTTATAGGGAATCTGTCACCAGCTTTTACACAACTAAACTACCACCCCCCTCAGGTAGGGCATGGCACATACTTTAGAGAGTTTCATTCTGGTATGTTAGAATTCTAAAAAAAAAGTTAAGAATATGAGTTGAGTAGAGTCACTTTTTGCATGAGATGAGTCAATTTTAGAAGCTTGAAGAGGTGCGTCACTTCAGAACATCCATAAAGGTTTCTATAGTATCTAGAAACATGCTTATGGTGTCAGTGAAAAGATGCGAATTGTCTCTTTCTAAATCTTCAATAACTGTGTTTCTGTGATCTACAGAACCAGAGATACAAAACACATAAATGGAAATGCAAGCTGCAGATAAAAATCCAATTCCCAACTATATTACTTCCTCTACATTGCATTTTGAAGATTAGACTCTTTTTTTCTTTACAATACACCAAGGATCATAGTTCTAGGTACTATAGAATGCATCATAGGGGCACCTGAAATGACACCCCTCTGCAGCTTCTCAAACTGACTCCTATCAGGCAAAATATGACTCTTCTCATCTCATTTAGCTTTGGAGGTGATCTTTAGAGGTACATGAACAAGTTTACTCTACCTGCTGATAGTTTAGTGGTGTAAAAGCTGGTGACAGAAACCCTTTAAACACTGGAAAAGTACAAATCTATAGAATTAGTGTCACTATTAGAAGCCTTGTGTCAGGGTAAGCAGCCTAGCTTAGATATACAGCCCAAGAAGAAATTAGACCCAAATTGGATGATGGAAGTTTATATTTACTGACAGCAATCAGAGATGTCAGTACATGGTGAAAAATGCATTTGGCATTAAAGGGGGTTACCAGACCTCTGTACAGTACGGCTGCGGAGGAGACCTTTATAAAGCAGATTACAGTATGTCCTCCAGTAACTTAATGTTAACTGTGATCTGTGTTTGTCCAGGGGGCAGACAACCTCACCACTTACACCTTCAACACTAAAAAAGCACAACATACCTTCTGCAAGACCTGCGGTGTCCAGAGCTTCTACACGCCTCGCTCCAACCCCGATGGCTATGGTAAGTTATCCTGTCACAAGTGTTTTATCATAATACAGTATATTAAATATGTATAAATGGGATGGCCATTCTTGTATATATGATGCCGTTTGCTGCCCTGTGGATAATCCCTGAGTGTTCATCAATTGATTCAGCCTCCTGCTACTTACTTTTTTGCTATGAGCAGACTCCTTGATTCTTTCATAACCAACAAATAATAAGTGTTTGCAGCTCCAATAACAGTAATACACTTATATTTGTTAAAACTAATCTATTTTACTCCAAATATATATAAAAAAAACAAAAGTCAGTACAAATATTATTAGATTTCATAATAATTCCTTTATTTATATAGCGCACACAGATTACTCAGCTTTATTTGATGTGTTCCACATATAAAACAGTTCCACACCATTCAACCTAAAAGGAAACTGCATGTACATGTATTATATCCGGGTGACTAACACCAGTATACACAGATCCAATGAATATATTCAGCCTAAAGTGCTGGTGCTTTACATTAAAGAGAAGTCTGTATACAGGCAGTCCCCGGGTTACATACAAGATAGGTTCTGTAGGTTTGTTGAAGTTGAATTTGTATGCAAGTCGATACTGTATACTTTATTATTGTAACCCCAGTCAAAAATTTTTGGTCTCTGTGACAACTGGATTTTAAAAATGTTGGGTTGTCGTAAGAATCAGGATTAACACTAAAGCTTCATTACAGACACCTGTGATAACTGTTACAGCTGATCATTGTAGCCTTAGGATAAAGTACAATAAATTACCAATATCCAGAGGTCCGCTTGTAACTAGGGGTCGTATGTAAGTCAGGTGTTCTTAAGTAGGGGACCGCCTGTATATAATACAATTGGTATCAATGAATATAGTTCTCACCACAACGTTAAAAATCTTCTCATATTACCCATATTGTACACGGCTCCTTAGGTGATGGTGAGGCACCATAAAATGGCTGCAGATGGAGGATCATGTTATCTCTATCTGTTCATGAGCAATCACCCTGCCAGGATAGTGATCACATGACCCTCCATCTGCCACCACTTTATGGTCAGCAATGTTCGGCTGATGAGGTAAAATACAATAAAGCAGAGCAGAACTTGTAATAGATGTATATTGGTAAATTACCTCATATCCTGCCCCCCACTGTTACACACACATTACAAATAACATGAGGTAAAGTGGCCAACCCCTTTAACAACATGAAATTCTATGGGTGTGCAGCACGGCCAATTGCTAGGCTTCGACAGCAGTGTAGCCCAGGGCCGGTAAGGACATCCTTATTAATACAGAATGCAGGATTTTCATTCCCTTTTAACATTTGAGCCGTCATTAGTATCAGATTTTAGCACAATATCTAACAAACAACTAATCTTCTGATCTGATTAGTAGCTTATTCTGAACAATGATTGTCTATATCCTCCACTGCATGTGAGCTTTATGTAGTGCTCATGCAAGACTGAGGAGCAGAGTCTGGGCCCCATACATAGCAAACCTCCGCATGGGGCCCCACTAACCCTTATAAAAGAATATATACATATTTGTACACCTTTATACAATCACACACATTTATGTACACATGTACATACAGAATATACACACACATACAGTATATAAGGACATGCTGCATATACATACACATAAAACATATACACACGTAAGTACAGTATATACACAAACACCATGTACTCACACAGCACATATACACACCACATATACACTCACAGAGTGTGCGCATACTCTCACAGCACATGCACAGAAGGACTTACTTGTATATTGTATATTTAGTGGGCCGTCAGACAGGTGTCTGTGGTGGTGAGCGTGCGGCAGGCCCGGACAGTCGGCTGGCTGTGGCATAGGGTAGGAGGGTGGTGCGTGGCAACGGCAGTCAGGCTGGCCGGCCGTGGGATCAGGCGGGTGGGCAGGACAGGTGTCAGTGGGGGCGGGCAGGAAAAGTGAGTGGGCAGGCCACAGAATAAAATTGTGTGCGGGCCCCTCCACCCAACGGGCCCGGATGCGGTCGCACCCTCTGTGACCGCAATTGTTATGTCCCTGCTGAGGAGGAAATATTCTGTAACAAGTGAGTAAGCGGGTGGATTTCACTCTTTACATAGAGCTTCATCAGAAGTGTCTGGGGTAAGCCTGTTCTAATTGCCCATGGAAACCAATGAGAGCTCAGCTTTCATTTTATAAACAGCAGTGGGAAAATGAAAGCTGAGCTCTGATTGGTTGCCATGAGCAACTAGAACAGTTCTACCTCAGACACTTCTGATAAATCTCCCGGCAGGGGTGTCTATCCCTGATGTGCCATCATCAGCCCTCGTACACACAGCTGATGTCAGATATCACATGAGCGGATCTCACACCTCGACGACACATGAATCGCACACAAGAGACCTTCGTGGTCATGTTTACATGCAGGTAAGGCTCAGCCAAGGGCGTTTTGTTCTGCCCGTCCAATATTTATAGTGAAAAAAAACAGCACAGCAACTGAGTCGTTTTTCTCCTATAAATAGGATGATAATGGAAGCTAAGATTACATGGAACATAACCGGAGTATGTGATGGAAACTATGGCTTTCATGTCAACTTGCTCTTAGCGCCTGTTCACATTTCAGTTATTTTACCAGTAATTGGGAGTCAAAAGCATGGAAACTACACAGAGATGAGATATAATAAAAAAATTGACACATCTTCTGTAATGATAACTGTGTAAAGGGAATCTGTCACCAGCGACCCCCCTATAAAACCACACACAGTACCTTTTAGTTTCCTTTATCCATGGGATTAGAGCCAGCATTCTTCTAAAAAAGATTTTTATTAGTGTCCTCTTTTCCAGTCCCGGAGGTGGGCAGCTGCAGTATACAGTCATGCTGCTCCACCTCCTCACTGATGCAGACACTGCTAACCAGGCTAAAGAGAATGCCTGAGGGTGGAGTGAGGAGGAAGGCTGATTTCTGTTAGCATAGCAAGTGTCCCTCTCTACCCCCACCTTCCTGAGGGAGTGGTTAATGATGTAGCAGAGCTGAGTCACACACAATCACTGTCTCTCACCCCTCCCTCAGCAATTTGCTCTCAATGTTTCAGCAAGGCTCTGTGTAGCATTTCTTACACCTGATAACAGCCCCTGCAAGGGAAAGTAGTATACGTCTGTAGTTCAATAATACAGATGGTCCATACTAGTACTAGTTCCATACCAGCAGCATTGAGACCTGTCAGTCAGGAAAAGGGGAATGCAGGGAACAAATGAATATATTGGACCTTCTCACTGTGATTGGACTCACGTCATGTGAGTTCCATTTAAATTTACAAACTTTGTTATTTTTTTTTTAAATTGCAGCCATGGAAAGATAAAGGCAATGAATTTGAATCATTTTTAAAAAAATGAATTATTTGTATTGGGTGGATTAGTCGCCTTCGAGGCAAACACTCCTTCGAACTCCATAGTATTATAGACATTAAGTTATCACAACATGGACCCCCTGAAGTGCGTTGCAGTGCCATGAAAGCCTAAATTATACCCATTAAAAAATCTAAAATTGACGATTAAGATCATTTAAACTCATCTATACATTAAAAGAAATAAAAAGCTCAACCCACTAAAACAAGAGTAAAAATGATAGACTGTGCATTATTTATCACGTCATATAGTTTAGAATAAACTCAGAAACAAGGAGGTAATTGTTGTCTTCCCTTTTAAATATTTAGGTAAAAAAACTAAATGTCTTTTTTCCTCAATTAATGCTTTGAACTCATTCTACAAAAATACCCTATATAAATACAATCACCGGCCACTTTATTAGGTACACCATGCTAGTAACGGGTTGGACCCCCTTTTGTCTTCAGAACTGCCTCAATTCTTCGTGGCATAGATTCAACAAGGTGCTGGAAGCTCCTCAGAGATTTTGGTCCATATTGACATGAGGCATCACCGACAGTTGCCGCAGATTTGGTCGGCTGCACATCCATGATGCGAATCTCCCGTTTCACACACATCCAAAGATGCTCTATTGGATTGAGATCTGGTGACTGTGGAGGCCATTTGAGTACAGTAGACCTCATTGTCATGTTCAAGAAACCAGTCTGAGATGATTCCAGCTTTATGACATGGCGCATTATCCTGCTGAAAAGTAGCCATCAGATGTTACAGGGTACATTGTGCTCTAAAGGGATGGCATGGGGCAGCAACAATATGCAGGTAGGCTGTGGCGTTGCACGATGCTCATTGAGTACCAAGGGCCCAAAGAGTGCCAAGAAAATTTCCCCACACCATGACCACCACCACCACCAGCCTGAAACGTTGATACAAGGCAGGGATGGATCCATGCTTTAAGTTGTTGACGCCAAATTCGGACCCTACCATCCGAATGTCGCAGCGATCTGGGACTCATCAGACCAGGCAACGTTTTTCCAATCTTCTACTGTCCAATTTCGATGAGCTTGTGCAATATGTAGCCTCAGTTTCCTGTTTCTTAACTGAAAGGAGTGGCACGGTGTGGTCTTCTGTGCTGTAGCCCATCTGCCTCAAAGTTCGAGTACTGTGCGTTCAGAGATGCTCTTCTGCCTACCTTGGTTGTAGGGTGGAGATTTGAGTCCTTTTGCCTTTTATCAGCTCGAACCAGTCTGCCCAGTTCCTCCTCTGACCTTGCATCAACAAGGCATTTCCGCCCACAGACACCGCCGCTCACTGAATGTTTTTTCTTTTCGGGACCATTCTCTGTAAACCCTAGAGATGGTTTTGCGTGAAAATCCCAGTAGATCAGCAGTTTCTATTGAAATACTCAGACCAGCCCTTCTGGCACCAACAACATGCCCGACGTTCAAAGGCACTCAAATCACCTTCTTCCCCATACTGATGCTCGGTTTGAACTGCAGGAGATGTCTTGACCATGACTACATGCCTAAATGACTGAGTTGCCGCCATGTGATTGGCCTGATTAGAAATTAAGTGTTAACGAGCAGTTGGACAGGTGTACCTAATAAAGTGGCCGGTGAGTGTATAACACCATAATTATACTGTCGTATAGAATACATTTTTCTTCATGTTCCAGTTATAAAAAAAAAAAAGTTTCCCAAATAATATGTACAAAAAGGTGGTGGCAATAGAAAGTAAAATGTGGTCTATAAAAAAACAATCCCCCCTCTAGCTTTGTGAAGTGAAATAAAATAAAACCTGATGGATCCTACTGGTTATAAATTGGTGCCATCGTTATGATAATGTATTGGGAAAGACTGGGACATGTAGATGTGACAATGTCCTGGGTGTGTGGCAGGTGAGGTGGGTGATGACTCTTGTGTTTGGTACTTGCAGGCATTTCTCCTCACTGCCTGGATGAAGGGACGGTGCGCAGCATCCACGTGGAGCAGATAAATGGGAAAGAATGGGAGAAAGCGATGAAAGAGCACAAGACCATCCGCAACATGTCCAAGTCCTGAGAGCGTCCAGACAGTCGTTTTATTCTCAGTCATTTATAGTTTTGTGTCCATGAATAGTTTTATACATTTCCGCCATCGTGGCCTGTCTCCAATTTAGTGAATTAAATCTTTTCTATACATTCACTGATGCTTGCTGTTATATCTTTGCATATGTCCATAGTCACACGGGTGTTGGGCTCTGGATCCGCTATATGACAGGTCCACAACTTATTTTTACAACCAGATTGCAACCAAGAGGACTGGTTTTTAGGGAGGGAGAAGGCGTGGATGAAATGTCGTTGTTTATGAGCTCCACCCTAACCACACAGGACGGGAGCAATGTGATGGCTGTGTAGTGGGTCGGGGAGCTTCAACATTGTATTCAGCTCAATGTGAGCACAAGTGTCCCACGTCCTTGTGTTGGGGGCTGCTGCATTATATAATGGATACAACAGGGGTTGGTGGTTTGCAGGTAACAATATTACCACTCGCGACACAAATAGTGGAGTCAGACTAACTAAATATGAAAAGTGCTAGACGCTTGATTCAGCGATATCCCTCTATTTATACAGAGCTTTATATGGAGAGATGAGAGCAGCAGACACCCCCAGCATAATGTAATGGGAAAGCATAGATTGTAAAAAACAACACAGCACAAAGAACGAATTTATATATACATATATATATCCCCAAGTTATGTACAAGATAGGTTCCATAGGTTTGTTCTTAAGTTGAATTTGTATGCAAGTTAAAACTGTATATTTTATAATTGTAGTTCCAGACAAAATGTTTTTTTGCCCCAGTGACAATTGGAGTTTCAAAATTTTTAGCTATAAGGGGACCAAAGATTATGAATAAAGCTTCATTACAGACACCTTACAGCTGATCATTGCAAGCACTATAGTAACATCCAGAGAGCTTCACCAGAGGTCACAGGGGTCCGTCTTTAACTACGGGTCGTCTGTAAGTCGGGTGTCCTTAAGTAGGGGATCGCCTATATATAACAAATTGAACAAAAAATTGGATACAGGTGAAGGGGTTTTGTGTGGGGAGATAAAAATCTTTCCTAAATGTATACCAAGGCCAAGTATGTGGCCCACCATGTGGTCACCCCATGCAATAACGCACCTAGTCTTATTAGTCCCCAAAACTCGAATAGGAAACAAATGTATCCCCCAACAGGAGGGAAAAAAGGGACAGACTAGAAAGATGCATATAAAGGTAAATCTTTATTGGTAACACATATTCACAATAATGTGGACGATGATCTTTATTGGTAACACATATTCACAATAATGTGGACGATGCCAGCATTAAATGGCGCCGTCCTATGGGTATCAATTGGATACAATAAAAGTATAATAAAAACACGAGTGGTGTAATACAGAATAAGAAGAAGCGGACGGACCCGGACAAAGTGCAGTATCACTGGGGGTGACGAAGGCTCGCTCCGAGCCCAAACGTACGTCGGGGACGCGGCCTCTCCCGGACAGTGGACCCCTATACGACTCGGTAAGAACTGGCCTTCATGTTTTGCAGCCACTAGGCTATGCAGCTTACATATATGATAGCGTTGTCACCATTCACAACAGGCATTTTTTCACGCCACCGCTGTCATCTATTTTTGTTATAAACACATGACCCAACAGCAGGTTTTAGACCTATGCTAGCCCAGTTTTTTGCCATTTAACTTTTCTTACCTACCTGTTACTTCACTTTGTCCGGGTCCGTCCGCTTCTTCTTATTCTGTATTACACCACTCGTGTTTGTATTATACTTTTATTGTATCCAATTGATACCCATAGGACGGCGCCATTTAATGCTGGCATCGTCCACATTATTGTGAATAAGTGTTACCAATAAAGATTTACCTGTATATGCATCTTTCTAGTCTGTCCCTTTTTTCCCTCCTGTTGGGGGGTACATTTGTTTCAGATACAAGCAGTCCCCGGGTTACATACAAGATAGGGTCTGCAGGTTTGTTCTTAAGTTGAATTTGTATGTAAGTCGGAACTGTATATTTTATCATTGTAACCCCAGCCAGAATTTTTTTGTTCTCTGTGACAATTGGATTTTAAAAATGTTGGGTTGTCATAAGAATCAATATTAACACTAAAGCTTCATTACAGACACCTGTGATAACTGTTACAGCTGATTATTGTAGCCTAGGACTAAAGTACAATAAATTACCAATATCCAGAGGTCCCTTTGTAACTATGGGTCGTATGTAAGTCGAGTGTTCTTAAGTAGGGGACCGCCTGTATAAAACAAACAAGATGACTCCAGAATGTTCTTGGGAAATGTATTAATACTTCGTTTACTGTCAGATATACATTAAAAATCCAGTGACAGATTGGTCCCATTGTAATATAATTAAGACTTTTCAAAATTTTAGAGAAAAAAATAAAACACTAAAAATCTGTCAAAGCCAAAAGTTTGGTTGTAAAAATTGAAAAATGCTAAATAAAAAAAGATGATTTGAAAAAAAAAAAAGGGTGGGGGTGGGGGTTTCCCAGCTAAAATATTGAGGACCATTCCTGAGGATAGAGCCTCAATAATAGATGAGTGAAGGTCCAACACCCTTCATGGCTCCTTGGCTTACTATTCCGTCATGGGTTGGTAAGGGGTTAATAACAGAATAAAAACAGGAAACAGACAGCGCATTGAACCATTCAAGTGAATAGAAGGCGATCTGTAGTAACCTGGTCTGGCCACTACACAGAGAAGGGAGCTGTCTATATCATATCTTTCTCTGTGTATCACATGCTGAGAACCTCGGATCTGTAGGGGTGCTGGGTGTTGGGCCTCACCAATCTGCCCACAGAACCACTTTAAGGTCATGTAACGCCCTTGATACCAGAACGGGGTTGTATACGAGAATGTCCATCAATCAGGAACAGCACATGCTCAGCTTTCCTTTTCTACTTTCTTGTCATGTAAAAAATTCAACGAATTGATCATCATGTAGCGTGAGAAGAACAGGTAGACGTGACGAAACCAAAGAAGTTGGCTCTGGTGCTGCTGCATTGCCTCCTGGAACACAACAGAGACGGGAATAATATGCATTATACATCTACAATACAAAAGAGATACAAATACTGTACCACAACATAGAGGCTGCGCTGATACTACCCAAAAACATGGGTCCATCACATTCTACCGGAGGGTGGAAGGGTCAAAATGATGAAACAAGACAGACAATCGGCCCTCAGGTTTGTAGATGGTTACATTAGCCGTATTTGGCAATGTACATGCAGCGATGTAGAAGAGGAAGCGTTACCTTTCCCTGTTGGTACTGACTTCCCGATGATATAACGAGAACGTCTGGGCCGGAGAACCGGCTCAGCGGCAGATCTAGTACCGAGATGTATTTCCTGAATATATTCACCGACTCCAGCAGCAAAACAGAGCATCCTGCGAGGATCAATACGGACAGAACGACCATTACTTGTCACAACGTGCAAGTCATATTAAGAAATGTATAGTGTTGAGTAGATGACACAGGATAAGATGGGCATGATCCGCAATACCACACATGACCTGTCAGGCTGGTGCCGTGCGGGTTATATTTCTTTTGGATATAACTCGGGAATATAAATTTCACATACATTTTTGTCAATCTTACATTTTTGGGAGTGGGGGTTAAAATCTTTAACACCAAAATCAAACATTTTGGATACACATGGTAATCTTCTTATATTTGTTATGCATTGCTTCCTTTCTTCTAAAATCAACTTGTTAAATTATGCTAATTAGGCAGTTAGTTCTTCAGGGGTGGGGTGATACCAGAACCCCTCTGTGTGCAGCTTCAAAGGCTGTTACACCTTCTTCCCTCTCCGTGCTCAGCACTTCTCCCCTCCCTTAGTGTAAGGGGAGAAAAGAGAGAGAGGGGAGAAAAGAGAGAGAGGGGAGAAAAGAGAGAGAGGGGAGAAAAAGAAAAAGAGAGAGGGGATAAGATAAGAGATGAAAGAGAGAGAGGGAGAGAAAAAGGAGGAGAGGGGAGAAAAAGAAAAAGAGAGAGGGGAGAAAAGAGAGAGAGGGGAGAAAAGAGAGAGAGGGGAGAAAAGAGAGAGAGGGGAGAAAAGAGAGAGAGGGGAGAAAAGAGAGAGAGGGGAGAAAAAGAGAGAGAGGGAGAAGAAAAAGAGAGAAGAGGGGAGAAAGAGAGAGATGGGGCGAGACAAAGAAAAGAGGGAGAAAAGAGAGAGAGGGGAGAAAAGAGAGAGAGGGGAGAAAAGAGAGAGAGGGGAGAAAAGAGAGAGAGGGGAGAAAAGAGAGAGAGGGGAGAAAAGAGAGAGAGGAGAGAAAAGACAGAGAGAGGAGAGAAAAGACAGAGAGAGGAGAGAAAAGAGAGAGAGGAGAGAAAAGAAAGAGGAGAGAAAAGAGTAGAAAAAAGAGAGGAGATAGAGAAGACAGAGAGAGGAGAGAAAAGAGAGGAGAGAGGATGTTTATTATGAAGGGACCTGATCTTCCAGTACTACACACAGTCTCTGAACCCCCCTATATACTAGCAGACATCTCCCTGTATCTGGAGTCCTTGCTGCCATCATACAGCCTGCATGGTGTGTATTAACCATTACCCGGGCTGCGGCTCTGACATCGTATGACCCCGGCCCTGGCACAGCCATACGGGCGGCTGGTGACACCAGGGATACAGCAATAACACCCACCATGTATAATGACAGAGGTAATCCAAGAGATGGAGCTCTATCCATGGGAAATATGCTTTTATATGTTACATTGTTATACATGGGATCATGCGGCTGATGGGATGGTACTTCAGAGCCGACCCGTTATCCTGCCATCATCAGGCCCAGTGCAGCCCAGAACCAAGACATCCTCATAGCAAATGTTACCACAATCCACAGATCATATCAGTACTTGTCCAGAGACATAACTAAAGAACACAGTAACAGCCCCAACATTACACATCGCTCTCTGATATTTAATGCTTCTGTGCACTATTTTCTCAATTATATATATATATTGGTTTCCTTTTCTATACTATTGTGTGCAGGTAAGGCTCAATTCACACGGCCATAATTGTTGCCATAATAGAAGTCTGAATAAGCCCCATTTCTATGACAGTCACCTTCGCCCTCCAAGTTCCCACGCTGCTGGCATGGAGCTGGATAATTTGAAATAAAGTTTTATGAGGTAGTGAAATTATTCAGAATGCTGACAATGCTGGCATTTTCACAATCGGCACAGCATAGGCTATAGGAATCTGTCACCGGCTAAAAATTACATTCCTGGTGACAGGTGCACGTTAAACATAGATTACTACATAATCTGATGTAAACTTGGTTTTGGAGAACTTCAAGAGATCCAGGTACTGGTGTCATGATATACCCCAACACATATACAAATAGGTAACTCATACCTTCAGGTAACTGTCCAGAGCTGTGAAGGGATCTACAAAAAAGGGAAAAAAATACATTTATTTGATATACGGTAAGTACTACATGATAAACCTTGCCTGGTGCTGGTGTTTTTGTCTGGTTCAGGCTGGATTCACACGACCGGTGCCCGCCGTACCGTAGCACGGCGGGCACACGGCAGCGCGCGGGGAGAGGAGGAGGGGGAGAGCGCTGCTCACCCCCACCCCTCTCCATAGGGATGTATGGCGCACGTGTGCTGCACCGTACCGCTCCCGTAGGGCACCGCGCGCCCATTGCCGTCTATGGGGGACATATATCGGCCGTATATACGTCCCCCTTGTGGTAGTGTGAATGCAGCCTATGTTGGGAGAACGTTGATAGGTGACTACAAGCAAAGGATTTAGTGAAATACAAAACACAACCCCCCAATCTAGTACAGGCGGTCCCCTACTTAAGAACACTCGACTTACATACGACCCCTAGTTACAAACAGACCACTGGATGTTGGTAATTTATTGTACTTTAGTCCTAGGCTACAATGATCAGCTATAACAGTTATCACAGGTGTCTGTAATGAAGCTTTAGTGTTACTCCTGATTCTTATGACAACCCAACATTTTTAAAATCCAATTGTCACAGAGACCAAAAAAGTTCTGTCTGGGATTACAATGATAATATATACAGTTCTGACTTACATACAAATTCAACTTAAAAACAAACCCCCAGACCGATCTTGTATGTAACCCGGCGACTGCCTGTATTAGACTCCAGCCCTTAAGCCACCTTTCCTCTGCAGCTACAGATATGATATTGAGATGTTACTATTACATTAAAAAATTATAGGCCTATAATTGCAACTCAATGAGGACATAGCTTTTGTGTACATACGGTAGCTTTGGGAGCTTTTGCGACTTTTGATGACGTTTACAATTATATCATTTTTAGGACTTTACGACCCTTTGATGACTTCTTATAGAATTTTTAATATTTTTTTTTAAATGCCATTTTCGACTTTGGGCACTATTGTCCGTTATGGAGTTAAAACGCAGTGAAAATAGTTGTTATATTTTGATAGATCGGGCATTTTCGGACGCATCTGTTACCTAATGTGTTTATGATTTTTACTGTTTATTGATATTTATATCAGTTCTAGGGAAAGGGGGGTGATTTGAATTTTTATGTTTTTTAATTATAATTTTTATTTTTACTATTTTTCAGACTCCCTAGGGTACTTTAACCACAGTATTTGGGGATTTTCCTCCTCATTCATTACAATGTGATAGCACATTGTAATGAAAGGGTTAACACGAAGCAGCCTTGGGTCTTCGGAAGACCCAAGGCTGTCGTGGTGACAGATTGCCACTCTTCGATGATGTCACGGAGAGCAACGACGTCACGGGGAGCAACTTCGGCGTCCAAGACCGGCAGGAAAACACCCGCGATCGGTGCTTGCGATATGCTGCCTGTATACAGTGTCTGTTGATCCTCTTAGCGAGAAGCCGGACAGCACAGTGGCTCAGCGGTTAGCATTAGCATCTTTTACAGACTACCAAGAACAGTGCTGTACACCGTATAGTGGTTGTTCTTGGTATTGCAGCTCAGTTCCAGGGGGTCACCAAAAAGCATCACACAATTCAATCTAATTCAGGGCTTTGTGGAAGTGAGAAACCAGGACAAAATGTTCCTCATGGCTACACATCCCATGGCCTGCGGAGCTGTACATGGGACACATGATCATGGAGTGTTCCCAAACTCATTTTCCCTGTAAAACTCTGACGGGGCTTGTGATTACAGTTAGGCCAAGTCTACCGAGAGTCGACGCCTTCTTAATGTCTGACTATAGGACCCGTGCCAACTGGAGGAAAGGCTCCAGCTGACGGATTGGGTTACAGAGGATCGGAAGGTTGTAGTCTAAAATGTAATTTCCACTGATATCCCGGAGAGATGTTGTGTAACCTAGCAGCATCACGGAAAAAACCTTGGCGTGATCCTATCACAACTGCATCAAACCAGGTCATGGTGGCCTCTGTTACAGGGCTTTTATTACACCCTCTATTGGTACAAATTCGGAGTAGTTTCTTAGGGAATATTATACTGATGACCTATCCTTAGCACAAATCATTACTTGAGACTCCTGATGGTCCCACGGATCAGCTGATCCACTGTCAAAAGTACTTCAACTTTCAACTACTACACTCAAATGGAAAGAAAGCTGCAGTACCGTGGAGGGCCACACACGATGTATGGCGCTTTACTGTTGTAACTAATGAAGATACCCAAGCACTCTTCAATTTCCCACACTCCCATACTAATGAATGGAGTGGCAGGACACATACTCAACCTGCCACCCCCCCCCCCCTGCCCATTTTCGGGATGGCTGGGGGTCCAATCATGTAGGGTTCCAGCAGTCACACCATCTCTTGATAGATAATAACACAAAACTCCTTTAAGAATATGTTGCCAGAATCAAAGGGCGATCAGAATCCATCATGATAAACCAGGGACACTTACTCATAGATCCAGGCACCGTGACTGTGACAATCTTCTTATATTTGTTATCCAAGGCCTCCTTCCTTCTGAAGTCAACGTTTAAAATTATGCTGATGAGCATGAAGGATTGAGGGGGCTTTACTAGAGTCACTCCGTGCTACAGCTTTACAGGTTTTTACACGGTTTTCCCCTGCACTTGCCCTCTCCCTCTGCCTGGGGGATGTGTGTGCTCCAGTGCAGCATCACAGCCTGTGAAGCTATAGCATGGAGGGACTCTGGTAACACACCCCAGAGCCTTCTGGCTCTTTAGCATAATAATAAAAGTTGATTTTAGAAGGAAGGAGGCCATGGATAACAAATTATTTTTACCACAGGTACAGTGCCTGGATCTATGAGTAAGTGTCCCTGGTTTATCGTGGTGGATGTTGATAGATTTCCTGAAAAATCCCTTGATCAGATCAGAGGTTACATTGTGTTTTAGCAGATGCAGTGGAGACCCAATGTGACGTAATCAAGGCTGAAGCCTTTGGAATGTGTCAAAAACGCATTAAAAACGTGATGCAATGCATTGTCTGAACGCGCCCCGAGTGTTCATGATACATTTGGAATAGTGGAAGGAATCTAGAATTATGTCGTATTTGTTGGAAATACACTTATTGCAGAACTGATGAGAAGAATTGTTTATGCCTCTTGTTTAGTTACGGTCACGTGAAATGTTGGACTTTCCATCCTGGAGAACATGAGATCTTATGTAATTACATTTACTCAGGATCCATCATAAAGTAGTTTCATCTCGGGCACAATCACCGGCCATTGTCTGCAGAGATGAACACAAGGAGATTGTACGGAGGAACATGATGTCTGCGAATATGACAGAACAATGGAGAAAGTCGAGTGTCACACAAGTAACGTGGAAGATAGAAGTTATCAGAAATGAGCAATTTTGAATAATTACATTTTTCACACAAATGGTTATAATAACTTATCCGCAGAGTAAGAAACTTTTTGTTTGCAGCAAAATCACCAGCCACCATGAATGAAATGGACAGTGGAATAAGGGAATCTGCCTAAGGGTGATGTCACACGTGGCGTTTTTAGTCCGTTTTACAGCCTGTTAAAAAAACGCATGCGTTTTTCCCATTTTTCTCAATTATCTGAAGATAATTGGGAAAAACCGAGAAAGACAGTAAAAATGGATGTGTTTTCAAAATGCATGCTTTTTTTTTTAAGGGATTGCAAACATGCTTAAAAACGGACTAAAAATGCCACGTGTGACATCACCATAAGGGAGGTTGGAAAATACCTAGAAAAGGGGGAATATTTTACACAAAATGCACACATCTGAATCAAAATCCTCACGAAAATCTCCATCAGGATTGGTGATTTAACTTTGCTTGTGGATTAGAGGGGTGCGTTCACATTGCGGTAACGCATATGTTTTGTAAATGCAATATTGACAGCAATGTAATCAGTCACATCTCAAATGTTGTTAACGCCAAGTGTCAACGCACCCTAAGAGGCAAGTAGAACCTTCTCATTAGATCTGCAGAAGAAAACTGACTTGTAGTAAAGTTTTAAAAATGAAACTACCGCAACTTTCAAGCCGCTAAACCGTCAGCATGCCTCCGTGCAGCTGGGATCTAGGGTCCCACACCTTTTACTTTTACCTGTTCTGAAAATTTCAGGTGCTAAAGGTAGTGAAGGGGTCTGATGACTTGA
Organism: Engystomops pustulosus; assembly: GCA_019512145.1. Taxonomy (NCBI): domain Eukaryota; kingdom Metazoa; phylum Chordata; class Amphibia; order Anura; family Leptodactylidae; genus Engystomops; species Engystomops pustulosus. The sequence continues at coordinate 243,159,005 of CM033642.1, read as the reverse complement.
GTCCACTGGGACCCCCCCCCATATGCATGCATATAGTATATCAAGCTTCACTGCGCATGTACTGTGCCCTCTTTCAGAGAGAAATGTACATATATATAATGGTCCTTTTTTAAAATAATAAAAAAATATTTAAAAAAATACCTCTGCCTCACGTGGCTTCCTCTTCCCCCTTGTGCTGCTCGTCTACCGGCTTGTTCTGATGACTCATACAGTGCGATGATGATGATGATGATGTGATAACACTGCAGGGACATAGAGGGGGCCCCACACAGGAGCTCATAGACGGAGCCCTGCTCTATGCACTTATTATCAGTAGCAACTGTGCACTAAATAAGCAGACACTATTGATTCTCGTGCAATTTGGAGCTGGATTTGGCAGCTTGGCGGTGGATGGCACCCCTGTCGGCTGCACGTGGGGAGACCTAAGCTGCTATATCTGTCCATAAAACGGCAGGAGATAGAGGGTCATGTGATCTTTAACGGTCCATGATCAATCGCCCTGCCAGGACCTTGTGATTGTATTCATAAAATACTATAATTAGGTCCTGGAAGGTAGGGCATGCACATGGACAGCTAGACATCGTATATCCCTCCATCTGCGGCCATTTTATGGACAGGGATAAGAGCTGATAAGGTAAAAGAAATTCCTGACCCTGTTGGATTTACGTAAAACTTTTAACAGAGATTATTGGCAAGTCTTCTTATATCCTGTCCCCTACATATTACAAGAAACATAAAAGTTAAGTGGCCAACCCCTGTAAATCCACAGCAATTCTACAACGTGTAAAAATAGGCATAAGAGACTTAAACCGAAACACTGGTGTCAAAATCGGCTGCATGTACACGAGATATAATAAATCTCTGAGCTTATTGGTCCTATTGGACACACTGGATTTTCTGAGCGTATTCTGGATTGTGGGCATTTACCCCATGGAACGTAACTTCACGTCATGAAGAATAATGCATAAAAAACCCATAAAAACCAAGGTGTAACAAAATGCTGCAGTCACTAAGGGGTTACATCTGGCGGCTCATATAAAAATAAAGAACAATTGTACAAAATCTGATATGAAGATAAAAGTACATGAGGCGACTGACTGTACAGACCTTTACAGAAAAAAAATTAAATAGCGGAGACTAAAAAGGGCCAATAGTTCCTGTACAAGTAAATCACAGCCCCGGACGTGAAAGCCTCTGGTATCCAAGGCCGGAGAAAGCAGCTGCCACAGTATCCGCGATACCCATCTGCCGATGGGTTAATGAATGGCCTCTTATATAACAGTTACCATGGCAACCAGCAGCGCCGAATTCACCAATGTGGGGGAGCTCAGTACTAGGAGGATTTTTAGCTACACAATGGAAAAGCATGAAAGAAACATTAGATGGACGCCGCGCAGGGCCGTTACCTCCAAATTTAGGGAGAAAAAAAAAAAAATTCTGCTTCTGAAGTAGAATGGGACAAAGTACACCCCCCCCCTCCTCGCTACAATGAAAGAGGCCTCGAACCCCTCCCCCCACCCATCATGTCAAATCTTTTACATACCCGGGCTTACAGAATCCGTGGCATCCAATCAACAGCGGTGTTCACCCAGGCATTGCGACTGCAGCTTAATGCTAAAGATTCCAAATCCTACAAAAACACCTGCAAATATCATAAAGTAGTCAAAAATACGGCACACAGATGCGGTGCGCCCTATTTTTCCACTAGTACCAACATTGTATAGAGCAGGTGCCCCCGCTACCATGTCACCACAAAAAATCTCACCCCTATAATGCCAAGCAGGTAATCCGAATCCCCTGTTATAGCAATGCCGTCTTGTAGTCTATCCCCTGCAGCATTTGTTTTTCTGCTCCCATAATAGACAAATGTCCCAAAGAGATGGTACAATCCTTACAAAAAAAAGTATTTACCAAACCCCCCCCCACACACACACAAAGAGGCACATGGGTCTGTAATGTGTATGTGACATTATAAGCAGAGGCCCGCACTCCATAGATATGTATCCATCATCCCCTTCACCCTTCTCCGAGTTCTTCATAAACTATAGTATCATTTATATTATCTTGTTGGGTTCATGTTGGTGGAATATAAATGCTTTGCCTGCATTATCACTCACACTGTTTGCTGACATTCATTATTATTCTATGTTTGTTTTTATGTGTTCTGCATATTAATAGCATCACTGTGTGTATTACTCCCTGTACTGTGACATCACTGTTGTTGTATTATCCCTGTCTGTGACAATCACTTGTGTATTATCCCTGTACTGTGACATCACTGTGGTGTATAAATCCCCTGTACTTACTGTGACATCACTGTGTGTATTAATCCCTGTACTGTGGACCATCACACTAGTGTCATATCCTGTACTGTGACATCACTGTGTGTATATCCCTCTGTACTGTGACATCACTGTGTTGTATTAATCCCCTGTACTGTGACATCCCCTGTGGTTAATTATACCCCCTGTACGGTGCCATCACTGTGTGTAATTCTCCCTGTACTGTGACATCACTGTGTATATTTCCCTGTACTGTGACCATCACGGTGTTTATTATTCCCTGTACTTTGACATCACGTGTGTATATCCCTGTAACTGTGACATCACTGGTGTATTAAATCCCTGTAACTTGTGGACATCAAACTCGTGTCTTATCCCTGTACTGTGACATACTGTGTGTTTATTCCCTGTACTGTGACAAACACTGGTTGGGGTGTGTGATTATATCTCTGTACTGAGCCAAGCCCGTTTGGGTCGGGTCACTCTGTGCTGCTCGGTCGGCGGGTCTGGAAGGCTGTGTGGTATTAATCCCTTGTCGTGCTCTTGTTTCTTGTGTTTCTGGTGGTGTCGGTGTGTGTCTTTGGTGTGTATCTTTCGGTGTTGGTTCTGTCACTGTTGTTGTGTGTGTATTATTCCCTGGCTTGTACGTTTGTTCTTGTCGTGTGCTGGTGGGTGGTCTTGTAGGCTTAGTGTGTTGTATCTGGAGCACTGTGGTGTAATTATCTCCTGTACTGTTGAGCATATTTCACTGCTCCCTCTCTGGGGGGGTCAAGAACGCTATGGGTGTGGTATATTATCCTGTAAATCAATCCACTCACTCCAACAATCTAGTGGCTCCCTGACCATCACTGTGTGTATATCCCTGTACTGTGACATCACTGTGTGTATTATAATCCCTGTACTGTGACATCACGTGGGTATTATTAATCCTGTACTGTGACATCACTGTGTTGTATTATCCCTGTACTGTGACATCATGTGTGTATTAAATCCCTTGTACTGTGACATCACTGTGTTATTATCCGTCTGGTGACATCACTGTGTGTATTCTCCCTGTACTGTGACATCACCTGTGTGTATTATCCCTGTACTGTGACATCACTGTGTGTATTATCCCTGTACTTGTGACATCACTGTGGTTATTATCCCTGTACTGTGACATCACTTGTGTATTATTATCCCTGTACTGACATCACTGTGTGTATTATCCCTGTATGTGACATCACTGTGTGTATGATATCCCTGTATTGTGACATCACTGTGTGTATTATGTACCACTGTATTCCGTAGTGACATCACTGTGTGTTATATCCCTGTATTGTGACATCACTGTGTGTATTATCCCTGTACTGTGACATCACTGTGTATGTATCCTGTACTGACATCACTGTGTGTGTTATTCCTGTACGTGACTCAGTGTGTATTATGTCCTGTACTGTTACACACTGTGTTATTATCCCTGTACGGTGACATCACTGTGTGTATTATCCCTGTACTGTGACTCACTGTGTGTATTATCCCTGTACTGTGGACATCACTGTGTGTATTATCCCTGTACTGTGACATCACTGTGTGTATTATCCCTGTACTGTGACATCACTGTGTGTATTATCCCTGTACTGTGACACACTGTGTGTATTACCTGTACTGTGACATCACTGTGTGTATTATCCTGTACTGGTGACATACACTGTGTGTTATCTCTACTCCGTTTTTTCTTACTCCTTCCTGTGGAATCACGTGTGTATTATCCCTGTACTGTGACATCACTGTGGTGTATTATCCCTGTACTGTACATCACTGTGTGTATTATCCCTGACTGTGACATCACTGTGGTGTATTTCCCTGTACTGTGACATACTGTGTGTATTTCCCTGTACTGTGACTCACTGTGTGTATTATCCTGTACTTGACTCACTGTGTGTATTATCCCTGTACTGTGACATCACTGTGTGTATTATCCCTGTACGTTGTGACATCACTGTGTAGTATTATCCCTGTATTGTGACATCACTGTGTGTATTATCCTGTACTGTGACATCATGTGTGTATTGTCCCTTCACTGTGACAGCATCTGTGTGTATTATCCCTGCACTGTGACATCACTGTGTGTATTATCCCTTACGTTGTTACATCACTGTGTGTTATTCCTGTATGTGACATCACTGTGTGTATTATCCCTGTACTGTGAACATCACTGTGTCTATCTCTGTAACTGTGACATCACTGTGTCTATTATCCTGAACTGTGACATCACGTGGTATTATCCCTGACTGTGACATCACTGTGTGTATTATCCCTGTACTGTGACAGCACTGTGTGTATTATCTTGCACTGTGACAGCCTGTGGCTATTCATCCTGCACTGTGACAGCACTGTGCGTATTATCTCTGCACTGTGACATCACTGTGTCTATTATCTCTGTACTGTGACATCACTGTGTCTATTATCTCTGTACTGTGACATCACTGTGTCTATTATCTCTGTACTGTGACATCACTGTGTCTATTATCTCTGTACTGTGACACTCATGTGTCTATTATCTCGTACTGTGACATCACTGGTCTATTCTCTGTACTGTGACATCACTGTGACTATTATCTCTGTACTGTGGACATCACTGTGTGTATTGTCCCTGTACTGTGACTACTGTGTTGTATATCCCTTTACTGTGACATCACTGTGTGTATTATCCCTGCACGTACATATGTGTACTTATCCTGTACTGTGACATCATGTGATGTGTATTATCCCTGTACTGACATCACTGTGTCTATTATCCCTGAACTGTGACATCACTGTGTCTATTACTCCTGAACTGTGACAATCACTGTGTATTTCCCTGTACTGTGACATCACTGTGTGTATTATCCCTGTACTGTGACATCACTGTGTGTATTGAACCTGTACTGTGACAAGCACTGTGTGTATTATCCCTGTACTGCTGGTGACTCACTGTGTGTATTATTCCTGTACTGTGACATCACTGTGTGTATTATTCTGTACTGTGACATCACTTTGTGTATATCCTGTACTGTGACATCACTGTGTTGATATATCCCTGTACTGTGACATCACTGTGTGTAGTATCCCTGTACTGTACATCACTGTGTGTATTATCCTGTCTGTGATACACTGTGTTATATCCCTGTACTGTGACATCACTGTGTGTATTATCCCTGTACTGTGACATCACTGTGTGTATTATCTCGTACCCGACATCACTGTGTATTATCTCTGTACTTGTGACATCACTGTGTTATCGTGTACTGTGCATCCTGTGTTCTCTCCTCTGTGACATCACTGGTGTGTATTATCTCTGTACTGTGACATCACTGTGTGTATTATCTCTGTACTGTGATACACTGTGTGTTATTATCCCTGTACTTGACATCACTGTGTGTATTATCTCTGTACTATGACATCACTGTGGTGTATTATCTCTGTACTGTGACATCAACTGTGTGTTGTATTATCTCGTACCCTGACATCACTGTGTGTATTATCTCTGTACTGTGACATCACTGTGTGTATATCCCTGTACTGTGACATCACGTGTGCATTCACCCTGTACTGTGACATCACTACTGTGTATTATCTCTGTACCCTGACATCACTGTGTGTATTATTCTGTACTATGACATCACTGTGTGTATTACTCTGTACTGTGACATCACTGTGTGTATTATCTCTGTACCTGACATCACTATGTGTAGTTATCCCTGTACTGTGACATCACTGTGTGTATTATCTCTGTACTGTGACATCACTGTGTGTATTATCCTTGAACTCTGGCATCACTTTCCTTGTAGTGGGCCACTATGGCTACTGGTATGTCCTTGCATCGCCAAAAAAGAGCAACTCAGGAGCCTGATTTCAGAAGTGGATAAGGTGAAGCACTTTATGGGGTGTAGAATGAGATGTCTCTGGGATCAGTTTCCATGAGGAGATGGAGACAGGTAATAATACATGTGATAAACTCTACCTTATTAGCGCGGTACAAGGAGATGTGGTTGGAGTGTCCGCTCACTCCGCTCTCATCAAATGTGATCACCTGAAAACACAGAAGGCAGATCAATAACCAGAGAGGAAAACTACACGACTATAGACAACAACAGGTCACGTGCTGTAGTATCAGGAGCAGCAGCCAGAACAAGGACAAAGGTTAGGGAAGGTTTATAGTTATAATTATTATAATAATAGTAATAATAAATCATGGATTACATAGCACCTTCCTATTCAGCAGCACTTTACATGTACAACCAACATAACCACATTACAGAACAATAACAGGTCCTGCTCCCAAGAGCTTACAGTCTATGATGGAGGGGTCGTCCAAGTCAAAAACAATCCTGATTGAACGCTGCAAACATGTTGGAGTAAATATACAAAGCTCAATTTACTCTTTGTTCATCATCCATCTACCTGCATGTAGGTAGGTTACTGCTGCACACGACTGTGGAGGCACATGATGGGTGCTGTTGTGACTGTGAAAAATGCATTTATATTCCAAGATTGTAGCTGGACTTGAAGCACTATGGCCCACTGGTGTGTGAGATTGTATTCACTGCTGTAGCAGCTTCTGTTTGGATACTACAGAAGTACTGAGAGGGAAGGGATCTCCTGTGCTCATTGAAGAGATCTCACACACCATGCATCACAGTGCTCCAAGTCCAGCTACAATCTGAAGTATAAAGCATTTTTCACAATCCTGCTGCCACCAAACAGACAAGGTATGGTACACAGATTCACCAGGGCTTCTACTTAACACTGTGTGTGGTTTTGTGATGTCCAAAACAGTGATGAGCACTTGCCCTGGTGAGTTTGGTTAATTTTATTTCTTTAACAAAAAATCCTGAGCAGCTGGATTATTAATCTCTTCCTAGTGTAATATGAGTTGTCCTTAAGTATAACTTCAAGTCATTGTATCCCTTTAAGATTCTCCATGGCATTACATCAGTTTTTGTGCTCCATGGTTTTACAATGCATTAGGTTTCCCCATCATGGGTGCGCAGACCACCATGGTGTGTACACTTGTACAAATTTTACAATACGTGCGCCCTAAATGTGTAGAGAATGCTCCCAGTTTTCTTGAAAAAAATGTAAACTCAGTGCAGATTGACAAGTTTCTTTTCTTTTTGACCAACAATCCATAAGAATGCTACCTACCATATTATCTGTTATGTAAATCAGTCCCAAATAAAGGGAGTGAAGAAAATTTATATTACAATGACATTTAAATATCCTTTGAATAGAGTTAGAAAATTAAAAGAAAATCTAATTTAGCTTTTGACATAACACACTACTGCCACTAAGGGCTCATGATCCACATGTTTGTGATGCTTCATCTATGGACCAGAGGATGGGGGGACAGGACGCTCAATGATTCTTGGTGATACTTGTTATCCATCATATCCCTAAAATATACATCTAGCCTAGTGCAGCAGATCCAGTCTGGTAACTGTAGCTTACAACATGTGAGATTTGTCTAACTGCTCCTGAGTGTGAGCGATCGGAGTAGATTATACAATTAGCATCTAGAGTCTTCCTACTGGAGTCACTTGATCTAAGGGTCTTGCTGCATTGTGATGAATATTCCTTGTAGGGGACATCCTATGGATCTTTATCTGTTATATAGAGCTATACACCAATGATTAGACCCGTCCTTACCTAATACAGAGGTTACAGGGGTATTCCAATCACAAATGTTTATGAACTTTCCACCAGACGGATGATAAATGGAAGTCCGATCATAATGACCCCCAATCCCTGGAGCTTGAATGTGCCCGGACACCTTTATAAGCCAAGAGCTATTCCTAAAGACTTCCCCAGATACATGCATGCTCAGCATGGCCAGCAAATGTGTACAGCGTCTGACATATCCACTTGTAACTGTTTACATGTTCGTTCTTATTTCCCCTCTGTCGGCCCATTTACTGGCCGCACTGCACAAAAGTGATTGAATTGCATTTACAATGTGTAAGCGCAATCCAACTGCATTGTGTTAACACTGTGTTTACGTAAACCTATAATTAATAAACGGTGTTAACAAAACATATCACAATGTTAACTTAATTTATTATTATAGGTTTCCGTAAACACAATGTTAAGCAATCCAATTTGGCAAATCTCTTCTCCACTACTGTTGAATTGTGTTTGAAAATGCAATGATGGCAACATGTGAATTCACCTCAGACTCGCTCCTGGAATTAATGGGGATGTAGCAAGTATTATGCTATCTTCTATCCACAAGGAGGGGAAAGGGGATAACAATCTGAATGGGCGGTGGGTTCGACCGCTGGGACCAGTGGAAAGTTCCGAGTACAGTGCTCAAGTATCTCTAGCACACATCACTGTCTATGAGAACACTGCAGATAACCGAGCGCTGTGCTCTGCAATTTCCAACCATTCCCATAGTACTCAATGAAACAGCAGTAGACACGCTCCACCTGCAATTAGTAAGAACGGGACCACCCCAATCGCAGTGTCACCGATCAGGATCCCACCAACCAGAATGTAGTCCCCTACCCTGTAGATAGGAGATGACACTATTACTTGTCACAGCCCCTGTAACCTACAGCTGTCAGTAACCTTTACTACTGAGAATCTTGAAAACAAAGACAAAAATTTATAACATTCTTCTGAGCCTAAAAAATTGTAAGAATGTTAAACCTGTGTTATTACTGCAGTCCACAGCAAGGTCACCTCAGTCTCGCTCCAGAAGCCTAACCCTGGGCTGATCCATCTACACCGAGCAAGTGCTATTAACACTTTCAGGTGCAGAACATTACATCTCAGTGGAGTTTTTTTAAAACCCTGTTCACACGTAGTGGATTTGATAGGCTTTGGCTTCACGTTACGTTCCTGATTTGATAGCGAAGTTGTGGTCACCCTCTTATCTCCATGACCGGTGTTTGTGTATCACATCCTGAATGTGATTTTAAAGGGAATGTCAATGCCAGACACAAAGCTTCTTTAATTTATTCATTCTATGCTAAAATAACCAAAATAAATGTACCTACCCCCCTCCGGTCCAGCGATGGTGGTCCGGTGTTGGCTCCTGCAGCTTCCGTTCATAAGAAAAGCAATTTTCGGGGCAGGTTACTGCTACTGTTAATCATTGGCCTAAGCGTTGACCTCTATACACATACCATGTGGAAGTCCGAGACATCACCAGGTCATCACTTAGGTCACCAATTGCCTATGGGGAGGTGAATCAAGTGCGGAAATTTTGTAGCACAAAATAGCATTAAAGAAGCTGTCTGTGGCACAGGCAACCCCTTTAACACGGACAACCACACTGTGTAATCCAATTCAACAGGTCATTTTGGCCAACACCTACCAATAAATCAATACTATTTAATGTAGCTTAAAGGACATTTACAACCAGGATGAAAGACGGTATGCAAATGATCCTGAGGGGCTCCATGCTTCATTAACACTTATGGAGCCTGAAGCCCCACAGGCTCATTTGCATACAGTCTTTCATCTTGGTGGTAGTTGCCCTTTAAAGGGAACATGTCATCACATTTGTACACCATGATATATCTGATCACATGAAATCACGCTGCTGTGATTTCATGTGATCAGATTCGCACATGGGGTAGTGTGTGGCAGATTTACAGGACCTTAGCTGATGTCTTCTGGTCAACATGACTTAAGTCCCCAAGATGTAACAGAGCGCTATCTCAATGTCCATACAGCAGAATATCATAACACTTACACCAATCAGGAACAAGAAGGCAGAGCAATGCAAGTAAAATGTAATATGTAGGACTCACTTCGTGTGAATGACTCATGTCATGTTGCATATAAGTTTTTATAACATTGCAGCCATGGAAAGGAACCATTTAGGGATAAGGGCAATGCTTTTAATGAAGTCTTTATTTTCAGTGGGTTAATTTGCAGGACAGGTTTTGCTTTAACACTTAACTTACCTGACCACCGCAAAGAAAACAAAAGCTAAATAAAAGCACAACAATAACACATACAGGTAGGTAAGATCACTCTAAGGATGGGCTAGAGAAAGAACAAACTTACCAGATCAACATTCTTCTCCTTAAGTGATGTAATATAAGGGAAGAGAGAAGTCGTTCATCCCACTTCACTGTAGGGCTGTCAGGCAAATCACGGAGAAGCAAAAATAATACATGAGTAACAGCGATACCTAAAGCTATAGCGATGTATAATAATAACTGTCTAACATGAAAAATCCTGCTACAATACATCCATACGTCTTTCTGAAGCCTTACAAGTTGGGTACAGTACAGTTACAACACTGGTCCCCCCTCCCCCAAATGATGCTTCTGAGCCATCACTCTGAATAGCTCGGTCAAACTTTGAATGAAAAGTTATTTACCTGTTCCTCAGATCTAAGAACACACTTTTATTTCTGCAACGTTTACATGCTGAGACTACACTTCCCATGAAGCTTGCACAACAACGGTGAGTAACAATCTCCTCCTCCTCTCAGCTCTTGCAGAACGGCCCAGTCAATAAGGAAATATACTTTTGCCTACAACCTTCTCCTAAGGGTATATTCACACTTTTGCCTCTGTCAGCCCAGTATTATGTTTGTATACAGTGCGAAAGACAAGATAGGAAGATTCGCAAGCTACATCTTTCCATCCTGTTCATTCCTCTAAGCGATGTAAATACTCAGCAGAGGCCATAATTGCTTTGGGGGATGGATGCAAAGTATTGCATCCATCCCTGGCCTCGTGAGTGTGCACTCAGGAGAAGGCCCTTGTCATGTCCCTGTCCTTATAGTCAGTGAGACATCAGTGAGGGGAACACCCTGGAGGTGATTGACTTCTGCAGATGTTCACCCTGCATTCAGGAGGAAGAGCCAGACTACGTATCCCACCGTATGTGCATAAAGTGGGGTACATCCTTGCCCTCCATTGTGATGATATGTTGGGAATCCCCCCATCGTGTCCTACAAGGGAGAGGGCTCCAATGAGGTTTATTTATTATACCTGCGTTCTGTGCAGATTAAGCACACACTGCTGTTCTCTGTATGTCTTACCTTTTAACCACAGTATTGTGATACCTGCCCCCCAAAAACGTCCATTTTAGGTATTTTTCTTTTTAAAACGGGTGGCATACGGACAAACGCCCAATTTCAATAAAGGAATCTAAGCAAGAGGTGAAGTCCTGCTAAAGTTTCCTTAAAAAGATCCAAAAAATGTAAAGAACAAATCTAAAAGCTCTAACATGATTCACCATAGACATGTGTACACCCAAAGTGATGACGGATGCATTAAACTATCCAGAAATGTACTTACTGACACACAGCAGCAAAAATCCATTAAGACAAGCGCTGGGCAGTACGTAAAAGCAATGACGGCTTCCGAGACTAGATGTCGCTTAAGGAAAAACAAGAAATCATAAAAAAAAAAATTACAGAAAGCGAGAGGCGAAATCTATGGAAACCCATGGATGGATAAAGGCTTTGTAAACAGAGCGGAGGCGACCGCTGCGCTGGATTCCGACGTCCACTACACGGATTTATAAAGGTCACATCCAGTTACAATAGGCTCCACTGTTACCTCCATCCAGGTTTCATTCACTACTTTACTTCACTGCTCAACAGAGGGAAAGAATTCTTCAGTTTTTGTCAAAGTAACAAAGTAACAATGTGCTGTTATACTATTGTGTACAATAAAGCTAGAATCCGGGTGCAGGTACCCCAGCGCCACACAAGCCATTACCTGGTCAATAACTACATTTCTCATCATTGTCTTATCATAATAATCTATTTATATAATGCCATCAAATTCTGCAGCACTTTACAGATCCTTGGGAACCAACACATATAAATAAGACATTACAGAGTATACAGTCAGATGAAACAATAGAGTGAGGGCCCTGATCACAAGAGCTTACAGTCTGTGATTATCTAATGTAACCATATCTGTTTATCTACCTATTCATATTTATATATCTAAGAAGAGGAGTCCACCAGCGGGAACGGGTTGAAATCTTCAATGTTTATTTCATTAGTTAAATGCACTGGGATAGAAAAAAAAAAATCACAAATTTTAGACAGATGAATCATCCTTCATTGCAACAAGATTAAAGGAATCTACTTACCTTTAAAATCCAGCATGATATCTCAGGGACACTTACTTTTAAATTCAAGACTGTTCCTTAATATGGCGTTACCAGAGCCCCTCCATGTTGTATTTCACAGGCTGTTAAACTGCAGTTAAATCTAATCAATCTTTAATAAAAGGAAATTAAGCACGGATAAAACCAGGTCCTTACCATAGTCCAGCACCGTGACTGTGGTAATCTTATATTTGTATTAATTATTTGCTTCCTTCTAAAAGTTGATGTATATGCCAGAAGGGTTCGGATGGAGCGTTACTAGATCTCCTCCATGCTGTAGCTTCACAGCTGTTACACATGTGTAGAAGAATTAACCCTCCTGGTTATTGAATCATTTAAAAGTTTATAATGCTTGATTTATAAAGGTAGCTTTCCTTTAATCTTGTTATGATTAAGGATGGTTCATCCGTCTGAAATGCATCATTTTTTTATCCCTGCGCACACTAAGTTTTAGATATCATGAGTCCCATTCAAGAAGGCGCGTGAAGACACAGCTTAATATAACATGAAAAAGGGCCCTTCAGAAACTGAGAGGATAACACCGCGATGCGTCAGAGTCAGCCAAATGTGCTTCATTCCCTCAAAAATAATGAAGTAAGATTTATTTTGAAGAATTCCAAGTGAAACCCATTAAGGCATTATGGAAATGGAATGGGTCAGGAAGGAGCCATTAATATTAGTGTGACAAGCGAATAAAGGCCTGAGGGTCCCTGCCCGAGTCTGTGCCCACTCTGTCATAGTGATAGGGACAGGGACAGATAAAGGTCACTTCAGTTCACTGGAACCCTACACTCAAAGACCCAAATTAATCCCACCACCTTTAACCTATATGGACAGGGTTCACATCCTTTAGAGAACCTCACCTCTGAGCCAGACTCTGAGCCACATCATCACCCCAGAATTAATAAGATTCTCTGAAGATGAATGAGAGAGAGGGACAACCAGACCCAAATATGGACAAGTCTAACATGTTTCTTTGCCAAAATACTGTATTATAAAATGTCCATGAACGTGTGGATTGTATATACCTATGTAGCTTCCATATGCTAGGAGGGTAAACACAGTCTCTGTGGCTCTAGACTCTTGTTAAAGGGGTGTGTATCAAGTTTGCATGTTATCCCTGAGCTGTAATAATGGGATTGGATCCAAGTGCTTGGACCCTCAAAATTACAAGACCCCCAGCGATCTGGAGAACTTGGGTCCATTCTCACAAATAAAAGAGCAGCGGGTGCAGCACGTGTCCAGCAGCTCTATCACCTATAGGGATATTTAAATTGCAGAGCACAGCCCTCAGGTTCTCCATCACTCGCATAGACAGTTGAGCAATGTCCATACTACCATAGTATTGAATGACACATGCTGTTCTGCCGTGACTCCCTGCTCCATTTCAAAACATCAGACCCGACATCAGATCATCTCCTATGCCAGTGGGCGAACCTAGGCACGGTTGCCAGAGGTGGCACTCAGGCCATTAATCCCAAGACAGAGCTCACTAACAGGACCAATTCACACCAATCTTCCTGCACGACCCAGCAATTAACAGATTGCTTCAATCAGCGCCGTTTTAAAACTACACTCGTTGGCTGTTTGAACTGCGGTAAAAGTAAAGAAGTGTTGATAAACCTGCAGTATCTTGTAAGTCATCCTACTGGACCCTACATTTTACTGTACAGAGAGACCCTGGTGAGAAGTACAATGATGTCTGAATGTGCCCTCTCTTTCAATTCTGTATTAGTGGCCTGAAGGTCCTGTACGACTGATAGAGTGAGAGAGCAGGTAGCAATAAGTTACTGCTTAAAATGCAATGTTGGCACTTTGCGGTAATAAGTGGATTTTGGTTATAGTTTTGGGCACTCGGTCTCTTAAAAGTTCGCCACCACTGTCCTATGGTGTGCACTGTGTTTGTGCATGCAGCCTACAGTATATACAAAAAAGGTCCAATTGACCTCAACGATTCCCTCTTTTTGTGGAATCTTCATCCATTACACAGTTAATAAGTAGATACAGGAAGGAACTGGATCTTATCGTGCAGCTTGCCATGTATGTGACTGCCTGGCACTCACAGAACCACAACATGATGAATCTGAAGATTCTGATCTTTCAAAATGACACCAAAAGCACTTTTTAGGTGCCAAGAACCAAATATAGGGGCATCGGAAGTGACTCTATTCCTGCCGCCTCTTACTTGACTCATCTCAGTCAATTAGGACTCTTTCTGCCAATTTTTGCCCACGACTCTGGAGGAGAGTTTTTTATATGTAAAGGCTGAAAATTCACATAAAAGAGGGGCTGGGGGGTTTAATGGCGTCATTGGAGGCAGGTGTCCTTAATTAAGAAAAGTGACAGAAAAGGATCATATATTGGTTTCTACACTCACCGGCCACTTATTAGGTAACCCATGCTAGTAACAGGTTGGACCCCCTTTTGCCTTCAGAAACTGCCTCAATTCTGTCGTGCATAGATTCAACAAGGTGCGGAAGCATTCCTCAGAGATTTTGTCCATATTGACATGATGCATCACACAGTTGCCGCAGATTTTGGCGCTGCACATCCAGATGCGAATCTCCCGTTCCACCACTCATACAAAGATGCTCTATTGGATTGAGATCTGGTGACTGTGGAGGCCATTTGAGTACAGTGAACTCATTGGTCTACAATGAAAGAGGCCTCGAACCCCTCCCCCCACCCATCATGTCAAATATTACACGGGCGTCACAGATCACGTGGCATCCAATACAGCGGTGTTCACACAGGCCATTGCTGACTGCAGCTTAATGCTAAATCCTACAAAAACACTGCAAATATAATAAAGTAGCAAAAAAAAAATATATATATATCAGTAAAGCAGGTGACTGCTGGAAAGGACACGTCATTGATGGCAGAGAGCTGACAATACACGGCAGGCGGCTGCTAGAGACGGCACACAGATGCGGCTCCACTAGGACACAGTGTAGAGATACTTTATTAATCAGGTGCCCCGATACCATGTTACCACAAAAAAGTCTCACCCATATAATGCCAGGCAGGGTAATCCGACAGCCCCTGTTATGGGCAATGGCCTCCAGGGGGTCCGTCTGTGTACATCTATCCCCTGCAGCATTTGTTTTTCTGCTCCCATAATAGACAAATGTCCCAATGGAGATGTGAATAAAACCCCCAACATAGAGGCACGTGGGGTCTGCACAGGCACATCCATACATTGTCATGTGTATCAGACCGGAGACACATAACATGCTGCATCCTCCCAATGAGACATTGCTAAGGCCGAACTACAGAGATCTGTATCTATCATCCCTTCACCTTCTCCTAAACTATAGTATCATGTATATTATTCTTGTGGTTTCATGTTGGTGATATAACATTGCTGCCTGCATTATCACTGTTTGCTGACATTCATTATTATTATATTTGTTTTTATTGTCTGCATATTATAGCATCACTGCTTATTATCCCTATATTGTGACATAACTTTGTCCGTTATCCCTGTACTGTGACATCACTGTGTGTATTATCCCTGTACTGTGACATCACTGTGTGTATTATCCCTGTACTGTGACATCACTGTGTGTATTATCTCTGTACTGTGACATCACTGTGTGTATTATCTCTGTACTGTGACATCACTGTGTGTATTATCTCTGTACTGTGACATCACTGTGTGTATTATCCCTGTACTGTGATATCACTGTGTGTATTATCCCTGTACTGTGACAGTCACAGTGCAGAGATAATACCTCAGTGCTGTCACAGTGCCTTGGATATACGCACAGTGCTGTCACAGTGCAAAGATATCCGCAGGCTGTCCATTACAAGATAATACACACAGTGATTTCACAGTAACAGGATAATACACACAGTGATGTCAATTCAGGGTAATAGCCACATGGTGTCACAGTTCAAGATAATAGAACATGGTGATGTCACGTACAGGATAATACCACAGTGATTCACAGTACAGGGACTAACCACAGTGATGATGTCACAGTAAAGGGATAGACAGACACACAGTGATGTCACATGCCGATATACACACGTGCGTCACGTGCAGGACAATAACACACAGTGATGTCAGTCAGGGATAATAACACACAGTATGACCATACGAATACAACAGTAGCCAGTAGGGATAATACACACAGTGGCTGCACATGCAGGATAATACACACAGTGCTGTCACAGATCAGGGACTAAACAACAAGTGATGTCACAGTACAAGGATAATACAACACGTGATGTCCCACATACAGGGATTATGACACACAGTGATCTGTCACAGTAAAGGGATAATACCACACAGTGATTTCACAGTACACGGGATATCACACAGTGAGTTCACAGAACAGGGAGTAATACACACAAGTGATGTCACAGTCAGAAAGGGAGTAATCCACCACAGTGATGTCCATACAGGGATACTAACCCAGTGATTACAGTACAGGGATAATACACACAGTGAGGTCACAGAGTACAGGTCAATACACAGTAATGTCACAGTACAGGAGATATACACAAAGCTGATGTCAACAGTACAGGGATAATACACGCAGTGATGTCACAGTACAGGAATAATAACACCATGATGTCACAGTAGACAAGGATAAAACACACGTGAGGTCACATACAGAGGTCAATACACACAGTTTGGGAGGTCCACGACAGATACAGTGCATCACAAGGATGTCACGTACAGGATAATACACCAGTTATGTCACAGTAACAGGGATAATTCAACAAGTGATGTCACGTAAGAGAAATAACACACCGGATGTACAGTAACAGGATCAATACACACAGTGATGTCACAGTACAGGGATAATCTACACAGCGGATGTCACATACAGATAATACACTGCGTTACAGGGGAAACCACTGTTCACGATACAGGATATACACCCGAGTGATGTCACAGATACAGGGTTATATCACACAGTGATGTCACACATACACGGGATAAGTACACACAGTTGATGTCACATACAGGGCGAGATCTACCACAGTGATGTCAATACAGGGATCAACACACAGTGCTGTCACAAACAGGGATAATACCAAGGATGTCACAGTTACCGGATTAATACACACAGATTCAACAGAGATATCACTGTGAGTACATAAGGTAAAACACCGGATGTCACAGGTACAGGCTAAATCAACACACAGTGATGTCACAGTACAGGGATAATACCACACGTGATGTCACAGTACAGATATAACACACAGTGATTGTACAAGTAACAGGGATACTACACACGATCGATGTCACAGTACAGGGAGATATACACCATTGGGATGTCACAGTACAGGGATTACACCATGGATTTGTCACAGTACAGGGCTAACATACACACACTTGATTCATCAGTACAGGGATATAAACCGTGAGTCACAGTACCAGGGATTAATACCACAGTGATGTCCACGTGACAGGGATTATACACACAGTGATGTCACAGTACCATAATAAACACAAGTATTGTCACAGTAAGGGATATACACCACATGAGGTCACAGTCCAGGGATAATACACCCAGTGTATGTCACAGTACAGGGATCATACACACAGTGATTGTCACAGTACAGGGATACAAACACACGAGTGATGTCACAGTTACAGGGATACACACACCATGATGTCACGTACAGGAAATCAAAATATGTAAAAAACAGTACAGGATATACACACAGTGCAATGGTCACAGTAACGGATAATCCACACAGTGATGTACAGTACAGGGATAACACACAGTGATGACAGTACATGGATAATCACACAGTGATGTCACGTACAGGGATTTAATACACACAGTGATGTCACAGTACAGGTAACCAGTGATTTCAGACATATACAACACATGTTATGTTCACAGTACAGGGGATAATACACAGTGATGTCCACATTACAGGGATAATACCACAGTGATGAAGTCAGTATACACCGTGATGCACAGACGGGATATACACCACAGGATTGAAGTGCAGGCATCACGTGACCAGAGGGTATAATACCACAGTGAGCTATAATATCGCAACACATAAAAAACAAAATATTAATAATACATGAATGTCAGAAACATGATAAGCAGGCGCATGTTATTTACCAAACAGAACCACAGAGTAATATACATGTATATATTTCAGGAGAGGTGAAGGGTGATGGATACATACTCTGTAGTTCGGCCTTGCTTATTATGTCACCTACACATTCCAGCCCATGTGCCTTGTGTGTGTGTGGGGGGGGGTGTAAATACTTTTTTTGTAAGGTATTGTCAACATCTCCTGGTGGCACATTTGTCTATTATGGGGCAGAAGAAAAACAAATGCGGCAGGGGATATAGACTACACAGACTGGCAGTGTATACACAGGGGCTGTCGGATTTACACTGCCGTGGCATTAGGGGTGAGACTTTTTTGTGGTTTACAGTGGAGGCGGCACCTGCATTATACATGTGTACTAGTGGAGCCGATCTGTTGACGTCTATTTTGCTACTTTATATATTTGCAAGTGTTTTTGTAGATTAGCATTTGTAAGCTCAGTCCAGCACATGCCTGTGTGAACCACCCGCTGTATTGGATACCACGTGAATCATGTGCGACCGTGGTAATATTGACATGATGAGGGGGGGGGGGGTGTCGAGGCCTTCTTCATTGTAGCGGTGATGTGCGGCTGTACTTGTGTCCCATGCTACGTCGAGAGCAGAATTTTTTTTTTTTCCCTACATTTGGATGTGGGTGGTAACGGCCTGCGCGTCGTCCACTACATTTTCTTTCCTGCTTTTCCATTGTGTGCTAAAAATTCCTGCTAGTAATGAGCTCCCCCCACTTGGTGGATCGGGCGCTGCGTGGTTGCCATGGTAACTGTTATATAAGAGGCCATTCATTAACCCCATCGCAGAAGGGGTATCGCGGAACTGTGGCAGCTGTTTTCTCGGCACTTGGATCCAGAGGCCTTTCCAGTCCGGGGCTGTGATTTACTTGTACAGGAACTATTGGCCCTTTTAGTCTCCGCTTTTAA
This sequence comes from Engystomops pustulosus, assembly GCA_019512145.1. Classification (NCBI taxonomy): domain Eukaryota; kingdom Metazoa; phylum Chordata; class Amphibia; order Anura; family Leptodactylidae; genus Engystomops; species Engystomops pustulosus. Next base: position 243,139,598 of record CM033642.1, on the reverse strand, counting down.
TTTTTTGTTCTGTTAAGGTCTGTTACAGTGCAGTCGCTCAGTAACTTTTATCTTCATATCAGATTTTGTACAATTGTATCTTTATTTTAATATGAGCCGCAGATGTAACCCCTTAGTGACTGCAGCATTTGCTTACACACCTTGGTTTTTATAGGGTTTCTAAATGGCCATTATTTGGACGTGAAGTATACGTTCATGGGGTAAAATGCCCACAATCAGAATCGCTCGAAAAGGAAATCCATGTGTCCCAATAGGAACCAATAAGCTCCAGAGCTATTAATCTCGTGTACATGCAAGCCGATTTTGACACCAGTGTTTCGCGTGTTTAGTCTACTATGCCTATTTGTACACGTTGTAGAAGTGCGTGGATTACAGGGTGGCCACTTACTTTTATTTCTTGTAATATGTAGGGGAACAGGATATAAAAGAGACTTGCCAATAATCTCTGTTAACAAGTTTTACGTAATCCAAACCAGGGTCAGAATTCTTTCCTCTAGCTCTTATCCTGTCCATAAAATGGCCGCAGATGGAGGGTATGACGATGTCTAGCTTGTGTCATGTGCATCCTACCTTCAGGGACCTAATATAGTATTTTTAGAATACAAGCACAAAGGTCCTGGCAGGGCGATTGATCATGGACCTTATACAAGATCACATGACCTCTATCTCCTGCCGTTGTATTGGACTATAATAGCAGCTTAGGTCTCCCCCACGTGCAGACGACAGGGGTGCCATCCACCGCCAAGCCACAATCCAGCTCCAAATTGCACGAGAATCAATGAGTGTCCTGCATTATTAGTGCACAGTTTCTACTGATAATTAGCATAGAAGCAGGGCTCGTCTATGAGCTCCCTGTGTGGGGCCCCTCTCTCATGTCCCTGCAGTGTTATCAATCCTCATCATATCATCGCTGTTATGAGTCTCAGAACAAGCCGGTAGGACGAGCGCACAAGGGGGGAGGGAGGCGAAGCCACGATGAGGGAGGGTATTATTTTTAAATATGTTTATTATTTAATAAAAAGGAACATTATATATATGTATATTCCTCCTGACAGAGGGCCAGTACCTGCGCAGTGGAAGCTTGATATAACTATATGCGGCATATGGGGGGGGTGTCCCAGTGGACTAAGTCATCCACTACCCTTCACTACCTTTAGCACCGAAATTTTCAGAACCGGTAGTAAGTAAAAGGTGTGGGACCCTATATCCAGCTGCACGAGGATGCTGACGGGTTAGCGGCTTGGAAAAGTTGCGGTCAGTTTATTTTAAAATTTACTACAAGTCAGTTTCTTCTCTGCATCCAATAGAAGGTTCTAACTTCCTCTTAGGGTGCGTTGACACTTGGCGTTAACACATTTGAGAGTAATGATTACTTGCTGTCAATATTGCATTTACAAAACTATGCTTACGCAATGTTGAAAGCACCCTCTCAAAAGTCACATAATAAGTTTTAAATCACCATCCTGATGGGAATTTTCGTGAGATTTGATGTCCTGATGTGTGCATTTGGTGTAAAATATTCCCTCCCTTCTATCGAGTATTTTCCAACCTCCTTGTGATGTCACACGTGGCATTTTTGTCGTTTTTAAGCATGTTTGATCCCCTTAAAAAAAAGCAATGACTTTTGAAAACACATCAAGTTTTTACTGTCTTTCTCTCTTTGTTTTTGCCCAATTTCTTCAGATAATTGCGAGAAAATGGGAAAACAAGAAACATGCGTTTTTTTAAACAGGCTGTAAAACGGACTAAAAAACCACGTGTGACCTCACCCTTAGAGAGATTCCCTTATTCACTGTCATTCATAGGGGTCGGGGATGGTGGCTGATTTTGCTATGTAAACAAAAAGTTTTCTACTCTGCGGATAAGTATTTAACCATTTGTGTGAAAATGTAATTATTTTTCCAAAATTGCTCATTTGCTGTAACTTCGATCTGCCACGTTCTGGGTGTACCAACTCGACTTTCTCCCATGGTTCTGCATATTCGCAGATCATCTGTTCCTTCCTCGTTACATCTACCTTGTGTTCACTCTGAAGACAATGGCCGTGATTGTGCCGAAGATGAAAACTACTTATGAGGGATCCGATAAATGTAATACATAAGATCTCATGGTTCTCCAGGATGGAAAGACCACATTTCGGTGGGGAAAACCCTGTTAAACTAAACAAGAGGCATAAAACAATTTCTCATCAGTTTCCTGCACTAAGGTTTATTTCCACAATACGACATTTATTAGATCCTTCCACTATTCAAAGTACATGAACACCGTGCGTGCGTTCGATACAATGCGTTGTCATCAACGTTTTTTAATGCGTTTTTGACACATTCCAAAGGTTCAGCCTTGATTACGTCACATGTGGGTCTCCACTGATCTGCTAAAACACAATGTAACCTCTATCTGATCACAGGGATTTTAAGGAAATCTATCAACATCCACCACGATAACAGGGACACTACTCATAATCGCAGGGCACTGTTGTGACATCACTGTGTGTATTATCCCTGTACTGTGACATCACTGTGTATACTATCCCTGTACTGTGACATCACTGTGTGTATTATCCCTGTACTGTGACATCACTGTGTGTATTATCCCTGTACTGTGACATCACTGTGTGCATTATCCCTGTACTGTGACATCACTGCGTGTATTATCTCTGTACTGTGACATCACTGTGTGTATTATCCCTGTA
>CM033642.1:243048294-243136702 GCA_019512145.1 Engystomops pustulosus | reverse complement strand
CACTGGGTGTATTATACTGTATGTGACATCACTTGTGTATATCCCTGTACTGTACATCACTGTGTTATTATCCCTGAACTGTGACATCACTGTGTTATTATCCCTGAAACTGTGACAACACTGTGTATTATCCCTGTACTGTGACATCACTGTGTGTATTATCCTACTGACTACTGTGACATCACGTGTGTATTGAACCTGTACTGTGACACACTGGTGTGTATATCCCTGTACGTTGACATCACTGTGTGTATTATCCTGTACTGTGACATCACTGTGTGTAGATTCCTGTACTGTGACATCCCACTTTGTGTTATTATTCCTGTATGACTGCCATCACTGTGTCGATACCTGTACTGTGACATCACTGTGTGTATATCCCTGTACTGTGACATCACTGTGTGTAGTGATCCTGACTGTACACTTGGTGTAATCCCTGTACTGTGACATCACTGTGTGTTTATCCCTGTACTGTGGACTCAGGTGTGTATTATCTCTGTACCTGAATCACTGTGTGTATTATCTGGTACTCTCTTACTGGAATCACTGTGGTATTATCCTGTACTGTGACATCACTGTGTGCATTATCCCTGTACTGGACATCCATGTGTGATTATCTCTGTACTGTGACATCACTGTGTGTATATCTCTGTACTGTGATATCACTGTGTGATTATCCCTGGACTGTGGAACATCACTGGTGTTATCTGTACTATGACATCACTGTGTGTTATTATCTCTGTACTGTGAAACACTGTGTGTATTATCCCTGTACTGTGACATCACTGTGTGTATTATCACTGTACTGTGACATCACTGTGTGTATTATCCCTGTACTGTGACATCACTGTGTGTATTATCACTGTACTATGACAACACTGTGTGTATTATCCCTGTACTGTGACATCACTGTGTGTATTATCTCTGTACTGTGACATCACTGTGTGTATTATCACTGTACTGTGACATCACTGTGTGTATTATCCCTGTACTGTGACATCACTGTGTGTATTATCTCTGTACTGTGACATCACTGTGTGTATTATCCTTGAACTCTGGCATCACTTTCCTTGTAGTGGGCCACTATGGCTACTGGTTATGTCCTTGCATCGCCAAAAAAGAGCAACTCAGGAGCCTGATTTCAGAAGTGATAAGGTGAAGCACTTTATGGGGTGTAGAATGAGATGTCTCTGGGATGCAGGTTCCTATGAGGAGATGGAGACAGTAATAATACATGTGATAAAACTCTACCTTATAGCGCGGTACAAGGAGATGTGGTTGGAGTGTCCGCTCACTCCGCTCTCATCAAATGTGATCACCTGAAAACACAGAAGGCAGATCAATAACCAGAGAGGAAAACTACACGACTATAGACAACAACAGGTCACGTGCTGTAGTATCAGGAGCAGCAGCCAGAACAAGGACAAAGGTTAGTGGAAGGTTTATAGTTATAATTATTATAATAATAGTAATAATAAATCATGGATTACATAGCACCTTCCTATTCAGCAGCACTTTACATATACAACTAACATAACACATTACAGAACAATAACAAGGTCCCTGCTCCCAAGAGCTTACAGTCTATGATGAGGGGTCGTCCAAGTCAAACACATCCCTGATTGAACGCTGCAACATGTTGGAGTAAATATACAAAGCTCAATTTACTCTTTTGTTCATCCATCTACCCTGCATGTAGGTAGGTTACTGCTGCACACGACTGTGGAGGCACATGATGGGTGCTGTAGTGACTGTGAAAAATGCATTTATATTCCAAGATTGTAGCTGGACTTGAAGCACTATGGCCCACTGGTGTGTGAGATGTATTCACTGCTGTAGCAGCTTCTGTTTGGATACTACAGCAGTTACTGAGAGGGAAGGGATCTCCTGTGCTCATTGAAGAGATCTCACACACCAGTGCATCACAGTGCTCCAAGTCCAGCTACAATCCTGAAGTATAAATGCATTTTTCACAATCCTGCTGCCACCAACACGGACAAAGGTATGGTTACACAGATTCACCAGGGCTTCTACTTAACACAGTGTGTGGTTTTGTGATGTCAAAACAGTGATGAGCACTTGCCCTGGTGAGTTTTGGTTAATTTTATTTTTTTAACAAAAAATTCTCGAGCAGCTGGATTATTAATCTTCTTCTAGTGTAATATGAGTTGTCCTTAAGTATAACTTCAAGTCATTTGTATCCCTTTAAGATTCTCCATGGGCTATTACATCAGTTTTTGTGCTCCATGGTTATTACAATGCATTAGGTTTCCCCATCATGGGTGCGCAGACCACCATGGTGTGTACACTTGTGCAAATTTTAACAATACGTGCGCCCTAAATTGTGTAGAGAATGCTCCCAGTTTTCTTGAAAACAAATGTAAACTCAGTGCAGATTGACAAGTTTCTTTTCTTTTTGACCAACATCCATAAGAATGCTACCTACCATATTATCTGTTATGTAAATCAGTCCCAAAATAAAGGGAGTGAAGAAAATTTATATAACAATGACATTTAAATATCCTTTGAATAGAGTTAGAAAATTAAAAGAAAAATCTAATTTCGTTTTTGACATAACACACTACTGCCACTAGAGGGCTCATGATCCACATGTTTGTGATGCTTCATCTATGGACCAGGGGATGGGGGGACAGGACGCTCAATGATTCTTGGTGATACTTGTTATCCATCATATCCCTAAAAAATACATCTAGCCCTAGTGCAGCAGGATCCAGCTGGTAACTGGTAGCTTAACAATGTGAGATTTGTCTAACTGCTCCTGAGTGTGAGCGATCGGAGTAGATTATACAATGTAGCATCTAGAGTCTTCCTACTGGAGTCACTTGATCTAAGGGTCTTGCTGCATTGTGATGAATATTCCTTGTAGGGGACATCCTATGGATCTTTATCTGTTATATAGAGCTATACACCAATGATTAGACCCGTCCTTACCTAATACAGGAGCTTGAATGTGCCCGGACACCTTTATAAGCCAAGAGCTATTCCTAAAGACTTCCCCAGATACATGCATGCTCAGCATGGCCAGCAAATGTGTACAGCGTCTGACATATCCACTTGTAACTTGTTTTACATGTTCCGTTCTTATTTCCTCTCTGTCGGCCCATTTACTGGCCGCACTGCACAAACGTGTATTGAATTGCATTTACAATGTGTAAGCCCAATCCAACTGCATTGTGTTAACACTGTGTTTACGTAAACCTATAATTAATAAACGGTGTTAACAAAACATATCACAATGTTAACTTAATTTATTAATTATAGGTTTCCGTAAACACAATGTTAACACAATGTTAAAGCAATCCAATTTGGCAAATCTCTTCTCCACTACTGTTGAATTGTGTTTGAAAGTGCAATGTATGTGCAACATGTGAATTCACCCTCAGACTCTGCTCCTGGAATTAATGGGGATGTAGCAAGTATTATTGCTATCTTCTATCCACAAGGAGGGGAAAGGGGATAACAATCTGAATGGTGCGGGTTCGACCGCTGGGACCAGTGGAAAGTTGCCGAGTACAGTGCTCAAGTATCTCTAGCACACATCACTGTCTATGAGAACACTGCAGATAACCGAGCGCTGTGCTCTGCAATTTCCAACCATTCCCATAGTACTCAATGAAACAGCAGTAGACACGCTCCACCTGCAATTAGTAAGAACGGGACCACCCCAATCTCAGGGTCACCGATCAGGATCTCACCAACCAGAATGTTATCCCCTACCCTGTAGATAGGAGATGACACTATTACTTGTCACAACCCCTGTAACCTACAACTGTCAGTAACCTTTACTACTGAGGATCTTGAAAACAAAGACAAAAATTTATGACATTCTTCTGAGCCTAAAAAATGGTAAGAATGTTAAACCTGTGTTATTACTGCAGTCCACAGCGAGGTCACCTCAGTCTCCCTCCAGAAGCCTAACCCTGGGCTGATCCATCTACACCGAGCAAGCGCTATTAACACTTTCAGGTGCAGAAGATTACATCTCAGTGGAGTTTTTTTAAACCCTGTTCACACGCAGTGGATTTGAGGATAGGCTTTGGTTTCACGTTACGTTCCTGATTTGATCATCTGCTGCACATGGAGAATATTCACAGGCGACAGCGAAGTTGTGGTCACCCTCTTCTCTCCATGACTGGTGACTGTGCATCACATCCTGAATGTGATTTTAAAGGGAATGTCAATGCCAGACACAAAGCTTCTTTAATTTATTCTTTCTATGCTAAAATAACCCAAATAAACATACCTACCCCCCTCCGGTCCAGCGCTGGTGGTCCGGTGCTGGCTCCTGCAGCTCTCATTCATAAGAAAAGCAATTTTTGGGGGAAGGTTACTGCTACTGTTAATCATTGGCCTTAGCGTTGAGCTCTATACACATACCATGTGGAAGTCCGAGACATCACCAGGTCATCACTTAGGTCACCGATTGCCTATGGGGAGGTGAATCAAGTGCGGAAATTGTAGCACAAAATATCATTAAAGAAGCTGTGGCTGGGTAATCCAATTCTACAGGTCATTTTGGCCAACACCTACCAATAAATCAATACTATTTAATGTAGCTTAAAGGACATTTACAACCAGGATGAAAGACTGTATGCAAATGATCCTGAGGGGCTCCATGCTTCATTAACACTTATGGAGCCTGAAGCCCCACAGGCTCATTTGCATACAGTCTTTCATCTTGGTGGTAGTTGCCCTTTAAAGGGAACATGTCATCACATTTGTACACCATGATATATCTGATCACATGAAATCACGCTGCTGTGATTTCATGTGATCAGATTCGTACATGGGGTAGGTGTGGCAGATTTAACAGGACCTTAGCTGATGTCTTCCTGGTCACATGACTTTAAGTCCCCAAAGATGTAACAGAGCTCTATCTCAATGTTCCATACAGCAGAATATCATAACACTTACACCAATCAGGAACAAGAAGGCAGAGCAATGCAAGTAAAATGTAATATGTAGGACTCACTTCGTGTGAATGACTCATGTCATGTTGCATATAAGTTTTTATAACATTGCAGCCATGGAAAGGAACCATTTAGGGATAAGGGCAATGCTTTTAATGAAGTCTTTATTTTCAGTGGGTTAATTTGCAGGACAGGTTTTCTTTAACACTTAACTTACCTGACCACCGCAAAGAAAACAAAAGCTGAATAAAAGCACAACAATAACACATACAAGGTAGGTAAGATCACTCTAAGGATGGGCTAGAGGAAAGAACAAACTTACCAGATCAACATTCTTCTCCTTAATGTGATGTAATATAAGGGAAGAGAGAAGTCGTTCATCCCACTTCACTGTAGGGCTGTCAGGCAAATCACTGGAGAAGCAAAAATAATACATGAGTAACAGCGATACAATAAAGCCTATAGCGATGTATAATAATAACCTGTCTAACATGAAAAATCCTGCTACAATACATCCATACGTCTTTCTGAAGCCTTACAGAAGTTGGGTACAAGTACAGTTACAACACTGGTCCCCCATCCCCCAAATGATGCTTTCTGAGCCATCACTCTGAAATAGCTCGGTCAAAACTTTGAATTAAAAGTTATTTACCTGTTCCTCAGATCTAAGAACACACTTTTTTTTCTGCAACGTTTACATGCTGAGACTACACTTCCCATGAAGGCTTGCACAACAGACGGTGAGTAACAATCTCCTCCCTCCTCTCAGCTCTTGCAGAACGGCCCAGTCAATAAGGAAATATACTTTTGCCTACAACCTTCTCCTAAGGGTATATTCACACTTTTTGCCTCTGTCAGCCCAGTATTATGTTGTATACAGTGCGAAAAGACAAGATAGGAAGATTTCGCAAGCTACATCTTTCCATCCTGTTCATTCCTGCTAAGCGATGTAAATACTCAGCAGAGGCCATAATTGCTTTGGGGGATGGATGCAAAGTATTGCATCCATCCCTGGCCTCCGGTGAGTGTGCACTCAGGAGAAGGGCCCTTGTCATGTCCCTGTCCATATAGTCAGTGAGACATCAGTGAGGGGAACACCCTGGAGGTGATTGACTTCTGCAGATGTTCACCCCTGCATTCAGGAGGGAAGAGCCAGACTACGTATCCCACCGTATGTGCATAAAGTGGGGTACATTCTAGCTCTTCATTGTGATGATATGTTGGGAATCCCCCCATCGTGTCCTACAAGGGAGAGGGCTCCAATGAGGTTTATTTATTATACCTGCGTTCTGTGCAGATTAAGCACACACTGCTGTTCTCTGTATGTTTTACCTTTTTAACCACAGTATTGTGATACCTGCCCCCCAAAACGTCCCATTTTAGGTATTTTTCTTTTTAAAACAGGTGGCATACGGACAAACCGCCCAATTTCAATAAAGGAATCTAAGCAAGAGGTGAAGTCCCTTGCTAAAGTTTCCTTAAAAAAGATCCAAAAAATGTAAAGAACAAATCTAAAAGCTCTAACATGATTCACCATAGACATGTGTACACCCAAAGTGATGACGGATGCATTAAACTATCCAGAAATGTACTTTACCTGACACACAGCAGCAAAAATCCATTAAGACAAGCGCTGGGCGCAGTACGTAAAAGCAATGACGGCTTCCGAGACTTAGATGTCGCTTAAGGAAATAACAGAAATCATAAAAAAAAAAATTGACAGAAGAGCGAGAGGCAGAAATCTATGGAAAACCCATGGATGGATAAAGGCTTTGTAAACAGAGCGGAGGCGACCGCTGCGCTGGATACCGACGTCACTACACGGATTTATAAAGGTCACATCCAGTTTACAATAGGCTCCACTGTTACCTCATCCAGGTTCATTCACTACTTTACCTTCACTGCTCAACAGAGGGAAAGAATTCTTCAGTTTTGTCAAAGTAACAATGTGCTGTTATATATTGTGTATAATAAAGCCTAGAATCCAGGGTGCAGGTACCCAGCGCCACACAAGCCATTACCTGGTCAATAACTTACATTTCTCATCATTGTCTTATCATAATAATCTGTATTTATATAATGCCATCAAATTCTGCAGCACTTTACAGATTCTGGGGAACCAACACATCTAAGATAAGACATTACAGAGTAATAACAGTCAGATGAAACAATAGGAGTGAGGGCCCTGATCACAAGAGCTTACAGTCTATGATTATCTAATGTAACCCATATCTATATATCTCATATATTTATATATCTAAGAAGAGGAGTCCACCAGCGGGACCGGGTTGAAATCTTCAATGTTTATTTCATTTAGTTAAATGCACTGGGATAGAAAAAAAAATCACAAATTTTAGACAGATGAATCATCCTTCATTGCAACAAGATTAAAGGAAATCTACGGTACCTTTAAAATCCAGCATGATATATCAGGGACACTTACTTTTAAATTTCAAGACTGTTCTTAATGGCGTTACCAGAGCCCCTCCATGTTGTATTTTCACAGGCTGTTAAACTGCAGTAAATCTAATCAATCTTAATAAAAGGAAATTAAGCACGGATAAACCAGGGTCACTTACTCATAGATCCAGGCACTGTGACTGTGGTAATCTTATATTTGTTATCATTTATTTGCTTCCTTCTAAAAGTTGATGTATATGCCAGAAGGGTTGGGATGGAGCGTTACCAGATCTCCTCCATGCTGTAGCTTCACAGGCTGTTACACTGTGTAGAAGAATTAACCCTCCTGGCTTATTTGAATCATTTTAAAAGTTTATAATGCTTGATTTATAAGGTAGCTTTCCTTTAATCTTGTTATGATTAAGGATGGTTCATCCGTCTGAAATGCATCATTTTTTTTTATCCCTGCGCACACTAAGTTTTTAGATATCATGAGTCCCATATCAAGAAGGCGCGTGAAGACACAGCTTAATATTAACATGAAAAAAGGCCCTTCAGAAACTGGAGAGGGATAACACCGCGATGCGTCAGAGTCAGCCAAATGTGCTTCATTCCCTCAAAAATAATGAAGTAAGATTTATTTTGGGAAGAATTCCAAGTGAAAACCATTAAGGCATTATGGAAATGGAATGGGGTCAGGAAGGAGCCATTAATATTAGGTGTGACAAGCTGAATAAAGGCCTGAGGGTCCCTGCCCGAGTCTGTGCCCACTCTGTCTATAGGATAGGGACAGGGACAGATAAAGGTCACTTCAGTTCACTGGAACCCTACAGCTCAAAGACCCAAATTAATCCCACCACCTTTAACCCTATATGGACAGGGTTCACATCCTTTAGAGAACCCGTCACCTCTGAGCCAGACTCTGAGCCACATCAGTCACCCCAGAATTTAATAAGATTCTCTGAAGACTGAATGAGTAGAGAGGGACAACCAGACCCAAATATGGACAAGTCTAACATTGTTTTACTTTGCCAAAATATACTGTATTATATAAAATGTCCATGAACGTGTGGATTGTATATACCATATGTAGCTTCCATATGCTAGGAGGGTACACAGTCTCTGTGGCTCTATACCCTTTGTTAAAGGGGTTGTATCAAGTTTGCATGTTATCCCCTGAGCTGTAATAATTGGATTGGATCCAAGTGCTTGGACCCTCAAAATTACAAGACCCCCAACGATCTGGAGAACTTGGGTCCCATTCTCACAAATAAAGGAGCAGCGGGTGCAGCACGTGTCCAGCAGCTCTATTCAATGCTATAGGGATATCTGAAATTGCAGAGCACAGCCCTCAGGTTTCTCCATCACTCGCATAGACAGTTGAGCAATGTCCATACTCCCATAGTATTGAATGGCACATGCTTGTTCTGCCGTTCCACTCATGCGTGACTCCCTGGTCCATTTTCAACAATCAGACCCAGACATCAGATCATCTCCTATGCCAGTGGTGGCGAACCTATGGCACGGGTGCCAGAGGTGGCACTCAGGCCATTAATCCCAAGACAGAGCTCACTAAACAGGACCAAATTCACCAAATCTTCCTGCAGACCCAGGCAATTTAACAGATGCTTCAATCAGCGTCGTTTAAAAACTACACTTCATTGGCTGTTTGAAACTGCGGTAAAGGTAAGAAAGTGTTGATAGAACTGCAGTATTTTTGTAGGTCATCCTACTGGACCCTACATTCTTACTGTACAGTGAGACCCTGGTGAGAAGCTACAATGATAGTCTGAATGTGCCCTCCTTCTTTCAACTGTATTAGTGGCCTCAAGGGGCCTGTACGACTGATAGATGTTGAAGAGCAGGTAGCAATAAGTTACTGCTTAAGATGCTATGTTGGTGCTATGTTGGCACTTTGCGGTAAATAAGTGGATTTTGGTTATAGTTTGGGCACTCGGTCTCTTAAAAGTTCGCCACCACTGTCCTATGGTGTGCACTGTGTTTGTGTGCATGCAGCCTTACAGTATATACAAAAAAGGTCCAATTGACCTCAACTGATTCCCTCTTTTTTGTGGAATCTCATCCCATTACACAGTTAATAAGTAAGATACAGGAAAGAACTGGATCTTTATCTGCAGCTTGCCTATGTATGTGACTGCCTGCATCTCACAGAACCACAAACAATGATGAAATCTGAAGATTCTGATCTTTCCATGACACCAAAAGCACTTTTTTAGGTGCCAAAGAACCAAATTAGGGGCATCTGAAGTGACTCTATTCCTGCCGCCTCTTAACTTGACTCATCTCAGTCAATTAGGACTCTTTTCTGCCAATTTTCCCACGACTCTGGAGGAGAGTTTTTTATATGTAAAAGGCTGAGAATTCACATAAAAGAGGGGGCTGGGGGTTTAATGGGGTCAATCTGGAGGCAGGTTGCCTTTAAATTAAGAAAAGTGACAGAAAAGGATCATATATTGGTTCTACACTCACCGGCCACTTTATTAGGTACACCATGCTAGTAACAGGTTGGACCCACTTTTGCCTTCAGAACTGCCTCAATTCTTCGTGGCATAGATTTCAAAACACGGTGGGAAGCCTTCTAAGCGATTTGGTCCATATTGACATGATGCATCACAACAGTTGCCGCAGATTTGTCGGCTGCACATCCATGATGCGAAATCTCCCGTTCCACACATCCCAAAGATGCTCTATTGGATTGAGATTGGTGACTGTGGAGGCCATTTGAGTACAGTGAACTCATGTCATGTTCAAGAAACCAGTCTGAGATTGATTCCAGCTTAGACATGGAGATTATCCTGCTGAAAGTAGCCATGAGATGTTGGGTACATTGTGGTCATAAAGGATGGGACATGGTCAGCAACAATACTCAGGTAGGCTTTGTGGCTTGCAACGATGCTCAATTGGTACCAAGGGGCCCAAAGAGTGCCAAGAAAATAAAATATCCCCACACCATGACACCACCACCCCAGCCTGAACCGTTGATACAAGGCAGGAGGATCATGCTTTCATGTTGTTGACGCCAAATTCTGACCCTTCCATCCCGAATGTCGCAGCAAGAAATCGAGACCATCAGACCAGCAACGTTTTTCCAATCTCTACTGTCCAATTTCGATGAGCTTGTGCAAATTGTAGCCTCAGTTTCCTGTTCTTAGCTGAAAGGAGTGGCACCGGGTGTGGTCTCTGTGCTGTAGCCCATATGCCTCAAAGTTCGACGTATGTGCATTCAGAGATGCTCTTCTGCCTACTTGGTGTAACGGGTGGCGATTTGAGTCACTGTGCTTTCTATCAGCTCGAACCAGTCTGCCCATTCTCCTCTGACCTCTGGCATCAACAAGGCTTCCGCCCACAGAACTGCCGTCACTGGATGTTTTTTCTTTTTCGGACCATTCTCTGTAAACCCTAGAGTGGTTTGAGCGGTGAAAATCCCAGTAGATCAGCAGTTCTGGAAATACTCAGACCAGCCCTTCGGCACCAACAACCATGCCACGTTCAAAGGCACTCAAATCACCTTTCTTCCCCATACTGATACTCGGTTTTTGAACTGCAGGAGATGTGTCTGACCATGTCTACATGCCTAAATGCTGAGTTGCCGCCATGTGATTGGCTGATTAGAAATTAAGTGTTAACGCGCAGTTGGACAGGTGTACCTAATAAAGTGGCCGGTGAGTGTATAAAGTACATGTTAGAAACAGTTGCAATACTTCGGTCTTCCTCTTGTTCTGTCAGGTTTTTATACTTGCTGACAGTTTTCGGAGATAATTCTCAGCAGCGCACAATAACAAGGTGCCATTTAGAAAGAGTGGAGCGCTCATGCAATATCCATCTACAAGTATGATATAAATATAATCCTCTTAACCCCTACGGGACACAGCATCTTTTGGCCTAAAGGACGCGGCCCCATTTTTCAAATCTGGCCTGTGTCACTATAAGTGGTTATAGCTTTGGAACGCTGGAGATATCCAGGGGATTTTGAGATTGTTTTCCCGTGACACATTGTACTTCAATTAGTTTAAAAATTTGGATGAATCTTGCGTTTTAGTTATGAAAAAAAAAAAAAACAAAATTTGGCAAAAATGTTGAAAAAATTCTTATTTTCAACGTTCTAATTCTCTACTTTTGATTCAGAAAGTCATAGCACCCAAATAATTATAACTTACATTTCCAATGTCTGCTTTATGTTGGGCATGGTTTTTTCAGATTCCACATATTTACTAGATGTTATGAAGCTCAGAATTTAGGTGCCATTTTCACATTTTGTTAAAATCACCAAAAACTGTATTTAGATGGACTGCTCAACTTCTAATTGACACTGAGAGGCCTAAATAATATGCGAGACTCGTAAATTACCCCATTGTGGAAACACACCTCAACGTATGAAAAAACCACTTTTAAGAAGTTTGTTAACCCTTACGTGTTTTATAGGGGTTTAAAACAAAATGGAGGGGAGTCTGCAAATTGTATATTTTTTACACAATACACTCATTTTGGGTGGAAAATTAAACATTTTTAATGGATATAAAATGAAAAAAGGCTCACAAAGTTGATACGCAATTTCTCTCCCGAAGTACACCGATACCCTACATGTGTGGTTAACCTGCTGTATGGGCGCACGGCCGGGCATAGAAGGGAAGGAGGCGCCATCCGGAGCAGATTTGCTGTCACATTGTACAGGCTATATTTTTTTTTTTTTTATTGAGGACCTATAGGGGCTTATTTCTTTGCCACATGAGATGCATTTTCTAATAATAATTTGGGGCACTATAGCTAATTGGTGAGATTTAATTACTCTTGTTGTGGGAGGAAATGAAAATCATCAATTTTTAGGAAAATTTTTATGTGTTTTTTTTTGGCCGTTAACCATACCATGAAATAGTATATATTTTTATCTTGGGTCGCCACGTTTATGAAATACTTCATGTATATATTTTTATTTTTCCCATTTTACTGAAAAAAGTATTTGGCAAAATTGTTGTTAATTTAGCATCACCGCTGCGCAATGCATAACTTTTTATTTTTCACCTCAAAAATCTGTTTAAGGGGCTTATTTTTGCAAGATGATAGCTCTTTTTAGTGGTCTTATTTTAGATTGCGTAACTTTTTAAATCACTTTTTTAGAGCCTTTTAAAGGGCATTAATAAAAATCATCTTTTATCAGAGAGAGTTTTTTAGGTTGTTTTTACGGGGTGCACTTTGCGGATCTATACGTTCTTGTTTTTATTATACAGATTGTTACGGAAGCAGGGATACCAAATATGTGGGGTTTTGTGTATTTTATCAATTGTACTGATAAAAACAATTTGGAGAAAAATCTATTCATTTAGCATCACCATCTTTTATATGCATAACTTTTTTATTTTTGGCAGATAAATCGTGTTAGGGCTTATTTTTGCGAGAACAGTTGTTCTTTTTAGTGTGGCTTATTTTGGAGTGCATAACATTTTTTAAATCACTTTTTAGAGCATTTTTTATAGGGTTTATTAATTAAAAATTATCTTTTTTCGGAACGTTTTTGCGTTTTTTCCTCCGGCGTTTAACGTGCGGGTCCAGTAAACAATCGTTTTTATTATGCAGATTGTTACGGACGCGCGGCCAATACCAAATATGCCGGGTTTTTTTGTGTTTTTTAGTTTTGTTTTATACTTTATTAAGTTTTTTTATGGGGAAGTGCATTTAGGGCTTATATTTTTTATGTATTAATTTTATTTATTATTAATGTGTAGTGTAACTGTTTTTGCATACCTTTTTTACTATACATACTGACTTAAACCAGTGATGCTCTGATCCTGGTTTAAGTTCAATACACTGCTCACAATACATTTATTTAGTAGAGCAGTGTAAACTGTCTGAGCAGCTTGCGCATGCTCAGACAGTTTACAGCAGACCCGGAAGGGGTCTGGCTGCCATGGAGACGGGCAGCGCCGGGGCAACATGCCAGTCCTCGGAGCTGCCCGGCGAGGATCGGATCCCGGTAAGCGGCACGGGGGATCCGATCCACAGCGCTTACACCTACACGCGCGCGTCCTGTTTGACCGCGCGCGTGTAAGGGGTTAACACCCGCGATCGGAGCCGCTCCGATCGGGCGCGGTGTTAGCGAGGCGTCAGCTGTACTAGACAGTGACAGCCACTGCTTTGGTACCGGCCGTTCGGTGAGCCGGTGCCCGAAGCAGGACTTATAGAAAGTCCCGTGCGCTAAGCATCTAGCCCCGGGGACGTATATAACGTCCTGGTGCGCTAGGGGTTAAACACGATTCCTAGAGCACTCTTCACTGCGATGATAATAATAATATCAGAATGATCTTTCTTTAAAGTTAAAGCATTTAAAGGGAACGTTTCACCAAATTTTATCCCATTAGACTACTACCCACCTCAGGCATAAATGTATGAAATGTCCTTTCTAGAATTCCCTCTTTATATGAAAACTCATCCGTACCTATAAAGAAATTGCTACATAGTCATGTGAAAATGAGCGAGAAGAGTCATATTTTACCCGAGAGTGCACATTGGAAGCGCATGGGAAGGTTACTTCAGACACCCCTATCTTCACTTTTATAGCAACTAGAAACAGACCTGGTGTCACTTAAAGATAAGTATTTCATCTTTCGTTTTAAATGTTTATACTGCGTGTTTGATCCATTACTGCTGCCCGGTCCAACCATCAGACTTTATTTCCTTGGTTGAAGTTTGATATCTGTATAAGCAAACAGGCCGCTGCAGACATTCACTGCCTGAGTGATTTTCTGATGTAGAGCTATAAAGTATGTAGAACTTTACAGAAAAAGCCAAAAAAACAAGCCTGTGGGCACAACGGGGCAAGGGTCTGTAAAAAGATGCCTAGTACTTAAAGGAAACCTACCACTTCCGATGGTGGGTATAAGCTGCAAATGGCGTGCACCAGCTCAGAGTGACTGGTGCTGGCGCTTATTTTCGTTATGTATAAAGAGATGTAAAGCGTTTAAACACTTTATTAATCTTTATATACAAGTAGCTGCACCGCACCGTGGTCCCCGCTCAGTGCACCGTGCACGCGACCACTTCCTACTCAGCCGCACGAAGTGGTCGTGCGCACAGTGTGTTGAAGCCACTTCCTATATAAGGATTAATAAAGTGTTATCATGATAAACAGGGACACATTCCTGGATCCAGACACTGAACTTGGCAATCTTCTTATATTTGTTATCCATCATCTCCTTCCTTCTAAAATCAATATTCAAAATTATGTCAATGAAAGGGGGGCTGGTACCAGAGCCCCTCTGTATTGCAGCTTCAAAAGCTGCTACACTGTAGAGGAGCATTTCCCCTCCTCTGTGATAGATTAGAGCAGGCAGAGGGAACTCTGGGGAAAGAGGGTGAGGGGAAGAAATGAGACTGCACAGTGTAACAGCCGGTGAAGCTAAAGCATGGAGACCGTGGATAAACACAATAAGAAGATTACCACAGTCCACGAGCTGGATCTAGGAGTAAGTGTCCTGGTTTATTCACGATGGGTTTTGATGGTAATTTCACATGAGGACGGACTGAGAGGCAGGTTTGTGGAGAAGACAAAAACCATGTCTGGTAACCAGAGCTGTTCAACATTAGGGATTGAAGCTTGAAGCCCAGATTTAGGAATAAAAGTTCTTGAGAAAACCATGATAGGATTTTCTGCAGGAGGCCCTATGGACACTGGCTTACTTCTCCAGGTTTCCTAGACGACTTCTTGAAGGTCTTTCAGGCATCCAAACTTAGACGTACACACAGACGCCATGACGGCCAAGTATGTAGCATGTGCGCTGGTCAAAGTGATAGCGTCTGTAAGCTCAAGGTCACACAGAGGAGATGATGGACCGCTGTCCCAGGCCGGCCTTCCTGCCTCCCCCATGGCCTTTTGTCTCCTGGGTCCTGATGGCAGAGTGACAAGCTACATGATGGATCAAGGTATAAATACATGTGCTACAAGAGGGAAGTCATCCATGCAGCCCTCCCCTTGTCACCAGAGAAGCCCAACACACAATGCTTTAACTCCATCTCCACCACAGGCCATTGAGTTGTTAATGATTCACGACAGCGCAGGACATTCGTGTGATCAACGACAGAAAAGGTTCACCTACGCAAACATTACCCGCGTAAAATACACCACTGGCCCGTTATGTCATCATCCACAATATCACAAAACCCACAAATCCGATGTGTTATGACGTATAACGTGTGTCACAACAGGATCAAAGACAACAGGAGGTAGGTTCGTCCATATTCAGTAAGCCAGAAAACCACAACTGATGGAATGCTCCTTCTATAACTAATCCATAATGCTGCCGTCAGATAGACACAATGGACAATAAGCTCGCTCCTCCTGCTCTAAACATGCTGCCTGCAGATAGGACACTATGACAATCCTCTCAGCTCCTCTGCTCTACATACAGGGGAAACAATTACAAATCTACAGTGACAAGCTATGCGGATCTGTGACCCGCACGGATGCTTTTCTCTGCAGCGTAGGCCTGAGGGCTCTGAGGCCAGGGGGATCCATTTCTGAAACGCTTGGTGCCAATCCATGCCAAGCATGACATACATTACCTATGGCATTTGTTAATAATTATTGATTTCTGGCTTTCAAAAAAAAAATAAAAAATTATATATATCATACACAAATACATATACACAAATAAAGAAATGACTACCAAACATGCCGGCTAGCGCATGTAGTAATGTCTGGAAGGAGAGCGGATAGGTACGCCAGGAAGGAAACCAGGTGCAATATGACAGCTATAACATGTACAAGACACCTATTATTCATAAATAGGAAGGTCATCTGCTATGATTTTGTATTCTTATTCTAACATGGAAAATATGAGACCAAACAATTGTTTGGCACTTTTACAAAATAAAGTAATATAATTATGTGGTGGAAAAAGACACAGGTCCATGTATAGTGTATAGCGTGGTGGCGAACCTTGGGCACTGGTGCCAGAGGCGTGCACTCGGAGCCCTCTATGTGGTGCACCCAGGCCATCCACCCCAGCATGAAGTTCACCAGACAGGACTCAAAGAATCTTCCTACAGAATATTCCTACAATGACAGGTGAAGTTGCCCTCCTCTTTTAAACTGCATTGGTGTCTTTAGGAGGCTGAACGATTGAAAGTTGTCAAAGAACAAGGAGAAATCATTACTGACTTAAATTGCTATGCTGGCATTTGTATAATAAGTGGCTTTTGGTGAAGTTTGGGCACTCAGGCTCTAAAAGTTCTCAATCACGGGTGTATTAGTCAGCTGTTTAGACCATACAAAGCTGTAGATAGTGTGAGGTATGACCATGTGTTAACCATCTGTGTAACCTTTCCTTTGTGTGTGTAGCATAGTAGCAGAGGACTATAAAAAAATACAATATACTTCAGGATTATAGCTGTACTTGGAGCAGTCGATGCATTGGTGTGAGGTCTCTTCACTGAACAAAGCACAGCCCCTCCCCTAAGTAACTGCTGTAGTATTCAAACAGAAGCTACTACAGCGGGTGGTGAGGCTGTACAGCAGAATACTAGTGATGGGAATTACAGCTCTTCTGAGTGAGCTGGCTCATTAGGCTCGCTCACTAGAAGAGCCAGCTCTAATGGTACTGAACGGCTCCTTTTAATATATAGAATAAGGAGCCGCAGGCCGGTCGACACCCCACACCACTCCACTTTATACAACGATTGTATCGGGTTAAAGGGGGCATGGTGAGCCAGTTAGGGGCGGGGTTAAGTGAGCCAACGGATCACTGATGGGAGCCGCCTCCCATGTTCACGAACAAGAGCAGACTCATGTCACGACGACATGTCTACAGAACACTAAAGTGTGGATGAAGAGAACAAGTCCAAAGACCATGATGTACATGTTTCAAGTCCAGATACAATCTTGGAACTTAAAAAGGTTTGTCACAGTCCTGCTGCTATAACAATAAAAACACAACAAAGATGGTTACACAGATCTCCGGGGCCAATAACTAACACCAGCTGCTGCTTTGAATGTTCAAAACTGCTTGTAGACTCCCTTTAAGTGTTATTGCACTTTTGTGTAGACTACACTCCATAGTTTGTGTTGTTATACAAATGCCATTTGCTCATCAGTAAACGGGACCCAAGCTGTTTTACAACCGATAGTATGGGAAATTCTAGTTTGCTGTAGCTGTTTTTTTTTGTTTTTTTTTTGAGGGGGGGTGGGGTCCATTTTACAGAACGGAAACCCCTTCAGAGTTTTTGAGATCTTGAGGAAGCCTTGGTGATACATACACTTACCAGTATTCCGGGGACATAAGCTATTAAGTGTCAATCTTGGACATCCATAAAAACGTTGGGGGTCTCTGTAAAGTAAACCTCCATATGACAGTGGTACACATTTTTCGTTTTGATTCTCCATTGAAAGGGAGACCCTCGTATGAACCCAGTAGAAAGAGGTTCGGTATTGCCCATAGATTTCCATGTTGCCATATTGTAGTTCATACAACACCATAATCCAGAAGGTCATGTACACAGAGGTTTATGGAGAATAGTATAACAATGGAAATGTGAACAGGAGATGTTCTCCAAGGATTGTGACTACAGAGTCCCTCATCTAAGAAGAGTACACCAAGACCAGAGATGGCTCTGTTCTTTCAGGTCTTCCCATAAATTTTTCTGGAAGTCGTCCAGTTTTCATTGAGACATTACACAAGTTTTCTGATACGTGATCAGAAAAGGAGCAGCGCTGAGAGTGTAAGCCTTCCAAACCGCAAATAACTGAACTTATTGGTGTTAATAAAAAGTATACAATTTTCCAACATATTTATCTAACAGTTCTCAGTTTTCCTTATCTCTGCTTGCTGTCATTCTATAGGAAGCCTAATTGTTGGCTGTGGGTAAAAGCGGTGCCTTGGTCATGTGATGTCACACAGGTGCAGGGCTATTATATCCCTGGTCATGTGACATCACACAGGTGCACGGTCATTATATCACAGAGCTCTGATTACTCTTGATACTAACAAGTTGTGACACCTGGTGACATCACATGACCAGGGACCACCGCATTCTATCACATTCCTATAGAATGACAGCAAGCAGAGATCTTAGAAAATGACAAAACATTACATAAAACAATATCCTATTGCTCGATTTAAAAATCCCTCCAATTCAATTAAAGTGTTATTAAGGAGGTCTTTAATAGGAGAACATATTTCTGTGGCCATATTCATCCTTTTATGGATATGCAAATCGACCTGCAATCAAAGTGCAGTGGAGGAAGGTCCAATTAGATTACAGACAACTGGAAGTGTCCCATGACCCCTTTGGGAACACAGCCCACTATTGCCATCTTGACATTAGCCACGCTGGTATGGTTGCCTGTAATAAATTTGACCCCCCACCCATAAGTCAGACCCCACCCCGCCGTGTTACCTGCAGCTGATTTGCACATCATTAAAGAGATAATTATCTCTGCATGCTTCATCAGTTTGGACCACAAAGGTAGGTTCCATAGAGGCATTGTTCGTGTTGTTTGGGGTGGGGCGCTTTGACGTCTGCTTTGTCATAAGGCTGCAGAAGTTTGCCTTAAAGAGGACATGTCACCAGGATTTTGACCCCCTCAATGCCTGCTGATAAAGGGTACTAGTCCTCCCCATATGAACTAAAATGAGCTTCCAGTGGAGCACTGTACCTTATTACAGATGTTTTTGTGATATGCCAATTAGCTTTTGTGACTCATGTCTGGTACTATGGTCTCTTCTCTCTCATCAGGCTGGCAGTGAAAGCCACGCCACATTATTGTGACTGACAGCTCGTGTCTCTTTCAAATCAATGCTCGGCCTTCTAGTAATAAAGGACTGTCTGCTAAATATCCCTACAGACAATAAAGTCTATGTACAGACGAAGGGCTGTGAACCAGCCGAAACGCGCGTCGGGGCTGTTGTCTTCCCAGGCAGCGATCAGTTGAACATGGGAAAGCTGTTCTTATATCATTGATCATTATCCACTGTTATCTGTTCATAATTATGTGTCCTGCTCTATGCCTTCCCCATTTAACATTGTGTATACATGTTCATGGCCATTGTAGCCTCACTATCCATTTACACTGTTATCTGCCTGATCTGTTTGTCTGAATTCAAACTTTTGCCTTGTGTCCCCTGCGCTGGGGCCAAGTTTTTACCAGTATTCTTGCTTTACTATATAACATTTTGGTTAAAACATTCTTGTATTACTTCGTTTTTGATTTCTTGTGACTTTTTTTTGTTGATTAAACTCCCCTTCCTAGTCAGTTAGGCAAGAACAATCGGCTTTTTTATTTTTTTTAGATCGGATACTGTGTTGAGTGACATCATTGCAGCTCATCCCTCTAATAATAGTAAACTGTACAACATGTATGTATTACATTAAAATCACAGCAACCTCCATGGAGGATGAGGAGGAGTAGAAGTCAATGAAGGCTGCTGTGACTTCATGTGGTCAGATACATACATGCGGTACGTTTGCTGTGTTTGTTTTGAGAGGTAAAGAACCCGAACGAGGGTATAGTAATTAGATGGGAGGGGCCTAAGAGAGGAACACACCCTCTTTGATGCCAGCTATATAAGATAAATGTGATTTTAATGTGATGTAAGCAAACAATTTTAGCGAAAAAAGATGGTCAGTTACTTTATATGAATCTCTATGGGAACCTGTCACTGGCTGTATATGGCAAATGTGGTGAAGGTTCCCTTTAATTTATCACCTCCTTACTAAATCATGAAGTAAAGAGAATATGTGACTTGCAAATGTCTCAGTCGTTCATGCTGAATGATCTCACCAAGGTGGAGTACCGTAATATGATTTCTCTATTAATTATTGAATGGATTTCGATATTTGCACCCCGAACAAGATACTGTTGGATAACATGTCCCACACCTTGAAAAGTCATCGTCTACGTAAAAGGAGTGTTACTCTCCTGCAAACCTCATTGGGGCTTGTCTGAGTGCTGAGGGAGAACGGGAAAACAATCCGGTGCCACCCAAACAAATATATTGTGTATTTTTTGGATGAGACAGGAAATTAGAAATGTCCCCTGTGTAGTCTGAACCCGATGTATAATTTCTTACATGTCATCCTAATACTTGTCAATCTACATGTGTACACGTGAGGATAGACATAACCTAGTGGTGGACCTATGAATCCAATACAGTGGCCCTAATATACACTGCTATTAAAGGGGTGGCCACTTCATGGAAACTTTAACAGTTAGTATAAGTTAATAACCTAATAGGGTCACCCCACATTCTTACCATGATAAAGTTTCCGTTCGCCTGAAGCCCTCTTGGTTGGCCTCCCGTGCAGCAGAGGTTTAGGAACTAACCTGGACAGCCCATGTCTGATGGTTTACTGGTGGAATGGAGAAGGCCTCCCGGGACATCCAAACGTCCATACAACCACTGAAATGGGAGGGGGTTATGAATAGAAGGGTTTTTGCAGACATAATGACT
The DNA here is from genome assembly GCA_019512145.1 of Engystomops pustulosus. Taxonomy (NCBI): domain Eukaryota; kingdom Metazoa; phylum Chordata; class Amphibia; order Anura; family Leptodactylidae; genus Engystomops; species Engystomops pustulosus. The sequence continues at coordinate 243,115,911 of CM033642.1, read as the reverse complement.
GATCCAGTCACGGCTTCCATCAACAGGAAGCTCAGAAGGACATGGGAACGGTCACAGGAAGTCCCGAATGACTGCTGCCAGGGGGTCACCATGATCAGTGGCTCCCGCAGCGAACTAGAATCTTTATCGAAGTACATATGGGTGACTAATAAAAGGGCGTTATACATTACCTGTTTAGCTTTTTATAAGTCAACGATCTTTAATGACCTGTTAATGCGGGCTCCATGAGCAATTCTCCAGAGCTTTGCCAGTGGGAATGGTCTCCTCCTGCATATGACCACCTATATATTGACTACTACCCAAAGTCTTATCCCAACATCCAAGTTTGATGACAACAGATCTAAGCTCTCTAAAGTGGAAACCTTCTAAAGGCAACCTACCCCACAAATCTCCCTATAAAGGTTAGATTGGGGGGTAGGTGCATCAATGGGACGTGAGGATCCCTTTAAGGCAATCCTCACGTCCCCCCAGTCCCGTCACTTTTTTGTAACTTTTATCCAACGATCTATTTAAATTAATATGCGGAGACCGGAGGCGTGGCGTAGCCGAATATGAGTACATGAGGCGCGCTAATCCACGCCCCGGGTACCCACTTTACCCCTCCTACTCACCCTGTCGGTTCGGAGCGCGCAGCTCCGCCGTAGCTGCGCGCCCCTCGTCCGGAGACCCTGCGTCTGCGCCCGCGAGCGAAGAGCAGGCCGCGCCTGCGCGGATCACTGCTCCGAAACAGGCGCGGGCTGCTCTTCTGCGCATGCGCCAGACGGCTAGGGTCGTCGGCGATGGGCGCGCAGCTACGCGGAGCTGGTCGCGACCGAGATGGTGAAGTAGGAGGGGTAAAGTAAGGGGTAACGGGGACGTGAGTAGCCGCCTCCATGTAATTCTATGCGGCTACTCACGCCCCGGTAGCCGCATAAGTAAAGTTTAAATATCTGTGGAATAAAAGTTACAAAAAGTGCGGGGACGTGAGGATTAGCCACTTAAAAGGGTCTACCTCACGCCATTGATGCCCTAAACCCCTACTACCTTATATAGTAGATTTGTGGTGTAGTTCCTGTAAATACCAATCTGTATCCGTTGTATAGAATTGGTGTGGATCTTCAAGTTCTCTTACCTTGATGGCCATACATTGATGCACCCATGGCTGGGTGCTCACACAGTCATATAAAATGGTAGAGAGTGGTAGAAACGTGGGTTTGTTTATATATTTTTTTTTTATGTTTATATATAGACCACACCCACCATCTCTACCAATATGTAGTCAATTTCTGACAAACAATGTGATGGTAAGAGGGTCCTTTGGCACCCATTGAGTGAAATGGGCGACGAAGATGACCTCTATTCTTATTAGACTCTGGAAAAACACTCTTTTGTAAGTGTGCTTGAGAATGAAACGAGTTAAATGTATTGGTGATTTACGTGCAGTCTGGACCTACTTATATGTATGGTTATTTAATCCTATTAATATAAGCTAGAATAAGCAGTGGCGCCTGTATAAACATGTCACAGACATGGTCCCCATCACAGCGCACAGTAGGGCAACATAAAGCACATGTAAATCATTCATTACATGTGAAAACTGCTCTGATTCGGGCTGTTCAGGGCGAGGAGGACAGGAGTACACTACGGGTAAATTTAATGATTCTCGGATCCAATCATTATTTAATAAAACATTTGATAAAAAAAAAATTACAAGATTTTTCCAGAAATCTGTCAAGTTTAGATATATGCAAGCAAAAGCGCCCATTAGAAGAAAAACCATTAATGGTCGGAGCTAAACAGCGGCCATTCTTCCCAGAGGGAATGTCGTGCCTTATTGTAGGGTTTACGTACGCGGTTTTTGAATTTAGGAACTAGTCGAGAAGCTGTTCGGCAAGCTCCGTGAAACGGATGGGGTTCTAGTGGCGGCCCAGCGACATGTCTGCTAATAAAGTTACCACGATCCGCACTAGCACGACAGCACCTGAGGGTCTCGTTTTACAGGTCCACATGAAGATCCAGTAACATTATTTTAACTCAATGTGAATTATCATTTTCCCGAGAAAAAATTGTTCGAATAGCACAAAAAGTTAAATTAGTTTGGATTGTTCTATGGTAGATAATGAGATAAGTTAACATTCAATTAAAACTCTTTCTAAAACTGGAACCTAAGGTCCGGTTCACAGTATAGTGTTTGTGCCAACATTTAGGACAAGTGGGGGGGGTTTTCGATGTGCCTTTACAACATATGGCACTGAACCTATCCCCAGTATGCTTATACAATGACATTAGCTACCTCGTGGGCCCCTCCTCCCCTATGAATGCGAGGGGGAGGAGGTGACACTATGGCAGTAGCCAGAGATTGCTGCCCGATTTAGGGTGTTCCCCAGTGACTTCAGCTTGCCTCATATGGACAGAGAAATACCAGGGTCCCCCCTCGCGATCGCAGCTGGGGATGCAGGATGAAATACGAGGGGCCATCTCCCATGCGTTCTATGCCTCTGCTGAGCTATCTAGCTTGGGCAGGAAGGATCAGGTTGAAAAAACATAGGTTGCCAAGTCTGTCCATCATTAGCTGCTACGTTTATACCCGGTCAGACGGAATTATATATGATTATATATATATTTTACCAGTTTTAATTACGCGTACGATAAGTGAAACCGTGTCAAAAACGGAATGCGTTTAACGGCGCCTAAAAACGGACACAAAAAGTTTCAAAACGCCATGCTGTGGCATCAACCATACTAGGCGAAAAATTACTACCACGGTTTCAATTGTATTCATATTTTTAGAAGGCACAAAAAGATGCTTCAGCTGATTATACACATACAAGATAACATGCACTAACACCAGGACTAGGAGAACGAGACAGGTATAAAGTCTGCCACGCTGTTTCGGTACGTACAAACGTTGGCCCCTTATAAGAGCCATAGACCCCTGAAAGGCGTTGTGTTTTTAAACCGATTGTAAAAATAAGAAAAACCTAATAAAGCTATGGAAACTAAACATCTTGTGGTATGGCTCCTGACTTCAACCCCACCCCTATTCCAACTCCAGCCAGCAGGCAGCCAATGCCCCCAGCGTCACCATAACACCAGCACCCCTAAACTAAAAGGGAATCAGCTGGCTAAACTAAAGTTGTGGCCAATGACAAGCACAACCTACATCAGGTGAGATCTATTATACCGCGAATTCGAGATTTCTCACTCCCAATTTGGGGAGATTGATTAGGAAGTGTTCTGAGGTTTAAAAACGTTAGTTGCCCAAGGAAACAATCAGAGCTCAACTTTCAATTTCCCACAGGATGTTTATAAAATAAAATCTGCGCTTCTGATTGGTTTCCTCAGCTATAGGGGTGAAGTTCTCTCTCTCCACATGTCAGGAGAAGGAACAGGTTACTTTGGAAAGTTTTTCCTTTATAAAGGGCGGAATGATTTCACAACAAATAAACTTTGGTTAGCGAAAAAAATTATTACCGTATTTAGGGAAAAGGGAATGAAAAAGATGTAAAAAGGGTACACGGGTAGACAAGTATAGTAAAAAAGATACAAAAGTATAAATATAAATGGTGTTCTCTTAGTGTGTATTGCCGTCTTTTGGGGAAAAGGGATGGTTAAGGTAATTCCTGCGTTGAGCAGGGATAAGCTGCATTCAAGTCAAAATCAACGGTGGGTATTCAATGTTACACTCAATTAGGGGATACCGAGTGGGCACATTGTGCGCCATAGTGAAACTTACCCCCCAAACTTGTTCCAAAACAACAAGAGGCTCCTGGTGAATTCTAACATCCAGGTTGGCCTTGGTGTAGAATCGGATACCGTATATCTGCCCAAGGAGTCCTGGTGCAGATATGTAGCTAATGTTTCTTTACTGCCACACTGACGCAGAGAGGAGGAAACTACCTGGCTGGCACAATGAAGCAGTGCAGCAATCTTTCGGCAGTACCTTAGATCACGTAGTAAACATGGAAAAAACACAGAACGCATGTCATAAAGAAAATGCGTTGACCGATCCTTATATACAGTAGTGAGTCAAAAAGATTGAAAAATTTTGAGAAAACTTGATTATTATTTCCCTGAAAAGTTCATAGGTGGAAATTTATAAAGCAAAATGGGCCAAACTGTGGGTAATAGTGGCCAATAAACGTGACTAACCTGCATTTCACTCACATTTCTCAAGTGCGTTGCCGACGTTTACAACTAATTCTGACCTACTGAAAATTTTCTTTGCAACTCGTGACAACTCGTACACAAAAAAAAAAAGACTTCAACATTTCTGCATTTTCTGGCCAGAAACTCAGTGAGGCTTAATAGGAGATTGTAAAGACCGTATATTTTCGGACTCATAAGGCGCACAAAAAAAGTCCTTGATTTTCTCAGAAATCAATGGTGCGCCCTTATATGAAAACGTACTTACAGACCACAGTGCCTGAACTGTGCCAGGTCTGCCACCTGTGGTCATTTGCATTCCCCTTAATAATCAGGCCCACACCACCTTATAAGCCGGTGGCCTTACATATGAACCTGACGTTTTAGCAGGGCATTTATTGATGGTGCGCCTTATAACCTGGAGCCTATAGCGCGAAAAAACGGTAATACTACCTGATCATGTACATTATCGGCTACTAAAAATGCACCTGTACGCGTTCATACACCCATTAACCTACAGCATTGTGTATAGGCCCATAGAGAACATGAGAGTGCATGGAGCCTTAGCCAAATTCCTCATCCTGTAGTTACAGAGGGCTACTGTAACTCAGCAGAAACACATATATAAATCTGCCTGTCGTAGTTTTTCTCATAGTATTCGTACCAAAAAAAAAAAAAGTAATCAATTATGTACAAGTTTTCTTTTGGCTTGTAAATAGTGAGAAAGTTTACAGATAAGGAAGTCCAAGTCTGTGAAACAAAATCTCAAGATTGAGCACAAGGAGCAAGATGCCAAACTTGAGGAGATTTAGTTGACCTGTTGCATGTTGTCCCCCTCTTGCCTGTATGCAGTTATATACGCTGTAGGCGTTTTCTAGGATTATGAAAGACTTTCCCATAGTAACAGTGAGGATGATCTGCAGTAACCTCCGCTGCCCCACCTCCTAGCAGATGAACGCCGTCTGATTGCCCGAGGGGTTTTTGGCATGATAGGCGTCAACTTGGCCGACTAGTGTCCCTCCGGTTTTGGTTGGCAGACCCTGCATGTTTGGTTAGAGTAACAGTGGCCGAGTGGGGAGGCCGCTGCTGTGATTAGAGCACCTTCATGTGATTTCCAAGTCATTGTTTCTTCTAAACCTGCCGACCTCCGCTCAAGCCCTCAATTTAACTCTTTTCAGGTGACATTTTCGGCCTGTTTAAGCACAGAAGTGATTGCTAAGTAATATCAGGCGGGTTATGGGTATAGGAGGCCTCTTCCCGTTTATTTAAATTGTTACATTGACACCAGCACGACCATGAAGCCTCCAAGGGAAAGACGTGAATCTGATTGCATAAAGTGAATAATTAAAAAGTATTAAAACCTCCAGTCAGAGGACAAAAACTTCTGTGTTTCTGCTGAACACAACCTAAAATAAACCGGGAGTACGATTAAGTTACTTAAGAACCAAACCCAATTGGGTTATGCCAAGAACAGAACAGCTCATTTCCTTTACCCAAATATCCATCGGCCTCAATTACTATTACAGAGGCCAAAATCGTTGTTGTTGTGGGTGCTATATGTCGAGATTCCTTTGATTGTAGAACCAGACTTTAGGTTTTTTACCAGGATCTGAAACCAGACCCAAAGGATCTTTCAAAGAATCAAGGCCATGAAGTTCTGGCATCTGGAAACCCCAACCAACAGTTTTAAAAAAAAAAAAAAGCTTGTAATTCTGCTTCGACTATGAGACGTCATTGGAAATAAGGGGTTTCTCCAGGATCCTCCTAAAAAACAATGAAGGGCCCAGGACTGGGGGTAGTTAAGTAACAAAAAATTAGTACTTACATTCTCCCCGTTCTGAGTACGCTTACAGCCATCCATTAACCTTAATCTACGCCACAAGTAACGAATCCTGGCCAGGCGTCCCAAAACCATACAACCCTCATGGCTCACACGTCATTAATTTACACAAACCACATAATGGACCGGTGTGGGTGTGCAGGGCCAGCCCCAAAATAAAATTTATCCATCGGCCTGACAAATCACGTACAGATTCCAGGGCAGGTCTCTGTGCGGGCGGATATATGTCGAGATTCCTTTGATGTCTACAACATTTGAGGCCGGCTGCACACGTGGCAGTTTGACACCCGTTTTTGGGCCGTTTTTAAGCCATCCGTAAAAAACGCCATGCATTAAAAAAAAAGCGTATCCGTTTGGACTCGTTTTAATTAAAGATAATTGGTAAAACCAGCAAAAAACAGAGGGTTTCAAAAACGCAAGCATTTTTGAACGGACTGCCTTTAAAAAAACGGCCCCAAAACAGGTTCAAAACAGGCGCCAGCCTTAGGCTTTTAACATGATCTGAATGGTCACAAGCCTCAAAGAACCAACATTAAAAAAAAGGTGTGTAATTCTCCTGAAAGAGTCTGAGATGTCACTGAAAAAAATGAATTCTCCAGGAATTCTGAAAACCAAAAACCCATGGGGGGGGGTCCATAATAATAATTCCTGTATTTATATAGGCACACAGGATTCGCAGCGCTGCACAGAGCTTTCCAAAGCGGTCCCCGTCACCCAATGGGGTCAATCATAATTAACCTACCGTAAGTAAGTTTTGGAGTGTGGGAGAGGAGGAAAACCCATGCAAAAACTGGCAGACAGTAACGAAAAAAAATGTGTACTACCCTGATCCGGTTACAAGGACCCAATCCATTCAGTGACTTTAGTGGAAGAAAATGAGGAAACAGGGACTTCTCTTTTTCAACACAAGTAATTCCTCCTGACCCAGGCGGCCCAAAACACCTGAGGAGCGCTGCAACACCAAGTGACACCAGTGATGATGCGGGTGTGACTTCCACTAAGATCGTCGACAGAAAGCATGATGTGTCGCTTCCCTGCTCAGGTCACCACTTTTTTGGGGTGTGCAACCTTTAACATAGGCGAGTGAGACACAATTTGAATAGGTAAAAATACGGCGATCGGTCCAAATCGTCGGACCGTTATAACTGCACACCCCCTAATTTGTATTGCATGGAAAAGCCAGCCACAGCGGCGCACAAAAGGGCCACGTGTGGCACCAAAAGGGTCACCTATGATACAATCCCAGTTTGCAAACACGGTTTTAACTACCTATGGGCAAAGCCATTTAGCCATGTAAGTACATGCCGTTTCCAACAAAAGTGCAGCGCGACCCTTTAGTATATGTGCCCATTGTCTTCACGGGACAGAAACATGAACGTAATAAAAGCTGAACTTCTTTTAGGCAAAGGGTGGTTCCACTATATGTGTATATAAGTCATACTGTATGTGGAGGGTTTATCTATATAAAAACTAATCATAATGGCATTTATGCAATTCCATCCTGCAAATAAAATCTACAATCGGGACAGTGTGCCGTATAAAAGGGCCCCATGCTGGAGATAAATAGGGCGCCCTATCATTGCTGAGACTGTTTGCGCGTCTACTATTGACTTTGCTTTTTATAGCCGCAACCATCCCGCAAGGTCAGTACTGTTTAGGACAAACCATGGTGCAAAATTCAGAACCTGAGATTGTTGTTTGGCAGCCCCGTGAAACCTCGCCCCCCTCCCACACCCCGTACAGCTCAGTGCCATGAAAAAAGGGGGGAGGAGCGCGGTGGGTGTAGGATGGCACTTCAATTGTCACTTCATCGAAGCTACACAATAAGTGAGAATGCTGTCACATTTAAGGGAGGGAAGTCAATGCACCATTTTTTTATATTGTGGCAGACAAGCCAGACTAGACTAGAAATGAGGGAGCAAACTTAAAGGGTTTGGGATGCGTCCACCAGGCCTATATGTATGGCCACCAATCTGGCAATACTGTCGCGGTCGCCCGAGACGCCACCACCCCAAATCACGGATCTGAACTTATTAAAATCAAATCCCTAGTCACAACTAGTTATAATGTAGTTAATCTGTAGGGCTGGAATATAGCTATATCTTCGGTTTCTATGGAGATGAAGGTTTGTTTGGTTCGTGGAAGGAAAAACCAGTTACAATGTCAACAATACACATGAATCAGGGCCCAAATAGGCCCCCATACATCTGGACAACTATATTTATTTAGTTATTTATATATGTTCATACAACTGCAAAGATGGAAGCTCTCTACTCAGGCCCGTTTGAGGGCCACCAATGATGGAAAAGAAAAAGAATGCCAAACCACAACACAAGCAGGAATGGACCTACTCCAAAAATTTGGAGATCAACCGGTCGGCTCGCACAGGGGACTGTAGGAAGAAGAAACTAGCCCTTTTTACAGCAAAGGATGACACACATCCAAAAAGATATTGTGTGCCGTAGCTAAGTTCAGAGTAAAACCTGCTGGATGCTGGAAAGGGGCCATCTCCATTCTAGAGGGCTATCTGCTCTATTGTGTATCTATTATAAGGGAATACTTATGGTTCCATACTTATATCACTATAGGGATTTTATTCTCAAACACACTGAGATGGTAAAAAATGATGTGTTCAAGACGACAATTAAAAAAATCCTATTAAAGGATTTATGTATGCGCTATTGATGATTTATCACTAGAGATTGAGCGAACACTAAAATGACTGCGGTACGGGTGGTACTCGTTATTCGAGAAGAACTTTTCCCGAATGCTCGATGCTCGTTCGGCATAACGCACCCATTGAAGTCAATGGGGAGACTCAGAGCATTTTCAAGGGGACCAAGGCTCTGACACGGGAACTTGGCCAAAAAACACCTGGGAACTCAGAAAAAGAAAGAATGGAAACACCACGGAGGAAATGGACGGAAGCGAAACAGCAGGGGACAGCATGCATGGATGCCCTTGAGGGCTGCTTAAACGCACCATTATGCCAAAATTATGGGAAAAAGCATGGCCATGACAGAGGTGACCTAATGAGCTAGATAGCATCTAAAACATGCACATTGACCCTGACACTTAGGGGACGGCATGAAGAGGCAGCGGCAGCAGGCAGAGAGTGTCAGGCGACCATACCCTAAATGGACTCAGGCTTCCAAACCAATGGGTGGCAGAGAGGAAACCAAAGGAGTGAGCAAGAAGTGCTCCAAATAATATCGGACATGATAAAGTTTGCCAGTAGATTTTGTGGATTACACAGCGGGGGCGACAAACCCAAGTTAAGGAAGCCATGAAACCAAAACCCCAAATTCTGCCTGACACAGTCGTTTGAGTAAGTGGACCATGTATGGAGGCAGTGTGAATAGTTAGTAGATTAAAGGTTGGCTGCAGTAAAAACTGGTTAGTTGATATTGGACATGGAGGGCGGCTCCGTCCAGGTGAAGCTTTCGCCAATCCCAAGCCCCTGTCTCTAGGGGTATCTCCCAAAAAGAACTTTTTGTATAAGATCAAGGTGTAGAGCGTTCTTATAAGTTTAGGATATGCAGGCGGTGAGGGGAATGTAAAACAGATACGCAAGAAGCTGCATGATGCGCATTGAGCTGGCGCTCCGATGCCAGGCGAGCTTTCGCCAATCCAAGCCCTGTCTCTAGGCTACTCCCCCAAACAGCCTTTGTATAAGATAAGGGTAGTACGTTCTTATAAGTTTAGGATATTATGCCGGGTGGGAGGGGAATGTAAACAGATGCGCAAGTAAGCGCATTGATGCGGCATGGAGATGGCGCTCCGCTGCCAGGCGAGCTTTCGCAAATCCAAAGCACCTGTCTCTAGGCTACTCCCCAAACAGCAATTTTGATAAGATCAAGTGTAGTAGACGTCTTATCAAGTTTAGGATATTGCCGGGTGAGGGGAAGTAAACAGATGCGCAAGAAGGCATGATGCGATGGAGCTGGCGCTCCGCTGCCCAAGGCGAGGCGTTCGCAAAATCCAAAGCCCCTGTCTCTAGGCTACTCCCCAAACGCACTTTTGTTATAGACAAGTGTATGTAAGTAGCGTTCTTATAAGTTTAGGAGATGGCGGGTGACGGAGGAAAGTAAACAGATGAGCCAAGAAGCGCTGAAATAATATCCCAACTGGTAAAAAGTTTGCAAGAATTTGTGGATTACACAGCAGATGGTGGGCGACAACGTTAACATCTTTGAGTGGACATCCATGTGAAAACAACCCAATTCTGCCGACACACCTCTTGATTAAAGGACGATGTATGGAGGCAGATATATGACGAATTTGGAGGTAGGCAATGGAGACACGTGTGGAGGTGCTATGGAGACAATTTATTGGATAGGCCGATGGGCAGTCCAAACATTTTCAAACCAGAGGAGCAGCAGGTATAGGTGGCCCTCCAGTATGAAGCACGATAGAGATAGATGAGTGCCTGTATGTCGCAGTCCCAATAAATTGTTTCCAAAACCAGAGGAGCAGGTAGGTGGCCTGCATGTAAAAGGGAAATCAGGATGAGTGCCTGATATTGGAAGGTCCCAAAAGTTCAACCAGAGGAAGCAGGTTAGGTTGGCCCCTCCATTAAAATGGGACGATGGAGTGCCTTGATGAGGCAGTCCCCCAAAAAAGGTTCAAACCAGAGGAGCAGGTTAGGGGCCCTCCAGTTTCAAATGTGAATAGATTGAGTGCCTGTAGTGGCAGTCCAAAAATGGTTCAAACCAGAGGAGCCAGGTAGGTGGCCTGCGTTAAAATGGAAATAGATGAGTGACTGTAGTGGCAGTCCCACAAATAGTTCTTCAAACCAGAGGAGCAGGTAGGTGGCCCTCCAGTAAAATGGAAAATAGATTGAGTGCCTTGTTATGTGGCAGTCCCAAAACTTCTTCAAACCAGAGGAGAAGGTAGGGCCCTGCAGAAAATAGAATAGATGAGGCCTGATGTGGCTAAGTACCCAAAAATTGTTCAAACCAGAGGACCGGGTAGGTGGCCCTCCAGAAAAATGGAATAGATGGTGCCTGTATGTGGCACTCACAAAAATTGTTTCAAAACAGGAGGAGCCGGGTAGGTGGCCCTCCAGAAAAATTAAATGCATGAAGTATAGCAAGAGCCAGTGGTCCCTGTCAAAAAATAGCCATTTTTCCTCTGCTTTACTGTACAAAGAGGAGTGAGAAGGAGGAAAATGAGGAGGAGGAGGAGGAGGAAGTGGATCAATTATTCGAGGTGTAGTTCCCACATGGTGGAGATTGGAAATTCGAGAAATTCCAGCCTTTAGCTCATTTTAATAAGCGTCCGCCCCTCGGTAGCGGCTGCAGTCGACATGGCGTGTAACGCTTTTATCGTGATGATGCCACCAGTCTGCACTGAAAAAACCCGCTCGGAAAATCGTACTAGCTAGCGGCAGGGCAGGCAAGAAACTCCAAGGCGTACAGCGCCAGTTCGTTGTCCCATGAAGTCCAGCTTTGAAACCCAGTAGTTGTAGGGAGCCTGTGGTGTATCATTTAGGACGATTGGTTATGGTCAGCTACGTACTCCCTTCCCGTCTTCGTGTAAAGATTCAGCCCTACTCTCTCTCGAGTACGGGTACAGGGGACAGGTCTTGCTGGGGTGACATCAAAGCTGGTCAAAAGCACGCTGTAAAGCCGTACCCTTGCCATGTGCCTGCGACAAGCTGCCCTGTCTTCGCCTACTTCCCTCGCTTACTTGCTTCCCGCAGAAACTACGCAGCTGGCCGCTAGGGCCTGTCACAGAGGGAACTATGTTCAGAATGTGCACCAGGCGACACTGCTTGTATGCACATGAATTTCTCCCACTGTCCTTTTCCTCTTGCAGGGATGAGAGGTGGCAAGATTTGCTTGCGTAACCGTGGCTGCGCTCCAGGAGAGTGAGATTGACCCGAGTTAATCGTGCTGTTGCCTGCTGGAATAAATACTGTCGAACTCGGAGGGTCACGGCGATAGGCCCCCAGCCTAGCATGAAAATCTGCCATATGCGCCAGAGTACCAAAAGCGTAAGAATTCACTCCCGCACCTGGTGCCTGACATGTGCCCATTTCTCTCTCTCTCCAACCTCCTCACACATATTCCTCTTCGTCTGACCAACATCGCGCGGAACAGTTGGGTAGTTGAAGGACTCAACATGGTCCCCTCTTGGGTCTCGGCCAACATTTCCATTCCTCTTCCTCATCATCCTCCTCCACCTCCACCTCATCCGATAGCGCTGAGAAGAAACAGACCATCAGGGTGATTTGGCTATCAACAGGGAATATTCTGCCCCCGTCTCTTGTCTGGGACGAGCGCAAAAGCTTCCGACTTCTGCTGGACCAGAGAGTTTTTTTTTTCAAAACGGCCCAAGCAGCAGGAGGATGTGATGGTGACGACAGCTGATGATGGCGGCATCGCCGGACTCTCTGATGCCCAGTCTGTGTTGACTCGCTCAAAGTTACTAGCCACCGGACAGATACGACGATTCCGCTCCACTCCCTCATTGTAGACTGAGAGAGCTGACTGAACTGACTACCGTTCTGGTGGAAGTTGACATGCCGGCAGTTCTACAATCGCTGTCATGCGCTGTGGTAAACATGGGTGAGTAACATGGTCAGTGTTTGAATTCCACCTCGGGGGACGTCGCACAACAGTCGGCTCGAGCGGGCAGTGGGGTTGGATGGGCGGCGCTGCGCTGCCCATCGAGTAGTGGCAGCACTGGGCTTGGACTTCCCTGAAATGCGCACAGAGGCGGCCGGCACCGTTCGTGAGCAAATCAGAGCAGAGGGGTAGTCTTGAGGAGGAGAAGGAAACGTGGCCACTATCAGATTTAACACATGGGCCAGGATGGCACATGTGTAGTCTGCGCGATCGAGGCAGAGGCCCGACCCACCAGGTTACGGCCGTTGTCACACCACAACCATTCCCGCTTGAGGTTCAGCGGGTTTGCCAGCCACAGATCAGTCTGCCCGCCACGTGACGGGCCCTGTATAGAGCTGGCGGTGCCGGGTGCCTTTTTTTTGTGCTAGGCTCAGGCCGTTTGAGCAACCAGCCTGCTTGGTCGCTAAAGGCGGCGGCCCTGCTTGCTGTGCCCGAAGCTTACCGACTGATGTATAACAACGGCGGGTAGAAGCAGGAACCGAAACCCCCCGAGAAAACGGAAGGGGCGACCAACGCGAGGAGGGGGAAGTATGATTGCAGAAACGAGCCGGCAGAAGGAAGGTGGAGTAGAATGATGCAAGAGGGCGACGGCCGAGGCGGTGGGTACGGCGGGGAGGACATAGTAGGACCGTGAAACACACTGGACGAGTGGCCCCGCAATCCTCGGCGTCGGGCCAGTAGTTCACTGACAAAGCAGCCCCCAGGGTCAGTAGACGGTCCCAGGCCTCAACTATAGGAACCAATGTGCCGTGCAAGCGATGTATACTGTTGGCACTGCCCGGCAGCACCGTCCACTGTGTCAGTGTGGTTTAGGGTTGGATCCTTGTCAATGAAACGGCGTTGGTCAGGGCAGGATGGATAGTTGTTCTGGACACCGTGCGTGTGGCGTAGTGCAAGAGGAACGGGCGGGGACGGCACACGCGGAAAAAAGTCGTGGCGGCTGGGGAGCCGCTGAAACGAGGGCGCCTGGCGCCGCCATGAGGTTGCGAAATGGCCTCGGTCTCTACTAAGCCTATAGGGCAGCATACTCCAGGGTAAGCACAGTCTGGAGTATGTGCATACATTACAGGGCTGGGCGGTGCGGGGTGGGTAGGAGTGCCACTGTATTTGCGTTTCCGGCCTTCCAAGCGTCTGGGGTTGGAGAAACGTACGCTGTGACCGTCTCGGTGGAGTGTGGAGGATCGTGGAGGCGACGATGGGGGTCACATTGGGCCAGGTTCCTGGGCAGGGGGCTCGATCTGCAGCTTGGAGCCAAGGGAACAGGAAGCAAGGTCGGGGTGTGCACGGCGGAGGTGAACGGGCTTGTTGCCACTGGGGAAGTGGGGGCTTAGCATTACATTGCCTGCGCATACTAGGTGGTAGTTAAAGGGCTAGTAGTGGTGGGACTGCCCCCTGCCTGAGCGTCTCTGGTTTGGCAATTTAATGGTGGACACCACCAGTCGTCGTACATCGGTTTGTTTGCACTTAAAAGAACCTTCACACACACTTCTTGAGAGGACTAGCCCTCGCCGCAAGAGCCCTCACCACGGGGCAGACTTTCAATAGTTTGACAAGTGGCGCTGATTGCACCAGCTCTGGCCACTGCCTCTCCGTACTTGGCCCCACCACATGCCCTCTTCCATACCTAAGTTCAGGTTCGAGGAGTCTCTCTCCGTCTCAGAAGCACTGTGTCATCCCTGGCCAACCTCTAACAAAGCTCAGGCTTGGGTCTGTCAACCGTCATAATCCTCCGATCCCTCAGTCTGCTCCCCCCTCGGACTTCCTGCCCTGACAACAACTCCCCACTGTCTGACGAACCGTGTCTCCTCATAGATCGGGACACCTCTTTACACACTTACACTACGTCAAGAAGGTCATCATCACCACAGACTGTGACTGGTGGAAATCCGGGCCATCGGAAATTGTCCGAGCAACCGGACAAGTGGTGTGACTGTGGGAAGGGTCACAGCAGCAAAACAGATTCCTCAGAGATATTGACGGTTCAATGGCAAATTTTCCTGGGATGGGGGCAGAACAGGACTGGGGGGGAGGAGGCTGAGGTGAGGAGTACTGGAGGGAGTGGGGATTTCGGGTTGACTGGTTTGTAAATAGGTGGTACTGCGTGGAAGACGACTGGGTTGGTGCGACAAATATGCTCGAACAATTGTCAGAGATCCACGACATACAATCACATGTTCGCACTGTTATGGCCTTCAACAGTTGCTCTAATCACGAAGTCCAGTAACTTCAGACATGAACATAGGAGGTTTAGGCTACTGCGGCGTGTTCCCTGCTCCCTCCACAGCAGGTGGTGTATGTCACCCCGCAGGACCACGGCCTGCTGGACCCATGCCAGTAGGTGGACGCGCCACGATCCCCCCGCCATCGTCATCTTGTTTTCTAACCACAGGCCCTGCGGGTTTTAAACATTTGTAAAATGAGAGTTATAACTTGGTGAGTTTTTTTTTAGACCTTTTTTTTCTTTGGTTGTTGGTGTGTGATTTTTTGTTTGTGTTTTGTTGCTTTGTTTTGTGTTTTTGTTGGTGTTTGTTCTTGACGTTTTTTAGGAACTCAAACAATCCTTATTCGTAGTGTAAGTGCTTATGGCTATCTTTATAGCCATGGTATTCACCCAAGGAAGCAACACTACTTTGCCCCAGATGAGATGACACTGAGGTATGGGATAATAGAAATCCAACCCTACTGAATTTGCACATTCAGCACTTTGTATGGAGTAGTGTGCGCCACTAAGCGCAGAACACAGCCAGGATGGATCCATGCTTTCATGTTGTTGACGCCAAATTCTGACCCTTCCATCCGAATGTCGCAGCAGAAATCGAGACTCATCAGACCAGGCAACGTTTTTCCAATCTTCTACTGTCCAATTTCGATGAGCTTGTGCAAATTGTAGCCTCAGTTTCCTGTTCTTAGCTGAAAGGAGTGGCACCCGGTGTGGTCTTCTGCTGCTGTAGCCCATCTGCCTCAAAGTTCGACGTACTGTGCGTTCAGAGATGCTCTTCTGCCTGCCTTGGTTGTAACGGGTGGCGATTTGAGTCACTATTGCCTTTCTATCAGCTCTAACCAGTCTGCCCATTCTCCTCTGACCCCTGGCATCAACAAGGCATTTCCGCCCACAGAACTGCCGCTCACTGGATGTTTTTTCTTTTTCGGACCATTCTCTGTAAACCCTAGAGATGGTTGAGCGTGAACATCCCAGTAGATCAGCAGTTTCTGAAATACTCAGACCAGCCCTTCTGGCACCAACAACCATGCCACGTTCAAAGGCACTCAAATCACCTTTCTTCCCCATACTGATGCTCGGTTTGAACTGCAGGAGATTGTCTTGACCATGTCTACATGGTTCGTCCTGTAAGGGGCATGGGTCTTTCTGCCGGTTGGCGTCTGTTAATGGGATGTTCCTGCAGCGGGTGGCTCATGTATAAACGGCACAAGACTCGAATGTAATATTACTGATTTTTATTTTACAGGGAATATTCAGTTGGTGGGGTCCAGTGGAGCTTATAGTACGGGAGGGGGGTACATCTCTTGCTGTAACTAATGACTGCTGGGAGCCTTGTCCCTTTAAGCATATTGTCGGCGCCGCAAATATATTTTAAAATATGTGGCGCTTATGGAATCTCTCCTAGTCCCAAAAAGGTTCTCGACCCGGGCTAGAGGAAAGAAACAACTTACCAGATCAACATTCTTCTCGCTTAATGTAGATGTAATATAAGGAAGAGAGAAGTCGTGTCATCCCACTTCACTGTAGGGGCTGTCAGCAAATCACAAAGCAAATAATACATGAGTAACAGCGATCCATAAAGCCTATAGCGATGATAAAATAACCTGTCTAACATGAAAAATCCTGCTACAATACATCCATACGTCGTTCTGAAGCCTTACAGAAGTTGGGTACAATACAGTATAACACTGGTCCCCCTCCCCCAAATGATGCTTTCGAGCCATCACTCTGAAATAGCTCGGTCAAAAACTTTGAATAAAGTTATTTACCTGTCCGCAGATCTAAGACACACTTTATTTTCGCACGTTTACATGCTGAGACTAACACTTCCCATGAAGGCTTGCACAACAGACGTGAAGTAACAATCTCCTCCCTCCTCTCAGCTCTTGCAGAAGGCCCAGTCAATAAGGAAATATACTTTGCCTACAACCTCTCCTAGGGATATTCACACTTTTTGCCTCTGTCAGCCAGTATTATTTTTATACAGTGCGAAAAGACAAGATAGGAAGATTTCGCAAGCTACACTCTTTCCATCCTGTTCATTCCTGCTAAGCGATGTAAATACCTCAGCAAGGCCATAATTGCTTTGGGGATAATGCAAAGTATTGCATCCATCCCTGGCCTCCGTGAGTGGTGCATCAGGAGAAGGGGCCCTTGTCATGTCCCTGTCCTATAGTCAGTGAGACATCAGTGAGGGGAAACCCCTGGAGGTGATTGACTTCTGCAGATGTTCACCTTGCATTCAGAGGGAAGAGCCAGACTACGTATCCAACCGTTTCATAAAGTGGGGTACATCCTGCCCTCCATTGTGATGATACGTTGGGAATCCCCCCATCGTGTCCACAGGGAGAGGGCTCCAATGAGGTTTTATTATACCTGCGTTCTGTGCAGATTAAGCACACACTGCTGTTCTCTGTATGTTTAACCTTTTTACCACAGTATTGTGATACCCTGCACCCCCAAAAACGTCCCATTTAGGATTTTTCTTTTAAAACGGGTGGCATACGGACAAACCGCCACATTTCAATAAGGAATCTAAGCAAGAGGTAAGTCCCTTGCTAAAGTTTCCAAAAAAAATCCAAAAATGTAAAGAACAAATCTAAAATCTAACATGATTCCATAGACCATGTGTACACCCAAGGATGACGATGCATTAAACTATCCAGAAATTACTTTACCTGACACACAGCAGCAAAAATCCATTAAGACAAGCGCTGGCGCAGTACGTAAAAGCAATGACGGCTTCCGAGACTTAGATGTCGCTTAAGAAATAACAAAAATCATAAAAAAAAAATACAGAACGAGAGGCAGAATCTATGAAAACCCCATGGATGATAAAGGCTTTGTAAACAGACGAGGCGACCGCTGCGCTGGATACCGACGTCACTACACGGATTATAAAGGTCACATCCAGTTTACAATAGGCTCCACTGTGTACCTCATCCAGGTTCATTCACTACTTTACCTTCCTGCTCAACAGAGGAAAGAATTCTTCAGTTTTGTCAAAGTAACAAAGTAACAATGTGCGTTATAATTGTGTACAATAAAGCCTAGAATCCAGGGTGCAGTACCCGCGCCACACACAGCCATTACCTGTCAATAACTACATTTCTCATCATTGATCGTATCATAATAATCTGTATTTATAATAAGGCCTCTCAAATTCTGCAGCACTTTACAGATCTTGGGAACAAAACATATAAAATAAGACGTTACAGTAATAACAGTCGATGAAACACTAGGAGTGAGGCCCTGATCACAAGAGCTTACAGTCTGTGATTATCTAATGTAACCCATATCTGTTTATCATACCTCTCATATATTTATATATCTAGAAGAGGAGTCCACCAGGGAACCGGGTTTGAAATCTTCAATGTTTATTCTTTAGTTAAATGCGCTGGATAGAAAAAAAAAATCACAATTTTAGACAGATGAATCATCCTTCATTGCAACAAGATTAAAGGAATCTAGGGTACCTTTAAAATCCGCATGATATTCAGGGACACTACTTTTAAATTTCAAGACTGTTCTTAATGGCGTTACCAGAGCCCCTCCAATGTTGTATTTCACAAGGCTGTTAAACTGCAGTAATTCTAATCATCTTAATAAAAGGAAATTAAGCACGGGATAAACCAGGGTCACTTACTCATAGATCCAGGCACTACGTGTGTGTTAATCTTATATTGTTATCTATTTATTTGCTTCCTTCTAAAAGTTGATGTATATGCCAGAAGGGTTCGGATGGAGCGTGTACAAGATCTCCTCCATGCTGTAGCTTCACAGGCTGTTACACTGTGTAGAAGAATTACCCTCTGGCTTATTGAATCATTTTAAAAGTTTATAAGCGTTTATAAAGGTAGCTTTCCTTTAATCTTGTTATGATTAAGGATGGTTCATCCGTCTGAAATGCTCATTTTTTTTATCCCTGCGCACACGTTTTGTAGACATACATATCAAGAAGGCGCGTGAAGACACAGCTTAATATTAACATGAAAAAGGGCCCTTCAGAAAACGGAGAGGATAACACCGCGATGCGTCAGAGTCAGCCAAATGTCTTCATTCCCTCAAAAATAATGAAGTAAGATTTTTTGGGAGAATTCCAAGTGAACCCATTAAGGCATTATGAATGGATGGGGTCAGGAAGGAGCCATTAATATTAGGTGTGACAAGCTAAATAAAGCCTGAGGGTCCCTGCCGAGTCTGGCCCACTCTGTCTATAGGATAGGGACAGGACGATAAGGTCACTTCAGTTCACTGGAACCCTACAGCTCAAAGACCCAAATTAATCCACCACCTTTAACCCTATATGGACGGGTTCACATCCTTTAGGAAACCCGTCACCTCTGAGCCAGACTCTGAGCACATCAGTCACCCCAGAATTTAATAAGATTCTCTGAAGACTGAATGAGTAGAGAGGGACAACCAGACCCAAATATGGACAAGTCTAACATGTTTTACTTTGCCAAAATATACTGTATTATATAAAATGTCCATGAACGTGTGGATTGTATATACCATATGCTAGGAGGGTACACAGTCTCTGTGGCTCTATACTCTTGTTAAAGGGGTTGTATCAAGTTTGCATTTTCCCCTGAGCTGTAATAATGGGATTGGATCCAGTGCTTGAGACCCTCAAATTACAAGACCCCCAGCGATCTGGAGAACTTGGGTCCCTTCTCACAAATAAAAGAGCAGCGGGTGCAGCACGTGTCCAGCAGCTCTATTCAACACTATAGGGATATCTGAAATTGCAGAGCACAGCCCTCAGGTTTCTCCATCACTCGCATAGACATTGAGCAATGTCCATACTCCATAGTATTGAATGCACATGCTTGTTCTGCCGTGACTCCCTGGTCCTTTTCAACATCAGACCCAGACATCAGACCATCTCCTATGCCAGTGTGCGAACCTATGGCACGGTGCCAGAGGTGGCACTCGGGCCATTAATCCCAAGACAGAGCTCACTAAACAGGACCAAATTCACCAAATCTTCCTGCAGACCCAGGCAATTTAACAGATCTTCAATCAGCCGTTAAAAACACACTCATTGGCTGTTGAAACTGCGGTAAAGTAAAAAGTGTTTGATAGAACTGAGCATCTTGTAAGTCATCCTACTGACCCTACATTCTTACTGTACAGAGAGACCCTGGTGAAAAGCTACAATGATGTCTGAATGTGCCCTCCTTCTTTCAACTGTATTAGTGGCCTGAAGGGGCCTGATGACTGATAGATGTGAAGAGCAGGTAGCAATAAGTTACTGCTTAAATGCAGGCATGTTGGCACTTTGCGTAAATAAGGTGATTTTGGTTATATTTGGGCACTCGGTCTCTAAAAGTTCGCCACCACTGTCCTATGTTGTGCACTGTGTTTTGTTGCATGCACCTTACAGTATATACAAAAAAGTCCAATTGACCTCAACGGATTCCCTCTTTTTGTGGAATCTCATCCCATTACACAGTTAATGAGTAAGATACAGAAGAGAACTGGATCTTTATCTGGCAGCTGCCTATGTATGTGACTGCCTGCATCTCACAGAACCACAAACAATGATGAATCTGAAGATTATGATCTTTCAAATGACACCAAAAGCACTTTTTTAGGTGCCAAGAACCAAATAGGGGCATCTGAAGTGCTCTATTCCTGCCTCTTAACTTGACTCATCTCAGTCAATTAGGACTCTTTTCTGCATTTTCCCACGACTCTGGAGGGATATTTTTATATGTAAAAGGCTGAATTCACATAAAAGAGGGGGCTGGGGTTTAATGGCGTCAATCTGGAGGCAGGGTGCCTTTAAATTAAGAAAATTGACAGAAAGGATCATATATGGTTCTCACTCACCGGCCATTTATTAGGTACACCATCTAGTAACAGGTTGGACCCCCTTTTGCCTTCAGAACTGCCTCAATTCTTGTGGCATAGATCAACAAGGTGCTGGAAGCATCCTCAAGATTTTGGTCATATTGACATGATGGCATCACACAGTTGCCGCAGATTTGTCGCTGCACATCCATGATCACGAATCTCCCTTCACCACACTCCCAAGATGCTCTATTGGATTGAGATCTGGTGACTGTGGAGGCCATTTGAGTACAGTGAACTCATTGTCATGTTCAAGAAACCAGTCTGAGATGATTCCAGCTTTATGACATGGCGCATTATCCTGCTGAAAGTAGCCATAGATGGTTGTGTACATTGTGGTCATAAAGGATGGACATGGTCGCAACAATACTCAGGTAGGCTGTGGCGTTGCAACGATGCTCAATTGGTACCAGGGGCCCAAAGAGTGCCAAGAAAATATTCCCCACACCATGACACCACCCCCACCAGCCTGAACCTGATACAAGGCAGGATGGATCCATGCTTTCATGTTGTTGACGCCAAATTCTGACCCTACTCCATCCAAATGTCCAGCAGGAAAATCGAGACTCAGCCCTCAACCCTAGAGGATGGTTGTGCTGTGAACAATCCACATAGATCAGCAGTTTCTGAATACTGTCAGACCAGACCTGTCTGCACAACAACCATCATGCCACGTTCAAGCGCATCAAATCACCTTCCCCATACTGATGCTCGGTTTGAACTGCAGGAGATTGTCTTGACCATGTCTACATGCCTAAATGCACTGAGTTGCCGCCCTGTGATTGGCTGATTAGAAATTAAGTGTTAACGAGCAGTTGGACAGGTGTACCTAATAAAGTGGCCGGTGAGTGTATAAAGTACATGTTAGAAACAGTTGCAATACTTCCGGTCTTCCTCTTGTTCTGTCAGGTTATTATACTTGCTGACAGTTTTCGGAGATAATTCTCAGCAGCGCACAGTAACAAGGTGCCATTTAGAAAGAGTGGAGCGCTCATGCAATATCCATCTACAAGTATGATATAAATATAATCCTCTTAAACACGATCTGCTAGAGCACTCTTCACTGCGATGATAATAATAATATCAGAATGATCTTTCTTTAAAGTTAAAGCATTTAAAGGGAACGTTTCACCAAATTTTATCCCATTAGACTACTACCCACCTCAGGCATAAATGTATGTAATGTCCTTTCTAGAATTCCCTCTTTTATATGAAAACTCATCCATGTACCTATAAAGAAATTGCTACATAGTCATGTGAAAATGAGCAGAGAAGAGTCATATTTTACCCGAGATTAGTCCACATTGGAAGCTGCATGGGGAAGGTTACTTCAGCCGCCCCTATCTTCACTTTTATAGCAACTAGAAACATGATCCTGGTGTCACATTAAAGATAAGTATTTCATCTTTCGTTTTAAATGTTATACTGCTTTGTTTGATCCAGAGCAGTTGGACAGGTGTACCTAATAAAGTGGCCGGTGAGTGTATAAAGTACATGTTAGAAACAGTTGCAATACTTCCGGTCTTCCTCTTGTTCTGTCAGGTTATTATACTTGCTGACAGTTTTCGGAGATAATTCTCAGCAGCGCACAGTAACAAGGTGCCATTTAGAAAGAGTGGAGCGCTCATGCAATATCCATCTACAAGTATGATATAAATATAATCCTCTTAAACACGATCTGCTAGAGCACTCTTCACTGCGATGATAATAATAATATCAGAATGATCTTTCTTTAAAGTTAAAGCATTTAAAGGGAACGTTTCACCAAATTTTATCCCATTAGACTACTACCCACCTCAGGCATAAATGTATGAAATGTCCTTTCTAGAATTCCCTCTTTTATATGAAAACTCATCCATGTACCTATAAAGAAATTGCTACATAGTCATGTGAAAATGAGCAGAGAAGAGTCATATTTTACCCGAGATTAGTCCACATTGGAAGCTGCATGGGGAAGGTTACTTCAGACACCCCTATCTTCACTTTTATAGCAACTAGAAACATGATCCTGGTGTCACATTAAAGATAAGTATTTCATCTTTCGTTTTAAATGTTATACTGCTTTGTTTGATCCAATACTACTGCCCCGGTCCAACCATCAGACTTTATTTCCTTGGTTGAAGTTTTGATATCATGTATAAGCAAACAGGCCGCTGCAGACATTCACTGACTGAGTGATTTTCTGATGTAGAGCTATAAAGTATGTAGAACTTTACAGAAAAAGCCAAAAAAAACAAGCCTTGTGGGCACAACTGGGGCAAGGGTACTGTAAATAAAGATGCCTATGTACTTAAAGGAAACCTACCACTTCCGATGGTGGGTATAAGCTGCAAATGGCGTGCACCAGCTCAGAGTGAGCTGGTGCTGGCGCTTATTTTCGTTATGTTATTAAAGAGATGTAAAGCGTTTAAACACTTTATTAATCTTTATATACAAGTAGCTGCACCGCACCGTGGTCGTGCGCACAGTGCGGTGAAGCCACTTCCTATATAAAGATTAATAAAGTGTTATCATGATAAACCAGGGACACTTATTCCTGGATCCAGACACTGTAACTGTGGCAATCTTCTTATATTTGTTATCCATCGCCTCCTTCTTTCTAAAATCAATATTCAAAATTATGTCAATGAAAGGGGGGCTGGTACCAGAGCCCCTCTGTATTGCAGCTTCAAAAGCTGCTACACTGTAGAGGAGCATTTCCCCTCCCTCTGTGATAGATTAGAGCAGGCAGAGGGAACTCTGCGGGGAAAAGAGGGTGAGGGGAAGAAATGATCCTGCACAGTGTAACAGCCGGTGAAGCTAAAGCATGGAGACCGTGGATAACACATATAAGAAGATTACCACAGTCACGAGCCTGGATCTAGGAGTAAGTGTCCCTGGTTTATCACGATGGGTTTTGATGGTAAATTTCACATGAGGACGGACTAGAGGCAGGTTTGTGGAGAAGACAAAAACCATGTCTGGTAACCAGAGCTGCTTCAACATTAGGGATTGAAGCTTGAAGCCCAGATTTAGGAATAAAAGTTCTTGAGAAAACCCATGATAGGATTTTCTGCAGGAGGCCCTATGGACACTGCCTTACTCTCTCCAGGTTTTCCTAGACGACTTCTTGAAGGTCTTTCAGGCATCCAAACTTAGACGTACACACAGACGCCATGACGGGCCAAGTATGTAGCATGTACGCTGGTCACACGTGATAGCGTCTGTAAGCTCAAGGTCACACAGAGGAGATGATGGACCGCTGTCCCCAGGCCCGTCCTTCCTGCCTCCCCCATGGCCTTTTGTCTCCTGGGTCCTGATGGCAGAGCTGACAAGCTACATGATGGATCAAGGTTTAAATCACGTGTGCTACAAGAGGGAAGTCATCCATGCAGCCCTCCCCTTGTCACCAGAGAAGCCAAACACACAATGCTTTAACTCCATCTCCACCACAGGCCATTGAGTTGTTAATGATTCACTGACAGCGCAGGACATTCGTGTGATCAACGACAGAAAAGGTTCACCTACGCAAACAATATTACCCCGCCTTGTAAAATACACCACTGGCCGGTTATGTCATCATCCACAATATCACAAAACCCACAAATCCGATGTGTTATGACGTATAACGTGTGTCACAAACAGGATCAAAGACAACAGGAGGTAGGTCCTCCATATTTCAGTAGCCAAGAAACCCCACAAGATGGAATGCTCCCTTCTCATAACTACTCCATAATGCTGCCTGCAGATAGGACACAATGTACAATAAGCTCAGCTCCTCCTGCTCTATAACATGCTGCCTGCAGATAGGACACTATGTACAATCCTCTTAGCTCCCTCTGCTCTACATACAGGGAAACATTACAAATCTACAGTGACAAGCTATGCGGATCTGTGAACCCGCACCAGATGCTTTTCTCTGCAGCGTAGGCCTGAGGCTCCTGAGGCCAGGGTATCCATTTCTGAAACGCTTGGTGCCAATCCATGCCAAGCCTGACATACATTACCTATGGCATTTGTTAATAATTACTTGATATTCTGGCTTTCAAAAAAAAAAAAAAAATTATATATATATATACACACACACACACACATACATATATACATACATACACACATATACATATATATACATACATACATACATACATAAATACATATACACAAATAAAAGAAATGACTACCAAACATACCGGCGTAGCGCATGTATTAATGTCTGGAAGGAAAGCGGATGGGTACGCAGGAAGGAAACCAGGTGCAATATGACAGCTATAACATGTACAAGACACCTATCATTCATCAATAGGAAGGTCATCTGCTATGATATTGTATTCTTAATTCTAACATGGAAAATTATGAGACCAAACAATTTGTTTGGCACTTTTACAAAATAAAGTATATATAATATATGGTTGGAAAAAGACACAGGTCCATGTATAGTGTATAGTATCAGCTGTTTAGACCATACAAAGCTGTAGATAGTGTTAGGTATTGACCATGTGTAACCATCTGTGTAACCTTTCCTTTGTGTGTGTTAGCAGTAGCAGCAGGACTATAAAAATACATTTATACTTCAGGATTATAGCTGTACTTGGAGCAGTCTGATGCATTGGTGTGAGGTCTCTTCACTGAACAAAGCACAGCCCCTCCCCCTAAGTAACTGCTGTAGTATTCAAACAGAAGCTCCTACAGCAGGGTTTGAGGCTGTACAGCAGAATACTAGTGATGGGAATTACAGCTCTTCTGAGTGAGCTGGCTCATTAGGCTCCGCTCACTAAGAAGAGCCGGCTCTAATGGCTACTGAACGGCTCCCTTTAAATATATAGAATAAGGAGCCGCAGGCCGGTCGATCACCCCACACCACTCCACTTTTAACACGATTGTATCGGGTTAAAGGGGGCATGGTGAGCCAGTTAGGGGCGGGGTTAAGTGAGCCAACGGATCACTGACGGGAGCCGCCTCCCATTGTTCACGAACAAGAGCAGACTCATTCGCGAACGACACATCGCTACAGAACACTAAAGTGTGGATGAGAGAACAGAGTCCAAAGACCAGGATGACATGTTTCAAGTCCAGATACAATCTTGGAACTTAAAAATGTATTGTCACAGTCCTGCTGCTACTAACAATAAACACACAAAGGAATGGTTACACAGATCTCCGGGGCCAATAACTAACACCAGCTGCTGCTTTGAATGTTCAAAACTGCTTGTAGACTCCCTTTAAGTGTTATTGCACTTTTGTGTAGCTAGCACTCAATAGTTGTGTCTGGTTATAAAATTGCCATTTGCTCAATTCAGTAAACGGGACCCAAGCTGTTTTACAACCGATAGTATGGGAAATTCTAGATTGCTGTAGCTGTTTTTTTTTTTTTTTTTTTGGGGGGGGTCCATTTTACAGAACCGGAAAACCCCTTCAGAGTTTTTGCGATCTTGAGGAAGCCTTGGTGATACATACATTTACCATGTGTTCCGTGGACAATCAGCTGATAAGTGTCAATCTTGGGACATCCATAAAAACGTTGGGGGTCTCTGTAAAGTAACCTCCAGATGACAGTGGTACCATTTTTCGGTTTTGATTCTCCATGAAATGGGAGAACCTCAGTATGACCCAGTATGAAAGAGGTTGGGTATTGCCCATAGATTTCCATGTGTGCCATATTGTAGTTCCATACAACACCATAATCCAGAAGGTCATGTACACAAGGTTTATGGAGAATAGATATAACAATGGAAATGTGAACAGGAGATGTCTCCAAGGATTGTGACTACAGAGTCCCTCATTAAGAAGAGTACACCAAGCACCAGTGGATGGCTCTGTTCTTTCAGGTCTTCCCATACATTTTCTGGAAGTCGTCCAGTTTCATTGAGACATTACAAAGTTTTCCTGATACGTGATCAGAAAAAGGAGCAGCGCTGAGAGTGTAAGCCTTCCAAACCGCAAATAACTGAACTTATTTGTGTAATAAAAAGTTATACAATTTTCCAACATATTTTATCTAACAGTTTCTCAGTTTCCTTATCTCTGCTTGCTGTCATTCTATAGGAAGCCTCATTGCTGCTGTGGGTAAAAAGCGGTCCTTGGTCATGTGATGTCACACAGGTGCAGGGCTAGTTATATCCCTGGTCATGTGACATCACACAGGTGCACGGCTCATTATATCACAGAACTCTGATTACTCTGTGATACTAACAAGTTGTGCACCTGTGTGACATCACATGACCAGGGACCGCTTTCTATCCACATTCCTATAGAATGACAGCAAGCAGAGATCTAGAAAATGACATAACATTACATAAAAAAAACAATCAATTATTTGCTGGATTTAAAATCCCTTCCAATTCAATTAAAGTGTTATTAATGAGGTCTTTAATAGGAGCAGAACATATTTCTGTGGCCATATTCTGAATGTGCAATGTGGAGCATATCATCCTTTTATGGATATGCAAATCGACCTGCAATCAAAGTGCAGTGGGGGAAGGTCCATTTAGATTACAGACAACTGGAAGTGTCCCATGACCCCTTTGGGAACACAGCCCACTATTGCCATCTTGACATTAGCCACAGCTGGTATGGTTGCCTGTAATAAATTTGACCCCCACCCATAAGTCAGACCCCCACCCCGCCGTGTACCTGCAGCTGATTTGCACATCATTAAACAAGATAATTATCTCTGCATTGCTTCATCAGTTTGTGACCACAAAGGTAGATTTCTATAGAGGCATTGTTAGTGGTTGTTGGGGGTGGGGCGCTTTGCACATCTGCTTTGTCATACGGCTGCAGAAGTTTGCCTTAAAGAGGACATGTCACCAGATTTTGACCCCCTCAATGCCTGCTGATAAAGGGTTACTAGTCCTCCCCTTATGAACTAAAATTAGCTGCCAGTGGAGCACTGTACCTTAATTACAGATGTTTTTGTGATATGCAAATTAGCTTTTGTGACTCATGTCTGGTATCTGTGTCTCTTCTCTCTCTCAGGCTGGCAGTGAGCCACGCCCCATTATTGTGACTGACAGCTCTATGTCTCTTCAAATCACTGCTCTGCCTTCTAGTACTAAAGGACTGTCTGCTAATATTCAAATACAGACATATAAAGCTCTATGTACAGACGAAGGCTGTGAACCAGCCGAAACGCGCGTCGGGGCTGTTGTCTTCCAGGCAGCGATCAGGTTTAACATGGGTAAGCTGTTCTTATATCATTGATCATTATACCACTGTTATCTGTTCATAATTATGGTGTCACTCCTCTATGCTTCCCATTCTACATTGTGTATACATGTTCATGGCCATTGTAGCCTCACTATCCATTTACACTGTTTATCTGCCTGATCTGTTTGTCTGGAATTCAACTTTTGCCTTGTGTCCCCCTGCGCTGGGGCCAAGTTTTTTAACCAGTATCTTGCTTTACTAATAAACATTTTGGATTAAAACATTCTTTGATTATTTACCTATTTTTGTAGTATCTTGTGCTTTTTTTGTTGGATTAAACTCTTCCTAGCAGTTAGGAAGAACAATAGGTTTTTTTTTTTTTTTTTTTTTTTAGATCGGACACTGTGTTGAGTGACATCATTGCAGGTCCTTAAGCCTTCTAATAATAGTAAACTGTACACCATGTATGTGATTACATTAAATCACAGCAGCCTCCATGGAGGATGAGGAGGAGTAGAAGTCCATGAAGGCTGCTGTGACTTCATGTGGTCAGATACATACATGCGGTACCGTTTGCTGTTGTTAAGAGGTTAAAGGACCCGAGACGAGGTATTAGTATTAGATGGGAGGGGCCGAATGAGCAGGACACACCCTCTTTGATGCCAGGTAATATAAGATAAAAGGTGATTTATGTGGATGTAAGCAAAACAATGTTTAGCTAAAAAACAGATGGTCAGTTTACTTTATAGATCTCTATGGGAACCTGTCACTGGCTGTATATGTGCAAATGTGGTGAAAGGTTCCCTTTAATTTATACATCCTATACTAAATGCATGGAGTAAAGAGAATATTGTCACTTGCAAATGTCTCCAGTCGTTCATGCTGAATGATCTCACCAAGGTGAGTTACCGTAATATGATTCTCTATTAATATTGAATGGATTTCGATATTTGACCCCGAACAAGATAATGTTGGATAACAATGTCCACACCTTGATGAAGTCATCTTCTACGTAAAAGGAGGTTACTCTCCTGCAACTCCATGGTGGCTTGTCTGAGTGCTGAGGAAACGAGAAAACAATCCGGTGCCCACAAAAAATATATTTGTTTGCATGAGGACAGAATTAGGAAATGTCCCTTGTGGTAGTCTGAACCCGATGTAATAATTTCTTACATTGTCATCCTAATAATTGTCAATCTACATGTGTAAATGTGAGGATATACATAACCTAGTGGTGACCTATTATCCAATACAGTGGCCTAATATACACTGCCTATTAAAGGGGTTGGCCACTTCATGGAAACTTTAACAGTTTAAGTATAAGTATAACCTAATAGGGTCATCCACATTCTTACCATGATAAAGTTTCACGTTCGCCTGAAGCCCTAGGTTTGGCCCCTTGGCAGCAGAGTTTAGGACTACCTGTGACAGCCCATGTCCTGCTGGTTTCTGGTGGATGGAGAGGCCTGCCAGGGACATCCACACGCCCCTACAATCACTGAAATGGGAGGGGTTATGATAGAGGGTTTTTGCAGACATTAATGACTGTCCAGCCCGCTTAATCAACAGGAAGCCAGCAGGACATGGGACGTCACAGGAAGTCCTGAATACTGCTGCCAGGGGGTCACATGATCAGTGGCTCCCAGCAGCGAACTAGAATCTTTATCTAAGTACCATATGGGTGATACTAAAAGGGTCTTATACTTACCCTGTTAAGCTTCTATAAGTCAACGACCCCTTTAATGACCCTTTAATGCGGGCTTCCATGAGCAAGTTCTCCAGAGCTTAGCCAGTTGGGACTGGTCTCATGCATAATGACCACCCTATATATTGACTACTAATGATCTTACCCAAATCACAAGTTTTATGACAACAGATCTAAGCTCCTAAAGAGGAAACCTTCTTAAATACAATCTGTATCCGATTGTATAGAATTGGTGTGGATCTTCAAGTTCTCTACATTGATGGCCATACATTGATGCACCCATGGCTGGGTGCTCACACAGTCATATAAATATGGTAGAGACTCTAGGTAGAAAGCGGTTTTATATTTTTTTTTTATTGTTTTTATATATAGACTCACCACCACCATCTCTACCAATATGTAGTCAATTTCTGACACACAATGTGTGGTTAAGGGGTTTCTTTGGCCACTTTGGCACCCATTGAAGTGAAATGGGAGATGAAGATGACCTCTAATTCTGATTAGACTCTGAAAACACTCTTTTTGTAAGTGCTTGAGACTGAAACGAGTTAAATGTATTGGTGATTTACGTGCGGTCTGGACCTACTTATATGTAATGGTTATTTTAATCTTATTAATATAAGCATAGAATAAGCAGTGGCGCCTTCGTATAACATGTCACAGACTGTTCCCCATCACAGCGCACAGTAGGGAAATAAAGCCACATGTAAATCATTCATTACATGAAAACTGCGTCTGATTCGGGCTGTTCAGGGCGAGGAGGACAGGATGTACACTACGGGTAAATTATTAATGATTCTCGGAAATCTAACAAATCCGAATTCATTTTATATCAAACAAAATGTTCTGATTAGAAAAAAAAAAAAAATGTTCCAAAACCAGGATTTTTCCCTAGAAATCTTGCCTAATGAAGGGTGTAAGGACAAGTGCTATGCAATGTTGCAAGTCGCCCACTTAAAGGTTATTAACAACTCATTTTTAACTCAATGTTGAATTATCATTTTCCCGAAGGAAAAAAAAAGTTTTGTCATTCACAGAATCCAAGCCACAAAATAGTAATTTGTTTGGATGTTATTGTAGATAAATGAGATGATTAAACAATTCCAATTAAACTCTTTCTAAAACTGGAACCTAAGGTCCGGTTCACATATAGTTTTGTGCCATACATTGTAAGGACAAGTGGGGGGGTTTTCCGATGTGTCCTTACAACATATGGCACTGACCTATCCCCCTGTATGCTTATACAATGGGATTAGCTACCCGTGGGCCCCTCCTCCCCCTATGAATGCGAGGGGAGGAGTGAACGATGGCAGTAGCTGCCGATTGCAGATTGCTGCCGATTTAGGGGGTGTTCCCCCAGTGATATCACTGTCCTCATATGGACAGAGACATCACCAGGTCCCCCCTCGCTCAGCAGCTGGGGATGCAGGATGAAATACGTGGGGCCTGCTCCCCATGCGCTTCTATTGCCTCTGCTGAGCATGTACGTAGCTTGGGCAGGAAGGATCAGGTTGAAAACACATAGTTTCCAAATCTTTCCATCATTAGCTGCTACCGGTATACCGGTCAGACGGAATATATATGATATATATATATTTTACCAGTGTTAATTACGGTAAGATAATTGGTAAAACCTGTCAAAACGGATGCGTTTAACGGACTGCCTAAAAACGGACCAAAAACAGGTTCAAAACGCCATGTGTGGCATCACCCTTATAGGGAAAAATTACTACCCAGTTTTCAATTTATTGATATTTTTAGAAGGCACAAAAGATGCTTCCAGTCTATTATACCATACAAGATACATGCACTAACACATGACTGGAGAACGTACAGGTATGAAAGTCTCCATGCTTTTCACAGTACAACGTGGCCCCTTTTCTAAGAGCCAACTTAGACCCTGAAAGGCGTTGTGGTTTTTAAACCTGTAAATGAAATGAAAGAACCTAATAAAGCTAGGAACCTAAACATCTTTGGTATGCTCCTGACTTCAATCCCACTCCCTATTCCTAACTCCAGCCAGCATGGCAGCCAATGCCCCAGGTCACCTATAAACCAGCACCCTAAACTAAACAGAGAACCTGCTGGCTAAACTAAAGTTGTGACAAGCACAACCTTATCAGGTGAGACTCTTTATACCAGAATTTCGAGAAAGAAAAAATTGCTCACTCCCCAATTTGGGGGGATTGATTAGAAGTGTCTGAGGTAAAACTGTTCTAGTTGCCCAAGGAAACCAATCAGAGCTCAGCTTTCAATTTCCCACAGGTGTTTATAAAATAAAATCTGCACTCTGATTGGTTTCCCTCAAACTCATAGGTGGAAGTCTCTCTCTCTCTCGACATGTCAGGAGAAGGAACAGGTTCTCTTTGGAAAGTTTTTCCCTTTATAAAGGGCTGGAATGATTTCACAACAAATAAACCTTTGGTAGCGAAAAATTATTTATTTAGGGAAAAAGTGAAAGATGTAAAAAGGGTACACCGGTAGACAAGTATAGTAAAAAGATACAAAAGTATAAATATAATGTGCTCTATTAGTGTGTATTGCCGTCTTTTGGGGAAAGTGGAGGTAATTCCTGCTTTGAGCAGGGATAATGCATTCAAGTCCAAATCAACGGTGGGTATTCAATGTTACACTCATTAGAGGGACTTACAATTGGGCACAATGTGCGCCAATAGTGAAACTACCCCCCAACTTGTTCCCAAAAACACTAAGAGGCTCCTGGTGAATTCTACGGCCTTGGTGTAGAATTCGGCTACCGTATATCTTGCACCAAGATCCTGGTGCAATATGTAGCAATTGTAGCACTACCTGCCCACGTGATGGAGGAAATACCTGGCTGTGCACAATGAACAGTCGCAGCAATCTTTCGTCAGTCAGTCATTAGATCCAGTAACATGGAAAAACACAGATACGCCCGTCAATAAAGAAAATGCATGACAGATCCTTATACAGTAGTGATCAAAAAAGTTTGAAAATTTTAGAGAAAACTTGATTATTTATTTCCCCTGATACAGTCATAGGTGGAAATTTATAAAGCAAAATGGGCCAAACTGTGGTGTAAATTGTGGCCAAAAACGTGACTAACCTGCCTTTCATCACATTTCTCAAGTGCGTTGCCCACTTTTACAACTAATTCGACCTACTGAAAATTTTTTTGGCAACTCGTGACAATGTACACAAAAAAAAAATGACTCAAATTTCTGCATATTTTCTGGCAGAAACTACCGTGAGCTAATAGGAGATGTAAAGTACCGTATTTTTCGGACTATAAGGCGCACAAAAAAATCCTTTGATTTTCTCAGAAATCAATGGTG
Organism: Engystomops pustulosus; assembly: GCA_019512145.1. Classification (NCBI taxonomy): domain Eukaryota; kingdom Metazoa; phylum Chordata; class Amphibia; order Anura; family Leptodactylidae; genus Engystomops; species Engystomops pustulosus. The sequence goes on along the minus strand of CM033642.1, from coordinate 243,083,087 downwards.
CGCCTTGTATATGAACCGTACTTACAGACAACAGCTGCCTTGAACTGTGCACAGGTCTGCCACCTGCTGGTCATTCATCCTTATAAATCAGGCACACCACCTTATAATCCGGTGCGCCTTACATATGAACCTAGACGCTTTAGCAGGCATTTATTGATGGTGCGCCTTATAATCTGTGCGCCTTATAGCGCGAAAAACACGGTAATACTACCTGATCATGTACATTTATCGGCTACTAAAAATGCACCTGTACTGCGTCATACACCCATTAACCTACAGCCTTGTGTATGTGCCCATAGAGATACATGCAGATGTGCATGGAGCCTTAGCCAAATTCCTCATCCTGTAGTTACAGAGTGTCTACTGTAACTCAGCAGAACTACATATTATAAATCTGCCTCGTCGTATTTTTATCTCATAGTATTTCTGTACCAAAAAAAAAAAATTAATCAAAATTATGTACAAGTTTTCTTTTGGCTTGTAAATGAGTGAGAAAGTTACAGATAAGGAAGTCTGTGAAACAAAATCTCAAGATTGAGCACAAGGAGCAAGATGCCAAACTTGAGGAGATTTAGTGACCTGTTGCATGTGTTCCCCCCTCTTTGCTGGAGCAGTATATACGCTTGTAGGCGTCTTTCTAGGATTATGAAAGACTTTCCCCATAGTAACAGTGAGGATGATCTGCAGTAACCTCCGCTGCCTCCACCCTCCTCTGCAGATGAACGCGTCTGATTGCCCGAGGGGTTTGGCATGAAGGCGTTCAACTTTGGCCTACTAGTGTCCCTCCTGTTTTGGTTGGCAGGACTCCTGCATGTTTGGTAGAGTCACATGGCTCGAGTATGGGGAGGCCGCTGTGGATTTAGAGCACCTTCATGTAGTATCCAAGTCATTTTTTTCTTCTAAACCTGCCGACCTCCGCTCAGCCCTCAATTTAACTCTTTCAGGTGACATTTCTCAGGCCTGTTTAAGCACAGAAGTGATTGCTAAGTAATATCAGGCCGGGTTATAGGAGGCCTTACCGTTTATTTAAATTGTTACATGACACCATCACTGACCCATGAAGCCTCCAAGGGAAAGACGTGAATCTGATTGCATAAAGTGAATAATTAAAAAAAAAGTCATAAAACCTCTCAGTCAGAGGACAAAAACTTCTGTGTTTCTGCTGAACACAACCTAAAATAACCGGGAGTCTGATTAAGTTACTTAAGGAACCCACAATTGGTGTTTATGCCAAGAACAGCTCATTTTCATTTACACCAAAATTATCCATCGGCCTCAATTTACTTACAGAGGCCAAAATTGTGTTTTTGTCGGGCTGCTATATGTCGAGATTCCTTTGATGTATGACTCAGACTTTAGGTTTTTACAGGATCTGAACAGACCCAAAGATCCTTCAAAGAATCAAGCCCTGAAGTCTGGCATCTGGAAACCCAACCAACCTTTAAAAAAAAAAAAAAAAAGCTTTGTAATTTCTGCTTCCAGACTATGAGACGTCATTGAAATTAAGGGGTTCTCCAGGATCCCTCCTAAAAAACCATGAAGGCCCATGGATGGGGGAGTAACAAAAAAAGTACTTACCCTTCTCCCCGTTCTGAGTCCTGCTTCAGCCATCCATTAACCTTAATCTACGCCACAAGTAACGCCTCCTGGCCAGGTGTCCCAAAAACACAACCCTCATGGTTCACACGTCATTAATACACAAACCACATACATGAGACCGTGTGTGTGTGCAGGTAGCCCAAAATAAAATGTATCCATCGGCCTCAAAATCACTTACAGATTCCAGGGCAGTGTCTCTGGCGGGCTGCTACATGTCGAGATTCCTTTGATGTACAACTCAGACATTAGGCCGGCTGCACACGAGGCATTTTGAACCCGTTTTTGGGCCGTTTTTAAGCAATCCGTTAAAAAACGCATGCATTAAAAAAACGCATCCGTTTTTGACTCGTTTTAATTAAGATAATTGGTAAAACCAGTCAAAAACAGAGGCGTTTTCAAAAAACGCAAGCATTTTTTTAACGGACTGCTTAAAAACGGCCCAAAAACAGGTTCAAAGCGCCAAGTGTGGCGCCAGCCTTAGGCTTTTAACATGATCTGAATGGTCACAAAGGTCCTTCAAAGAACCAACATTAAAAAAAAGTTGTGTAATTTCTACTGAAAGAGTATGAGATGTCACTGAAAATAAAATGATCCTCCAGGAATCCTGAAAACAAAACCATGGGGGGGGGGTCCATAATAATAATTCCTTTATTTATATAGTGCACACAGATTACACAGCGCTGCACAGAACTTTCCAAATCGGTCCCTGTCCTCATGGGGCTCACAATCTAATCAACCTACCAGTAAGTTTTGGAGTGTGGGAGGAGGAAACCCACGCAAACACATGGCAGACAGTAACAAAAAAAAATAATGTGTACTTACCCTGATCCCGGTTCCACTGGACCCACTCCAGTCATTCAGTGACTTTAGTGGAAACAGGGACTTCTCTTTTTCTACACCACAAGTAATTCCTCCTGACCAGGCGGCCCAAACACCTGAGAGCGCTGCAACACCAAGTGCACCGGTTTTCTCTGGTTATCCATAGCCCCAAAGCGAACTTTCCATGGTTCTTTATAAAACCATTTAATGATGGAGGAGAAAGCCACAGACTAATGATCCTATTCAGCAGCAATGGAACAGGGAGTATAATTTTCCACAACCCCCATGGCTCAAAAGCACATGGACTGCAAACTACAGACCATGTTCGTGTGCAGGGAGCCCAACATAGTCTTTTGGGGCACATTTACTTACAAAGTCACTAGAGTGCACTAAAAGTGCATTGTCCGTCTATAATGCTGCGTGCGGTGATTCATTAAGATCGTCCGACAGAAATCATGAATGTGTCGCTTCCCCGCTCAGGTCACCATCTTTTTTGTGGTGCACCTTTAACATAAGGCGTGAGAAACAATTTGAAAGCTAAATACGGCGCTCGGTCCGAAACAGTCGGACCGTCCAACCGCACACCCCCTAATTTGTGTCGCATGGAAGCCAGCACAGCGGCGCCACAAAAGGGCCACGTGAGATACAAAAGGGTCACCTGTGACACAATCCCAGCGCAGACACGGTGTAAATACCTGTGCAAGCCATTGTAGCCATGAAGTACATGCACGTTCCAACAAAAGTGCAGCGCGACCCTTAGTAAATGTGCCCCATTGTGTTCAAGGGACCGGAAACATGAACATAAAAGCTGAACTTTTAGGCAAAGTGGTGTCACTATGTGTGTATATAATGTCATACTGTATGTTGGAGGTTTATCTATATAAAAACTAATCATAATGGCATTTATGCCCATTCCATCCTTGCAATAATAAATCTACAATCGGGACAGTGTGCCGTATAAAAGGGCCCCCTGTCTGGAGATAAATAGGGCTCCCTATCATGCTGAGACTGTTTGCTTGCGTCTCTATTGACTTTGCTTTTTCTAGCCGCCAACCATCCCGCAAAGGTCAGTACTGTTTATGGACAACACAGTGGTGTCCAAATTCAGAACCTGATATTGTTGTTTGGCAGCCCCGTGAAACCTCTGCCCCCCCCCTACCCCCGTACAGCTCAGTGCCATGAAAAAGGGGGGAGCGCGGTGGGTGTAGATGGGATCTTCACATTTCACTTCATCAGACGATACACAATAAGTGAGACTGCTGTCACATTAAGGGAGGTGGAAGTCAATGCACCATCTTTATTATATTGTGGCAGGCAGGCCCCGACTAGACTAGAAATGAGGGAGTCAAACTTAAAGTGTTTGGATGCGTCCCACCATGGCTATCTGTATGGCCACCAATCTGGCAATATGTCGCGGTCGCCCGAGACGCACCCAAATCCCGGATCTGAACTTAAAATCAATCCTGCTCATCCCTAGTCACAACTATTAATGTAGATAATCTGTATGGCTGGAATATAGCTCTCTTCTCTTCTAGGAGATGACAGGTCGGTTTTGGTTCGTGGAAAACAGTCCAATGTCAACAATACACATGAATCAGGGCCCAAATAGGCCCCATACATCTTGACAACTATATTTATTTATTTATTATATTATGTCATACAACTGCAAAGATGTTGTCTCTCTACTCAGGCCCGTTTTGAGGGCCACCAATGATTGTAGAAAAGACTGCCCAAACCACAAACACAAGCAGGAATAGGACCTACTCCAAAATTTGGAGCTCAGCCGGTCAGCTCGCACAGGGGACTGTAAAAACTAGGGCTATGGGAATAAGCCAATTGAAATAAAAAGGCAGGGTGCTAGCCCTTAAAACAAAGGCTGACACACATTCCAAAAATATATTTGTGTGCCCGTAGCCTAAGTCAGAGTAAAAACCTGCTGGAAGGGGCATCTCCCATTCTAGAGGGCTCTGCTCTATTGTGTATCTTATTATAAGGGAATACTTATGGTCCATACTTATATACAGTAAAGGGATTTTATTCTCAAACCACTGATGGTAAAACTGATGTAAAGATGACCAATTAAAAAAAAAATCCTATTAAAGGAATTTGATGCGCTATTGAAATTTATCACCTATATTTTGTCCGCTACCCCATTAGCTCCTGGGGGGCAGAACTAACAGAGCCCCATTTGTTGTGTGGGATACGGTAGGTCAGAGTGGCCAAGACAACCCATGTTCAAATAATATGTTGGAACTATAGGGCTATTGAATAAAGGGCTTCCAAGTAGTCACCATTTTGTGAATAAGGTACATCCTTCCCTGGCTCTTCTATTTCACTTAACTTATAGTATGAACTTACAAATCCTTGCCTTCTACATTCTGATTGATCCCCTGATGACAGCCTAGACTACTCCCTATACACTAATGCTGCTACAATTTATGAGCGTTACGGAGAAGATAACCTTACAATCTGGTGAAATCTAGGGGTCTAGGCTCAGCACCTACCACTATCCAGAAACAAACAGATGATGCTTAGTTGTAGTAACATATAACATCCGCCATATGTATTAAATCTTTATTGAGTACAGCATAACCACAGAGTAGGAGGTATGTATAGTATATACTTACCTGTAGACTGGATACATTTCTTCCATTGTTATAATAATCTCTCAACTTGGAGTAACTTACTCAGCATATCCCAGACTGTTTACCATGATATTTATAGAAGGAAAATGTGAATGAAAAACCACAGCGACCTGGATATAGTTACCTGCCTCCAACAGGACCGGTCCGGCACACAAAAGCATTCTTGTGGTTTTCCCTTCTACAGATATTATTGTCTATTTGTAAAATATGTGCATAGCAACGTGCAAAGTCTTGCAGGGCTCATAGGGGTGTACCTTGGGATTCTTGTAGAATAATGTCATTGCCCAAAGGAGATCTATAGTGGGTCTACAGGAACCCCAAGATAAACCCCTAGGAGCCCTGGAAGACTTTGCACGAGGAGAGATCTGCACCTACATCTGCTCCATCGTCTATGAACCGAATAGAGGACCCGGTGTTCCCTAAATAGTATTTGTTCTTGTGCAATGTAGCGACCGTGCTCTTATCCTGACAAAACATAAATGGCCTCCTCTGTGATGTTTCATAATGGTACTTTTACCCATCTGCCAGATATCAAAGGTTGGGTTTACAAAGATGAAACCACTAGAGTCAGCTATTGCCGTGCCAATAGGGGGTTGTCACACATAAAAAGTTAACTCAAAATTCATCTCTGTTCTTCTCTCGGTCCTGTTCTACATTTGGCATACTTACCAGGACAGTCCTAATGAGAGATATATGTAGTATTTATCCAGAGGACACCATTGACTATACCGATGCCAAGAGGCTACACTACTGTAGAGTGATACACAAGGAAAACTGACCTCTTATGTGATATTTTCTTATTACTCCATTAATCCAATCCATCTTTCAGATATTAGAGCACCAATATCAGCTAGATTCATAGCACAATTGTGCAAATATCCAGCACATGGAAAAATACAAAGAGTAGTTAGCCAAAGGATCTGGAATATAGAAAATCTAGGTCATTTATGGAGGTCTAGTTGGATATTCACTACAAGGACCACCCAGTCACAGACCCATATTTTAAGTGATGGTATCACAGCTAAAGGACCGAACACCACAAATATGTATTGGACGCATTTCACGGACCAAACACTGTTCCTGGGACGAGAGTCCAAGTATCACAGGTATACATGGACTTAGCCTGGACACTGTGGCCCCTTTAAACAATTCATTGGGGAAAGTTTCCCATAGTTGGACCACCAATGATCTATTATCGGGGGACTATCATGAGACAAACAATTTTTAAGATATACCTTTTCAAGGGTGCACTATTAAAAATAATTCAATACACCTTTATTGTTCCTAGGTGGGGGGGAGGGGTATGTGGGCTGCAGTTTGAGCATGAAATTATATATACAGTAGGTACATTATCATTAACACATACAAGCAGAAAGGAAGATGAGGGACTATATTACTTGGTTGGATTGCAACATGGTTCGGCTGGTCACAGTCCCTGTCCTGTTATTACTTATACAAGGTATAAATTCACATGGACACAGTGAGTAGCCGTAGCGCTATATACAGCACAGCGAGTAGCCGTAGCGCTATATACAGCACAGCGAGTAGCCGTAGCGCTATATACAGCACAGTGAGTTCCGTATCGCTATATCATACAGCACATGAGTAGCCGTAGCGCTATATAACGCACAGTGAGTAGCCGTAGCGCTATATACAGCACAGTGAGTTAGCCGTAGCGCTATATCAGACATGAGTCGCCGGCGCTTATACAGCACAGTGAGTAGCCGTAGCGATATAACGCAACAGTGAGTAGCCGTAGCGCTATATACAGCACAGTGGAGTAGCCGTAAGCGCTAATATACAGCACAGTGAGTAGCCGTACGCTATATACAGCACTAGTAGCCGTAGCGCTATATACAGCACAGTGAGTAGCCGTAGCGCTATATACAGCACAGGAGTAGCCGTATCCTATAGATACAGCACGAGTTGAGTAGCCCGTAGCCTATATACAGCACAGTGAGTAGCCGTAAGCGCTATATACAGCACAGTGAGTAGCCATAGCGCTATATAAAGCACAGCGAGTAGCCGTAGCGCTATATACAGCACAGTGAGTAGCCGTAGCGCTATATACAGCACAGTGAGTAGCCATAGCGCTATATAAAGCACAGCGAGTAGCCGTAGCGCTATATACAGCACAGGGAGTAGATGTAGCCTTATATAGAGCACAGTGATAATCACCCTTGATAATCTTAGAAATCTTGTTTTCTTCCCTCCTTATAAACTTGTGTCACCTCCTTCATCCTCTTCGACTGTAAGCTCTTGTGTCACCCCCTTCATCCTCATAGACTGTAAGCTCTTGTGTCCCCCTCATCCTCATAGACCAGTGATGGCGAACCTTTTAGAGATCGAGTGCCCAAAATGAGACCCAAAAAAACACTACCTTTTCCCAAAGTGCCAACATGGCAATTTAGGCAGTAACAAACTTATTGCTACCAGAATTTTTTAGCTCAAATCGGACCCTGTCCACACTTTTTCACTCTTCAGACAGAACCAAGCAGCACAGGATGGGTCACTTTAAAATAGCAGGGCACTACTTGGACTGCCTGAGACTGCAGGAAGATGCAATGTCTGGTAAACTCTGTGCCTGGGAGACAGCCCGTGTGCCCACAGAGATGCCTCCGAGTGCCATCCCTGGCACCAGTGCCATAGGTTCGCCACCACTGTCATAGACTGTAAGCTCTCGTGTCTTCCCCTTCATCCTCATAGACTGTAAGCTCTCGTGTCTTCCCCTTCATCCTCATAGACTGTAAGCTCTTGTGTCACCCCCTTCATCCTCATAGACTGTAAGCTCGTGTCACCTCCTTCATCCTCATAGACTGTAAGCTCGTGTCACCCCTTCATCCTCAGACTGTAAATTCTTGTGTCTCCCCCTTCATCCTCATAGACTGTAAGCTCTTGTGTCACCCCCTTCATCCTCATAGACTGTAAGCTCTTGTGTCGCCAGTAAGATCTGTGAGCAGGGACCTCACTCATTTTGTTGCTTGAATGTTTGTACTCTGTCATACTTACTATATTTGTACATGTTCCCTTGATGGTTGTAAAGTGGTGGTACGCAAATATGATGGGCTTATAAATAAAGATATTTCATTTGATATAAAGGGGTTTTCCCATGAACTCCGTGCTTCTGGGACCCCCACAGATCGCGAAAACAAGGGGTCCGTTGGACCTTCATTTTCGCCATATGTGGAGGTTCATCCGGAGAGCCCCAATCCGATAGAAAGTTAGACCTATCCTGTGGATTAGAGCCAACCTTAGTGGAAGGGAAAACCACTTTAATCCCCCAACAAAGTAAAGAAGATATGCTCGCCCATTGTGCTTTCATTAAAGTTCCTCAGGGATTACACACCGTTATACCTGTCACAGTCCATATCCCATAGTATGTAGATATATTACTTTGAAGAGGAGAGTTTTTCCTCCGTTTCGCTAGTGACAATTAGTAGGCATAGGTGGAGCTAGAATATGAACCAAGATGGGGACACCGCTATCCGCTATGACCTTTAGTGAGACATTTGGATTCCGTGATGGGACAGCACAATGTCTCGCACAGGCTCCTACGAAAATGTGATTGGCACTTTATAGCAGGAGATCAGGGAACAACACACACCTTACCATTATGGGTTGGATGAAGTGGGGACACAAGAGGCTTTACAGTCGTGAGATGAACGGGTGTGACACGAGCTTACCGTCTATGAGGATGAAGGGGTGACACGAGTCTACAAGTCTATGAGATGAAGGGGGTGACACAAGAGTTTACAGTCTATGAGGATGAACGGGGAAGAACAGCTGATGAGCTTACAGTCTATTGAGGACTGAAGGGGAAAGACAACAGAGCTTTACAGTCTATGACAGTGGTGGCGAACCTATGGCACTGTGCCAGGATGGCACTCGGAGGCATCTCTGTGGGCACACGGGGCTGTCTCCCAGGCACAGAGTTTACCAGACATTGCATCTTCCTGCAGTCTCGGCAGTCCAAGTAGTGCCCTGCTATTTTAAAGTGACCCATCCTGTGCTGCTTGGTTCTGTCTGAGAGTGAAAAAGTGTGGACAGGGTCCGATTAGCTAAAATTCTGGTACAATAAGTTTGTTACTGCCTAATTGCAGTGTTGCACTTTGGGACACTAGTGTTGTTTTTGGGTCCTCATTTTGGCACTCGATCTCTAAAGGTTCGCCATCATGGTCTATGAGGATGAAGGGGGAACACAAGAGCTTACAGTCTATGGGATAAGGGGGTGACAAGAGCTTACAGTCGAGAGGTGAAGGAGGGACACAAGTTTAGGAGGGAAGAAAACAAGATTTCTAAGATTATCAAGGTGATTATCACTGTGCTCTATATAGGCTACATCTACTCCCTGTGCTGTATTTAGTGCTAAACGCTACTTCGCTGTGCTTTATCTAGCGTATGGCTACTCACTGTGCTGTCATATAGGCGCTACGGCTACTCCCTGTGCTGTTATTTAGTGCTACGGCTACTCGCTGTGCTTTATATAGCGCTAGGCTACTCACTGTGCTGTATATAGCTCTACTACGGCTACTCGCTGTGCTTTATATAGCTACTATGGATACGCTACGTACTCGCTGTCTGTTATATAGCGCTAACGCTACTCGCGGCTACTACGCTCGTAGGCCGTGTCTTAATATAGCGCTAAACGGCTACTCACGGTTGCTGTATATAGCGCCTACGTCTACCCGCTGATATCCTCTAGCTAGCTCATGTCCTATATAACACACGGCTACTCACGTGTGCTGTATAAGTCATAGACTGTAACTCTTGTGTCACCCCCTTCATCTCATAGACTGTAAGCTCTTGGTCACCTCCTTCATCCTCATAGACTGTAAGTCTTGTGTACACCCCCTCATCCTCATAGAGTTAAGCTCTTGTGAGCAGGGCCCTCACTCCTTTTGTTGCATATGAATGTTTGTATCTGTCATACATTAGTATATTTGTACAGTGTCCCTTGATTTGTAAAGTGGTTAGCCATATGTGATGGGCTATTAAATAAAGATTATTATCATTTTGATTAAAAGGGTTTTCCCATGAACTCCGTGCTTCTGGGACCCCCACAGATCGCGAAAACAAGGGGTCCGTTGGACCCCTCATTTTCGCCATCTGTGGAGGTCTCATCACGGAGAGCCCCACCGATCAGAAAGTTAGACCCTATCCCGTGGATAGAGCCTAACCTTAGTGGGAAAACCACTTTAATCCTCCCCAACAAAGTAAAGAAGATAATGCTCGCCATTGTGCTTTCATTAAACGTTCTCAGGATCTACACACCGTTTATACCTGTCACAGTCCCATATCATAGTATTAGATATTTACTTGAAGAGGAGAGTTTTTCCTTCCGTTTCTGCTAGTGCATAATTTTAGGCCTAGTTGGCAGCTAGATATGAACCAGATGGGGACACCTGCTATCCCCGCTATGACCTTCTAGTGTAGACATTTGATTCCGTGTATGGGACGACCATGTACTGCACCAGGCTCCTCGCCACACTATGTGACTTGGACTCATATAGAGCGAAGATCAGAGGGCCACACACCACAACTATTTGGTTTTGAGGTCTTACATTTGTCCTTTGCAGTCTCATCTTTACTGATGCCACAGTTTTTTTTTCCCCCTCAGTCAGTCAAGTTCCTCTGTGGTCCAAACACACGGAGGTGTCACATCAGTGTCATTGTTAAAGCAAGGAGCTGCTGACAGATTGGGACTTGATACACCCGTCCCACAATGCCATGGAGCGTACAGGATACTGTCAACACCGCCTTCCTTAAGTCATCCTTGCGGGACGTGGTCCAAAGGGGCCTGCCAGTCCCAGGGCAATCTGACATGTAGTGAGACGGATACAAGCTTTGTACTCATTAACCCTTCTGCGTGTAGTAACCGCCTTTCCTTATCCTACAACACCGTGTTAAAAAGCAAAGACATTTAAAAAATAAAATAACAAAATCCTCTAAAATGTACTCTGTTTTACTTCAAACTAGAACAACTTTGCTAAAAGCCTTATCGGCAGCTCTTTAATCAAAATAATGAATATGTGGAAAAGCGCATGCAAAAATCCCTTAATGCAGAGGAACGGAGCATGTGAACGCTAATCAACTCAAACCTGGAAAAATTAAGTGTGAGCCGTAATAACGCCATTATCCCCCCTGCCTGTCTCATGGATAGTTAGGTTTTGAGAGTGGGTTATGGGGCGTCACAAATAATACATTATATATGATTATAAGCCGAGCACCTACAATTAGGACGTGGAGACTAGTAACAAACACAAAAAAGAACATTAAAATAAATAATGGAAGTTTTGTTTATCTAACAACGGGGACAAAGATGAGAGCAAAAGTAGGCATTTAGCACTAAGTTTTGTGAAACCAGACTGAGTCCGAATTTCATGGACAATACAGTGTCAAGGAAGGGGATTGGAGCATATTAAAACTAAGGGCTGTATGAATGAAACCATGGTTTTGTCTGTGTCCAATTGTATGCGATCACAGATGGTGCCGGGGACGGGTACATCATAGTAATAAACATAAAAAATTTCTTTATTTATGTAGGCTAACAGATTAAGCGTAGGCTCATCCTAGAACTTGCCAATACGGTCCCATTCCCCAATGGCGGTCTCAAATCGTAATAAACCTACTAGGTTGTTTTTGGATGTGTGGGAGACAGAGGACGGAAAGAAGGCACTGAAGAAACCCATTCAGAGCATCAGAGAGGAACATACAAAACTACTTTGCAATGTGAACCTGGGACCTAAACCCAGTCCCCAGCGTTGCAAGGCTGTTCAATGATAACACTAGCCCACGTATACATAAAAGGAGTCCCTGTTTTCATTGCTAACACGCAATTAACACTGTGGAAAAAGGGACTCTGCACATAATAGGCATTGATGGTTGGAGTCCCTTCTCGGCATTGTGGTAGGCCTGTCGAAATCCATCCCTGGATTTCAAAGACCTACCAAGATTATGTTCTTGAATTAATGTTCTTGTGTTAACATGCTCTAGACTCAAACTCCAGAGAACCCCCTTCTTCCTTCCTTCTTTATTACAGATCCAGCTCTTTGGTCCATACTAGTTTTGGGGGGTCATGTTCAGTTGTGACGTGGAGCCAATGGTGGCCTCAGTCAGTTGTTGTCAGGTCATGGCGTGGCTAAATTCTCAGTGAATACTCCACTTTACTGCTCACCATTGAGAAAACATTTCTGATATACGATTCAAGAACACACAGGTTTGTAAAATGTGAGCATCAATCTCTATGTTTGTAAAAGCGGCATGATCAGCTATTGCACCACTGCTATTCGATTAGTTTATTTTTTGGTGTGCCTTGGGCGATTGCCACACCTTGCCTTTTTGGGACTGTTTAAAACTCGTTTTTAAAGTTTACCATGTGTTTGGCTGGGATGATCTGCTTCAACAGATGCCTATACTTCTAGAATGAAGGAAAACAGTCAAAGCAGCCAAACACATGGTAAACACTTCAAACAAACGCAACATGTGGCCATCCCCTCCCCCACCTATCTTCATCCATAGTATACCATTCATTTTGACTCCTATAAATCTTATGACCAATCAAGGTTTCACAAGCAAGAAGCAAAGCAGCCAACCACAAAACAGAAATAGGAGAGAGGTATTCAGGGCTTCCATGGTATGTTTTTTTGGAGTAGAATCAACCAATATATGAGATTACGATTCTATATTTGACAACTACGCCTAATCAAAGCTAATATGGGGTAGAGGGGCTTGGCGCCAGTGGAGTGGGCGGGCAACAGGGGCGGACTTTCAAAAAATTTGCAAAAAGGCGGACCTGTATGGTTTTCCGGGCGGCACCACCACCGCAGGATACATCAAGAAGCCTAAGGACTCTTGAGTATCCGGCAGGACAGGGTCGGCCTTTATTTCGTCGCCGAAGAGGGGCGTAGATAAATTTCCCATTTTTCCAAACAAACGCGTTGTAAAGTTTAGAACATTATATCCCCCAGCTTTAAATTCTCTGCTATTCTATGACGCCTGTTAAAGGGCGTGATTGAGAGCTAGTGTGCATGGCGGCTGGATCTCAATGCAAATGGAAAAATCATGGCGCATGGCGCTGCACCTGTGCAGCTGGCCCATGGACATTCAGGCTGGCGGCCCAAAATATTCAGGCGCACGCGCCGCGCAGCGAGCGAGTTTAACTGGAGAGTATTACATGACCTATATAGTACGGGTTCATTGTAAGGAACAGAGGATCTCTGCGCAGCCCGCATGTCCGTAAGGCAACACCGTCTTCTTACATGTGGGAGAAGTTTTGTCTGTAGTGAAGCGTAGGAGATGTTGGGAAATATAGAAAAAGTGTAGGTAGGGGCAATAACACAAGGTGGGGGCGAAAACAAATTCATTCTTTACCACAGTAGTAGCCGGCAGCAAAAAATAAACCTGAGAGGATTCCTTCATTGAAAAAAAGATTACTATTTTATTTGAAATGAAATTCTGCAATATGCACAGAACATAGAAGATGACAGCAGAAAGAATAGAGACGCTGCCCTTGGTTATATGCCTCTCACTTATATATCGGACTTGCATCATGTTTGTAGCAGTTTACAGGTCAATTATTGATGATTTTCCAACTCACATTTGTGGTTCTATTTCCCATTTTTGGGGACATAATTATATTATTATTATTAGTGTTTATTAAAAAACTGGGGAAGGAAAATTAGCATGCTTGTATGCATTCCATGTCTTCAACAGGTTTAAAATTTTTGCATTTTACCACCTCTGCTTTTTTAAAGCAGAGTCGGGGACAGGGGACAGCGCAGTCCCTCACGATTTACTGTCTCATGTAATATGCCCCAAAAGTAGTAGTAGCTGGAGACTTGCATTAACTTAGTGATTATTAGATACCGTGTTACATGGAATACATAAGGTAGGTAACTCAAAAGAAACTACCAGCCTAAAAAAAAAACAAATTCTAAAGGTGTAGAATCACCCTAGTCATAAAATGGCTGGTTACTGTCTGAAGGTGCAAGGGGATGTTCCTCTCAATTTCAATTTGAATGAGATCGGATTTTTAGAGGCTCGAGCCAGGAAAGATTTGCATTATTCTTTCCACATCTGATCTGTACAAAGCACCAGCTTGATATCCAGTGTTTTTATAGGGGTATTGAAAAGCTTAAAGGGGTAGTCCAACAGAAGACAGGGATCAGAAGAATAAGGGACTAAAAGTCCCAAACATCCTAGGGGAGGTTGTAGCTGGGACTTGGACCATGAAGATTGCACCAGGTACTGCACCGCCCCTCCCCACAAAATAGCAATTCAGTGTGAATGAAGCAGAAGTTACTCAGAGAGGGGCTCTGCTGTGTACATTGGATAGATTGGGTAGATCTCCACACAGTACAACAGAATTCAGTACAATCCTGTAATATAAAGGCATTTTTCATGGCAATGTTGCTACTAACACACACTAAACACACTAAAATAAATGATCGGGGGAGTACCCGGTGTCAGGATACGATAGTGGATAACAATCCAAAATTAAAATTGAGTACTGCTGTTGGCTCTGGTTTAATTGTGCAACATACAGGGGTAACATCTAGTTTAAAGACAACTATGAGATGTGATACTATGAAGCGGTCGGGCCACAAACAGACAACCTTGCGATGCCTATGCTGTCAAGCACTAATTCATAGCAGTCTAACGATTAGTCATGAAGTTTGTGATGAAGCAAAGCGACAACCAATAATAACCAGGAACAGAGCCAGAATGTCCCAGCACGGACTGTTGTGATCCAGATTACAGTGGAAAAAAAACCTTACAATGGTGAGACATGGTGTTGGGTGTGTACGTGGGGAGAAGGGAATGTGGTCATATCATAGTCATTAGTAAGAGCACAATAGTAAAAATAGTACTGGGATACTAGTCACATGTGATGAAGCCTGAGGCATGACAAAGTGAGCGGGGGGAAGCAGGGGCCTCCCGGGGAGTGCTACATTTCCCTGCGGAGCATAGCCTTGCTGGTAGATGTTTAGTCACATAGTTTATGAATGTACAGCGTTTACCAGGAAATGCTGCGCGCCTCTCAGTGTAGACTTCTCAGTATTATCAGACATGGACTCTCCTGAAATGCGAAGGGGATGAATTACACTTCTCTTCTAATGGACCTGTTACTTTCACACCTACACTTTTCAGGGTTATTCAAACTGAAGGAATGACGTGTTTTCACGACATTTTAACACAGGATTTTTATTTTGCAGCTTTTAAAAATGCCTTTTCCAAGTCACCCATAACTTAATGATGCGCTTTAGAGGTAAATAAATTCACGGTACTGGGTTTTTAAAGGTTTTTTTAATAGCCACCCCGCCGCACAAAAAAACCCAACACACAAAAATTTTGGGAACTATCATGGGCTTATCAATAAAAACACTGCGTGGCAAGACAATTACATTGAGACCGTCACATTGGCACAGTTATCAAAGCAAGAATTTATCAGGATTTTATATTGAAAACTGTACAGAGAAGTCGCCTCCACCCATTGTAAATATGAATTCATGATAAACGTGCGTAAAATCTCAGCATATTTCTTAAGAGCCATCATTATATAAAATTATAGAAACCGAAAATTAATCCATTGAGGACGTGTGCATCATCTACTTAGGCTGTGTTCACATGTTGTGATTGAATTGCATTTCCAAAATGCCATCCTGGTGGAGTTATCTCTATAAAGCATGATGCACGTGTACACATAACGCTTTCTTGTGGGAACTGGCAACACGTTTGCCATTTTCTACACAACACAAAAACGTGATGCTAGATCCCTTATCACAAGCGTTTAGGTCTGAACCCAACAAACGTGGAGAGTATAAGGGATCATTCACACAAACGCAATGGGGACTGATATGAGGTCACCCCCAGGGTCACGTTGTGACGCTGCCACAACGCAAAATAGAACGTGTCCTATATTTTGTCGTGTTTGTTTTCGGCCTGGCGCGGAGGTTTGTGAGCAATGCCACATCTCCACTGCCGTAACTCCTGCGACACTGCTCGTGAATATGTTTCAAAACACATTTCAAGGGCATACGTTGGGAATGGATCCTTAGGGTACCTAACGTGGTCGTTTCATTAGAAGATTTTCTGCATGTCTTAAACCTAGAAAACACTCCTAGATTGCAATAGCTTCCAAAATTAATAATATCAAGAGAGAATATGCATGTGCAGGGGCTGTGAGTCGATAACAATTGTGACTTTAGCTCCTCAATTTACCCAGATCGACTCCAGCCCACCCAAAGGCAGGGTGGAGCAGGAGGAGAGAAGACGTTGCGGCGTGAAGCAGAGAGGAGAGAAGACGTTCTGCGGCGTGGAGCAGAGAGGAGAGAAGACGTTGCGGCGTGGAGCAGAGAGGAGAGAAGACGTTGCGGCGTGGCGCAGAGAGGACGAGAAGACGTTTGTGCGGCGTGAGCAGCAGAGAGGATGAGAAGACGTTGCAGTGATGGACAGAAGGAGAGAAGACGTTGCAGTGTGAAGCAGAGAGGAGAGAAGAGTGGCAGTGTGGTACATGGAGAAGAAGAAAAGGAGCGAATTTATTTAATTTATTATGTCGGGGGGGGGGGGAGAGGAATCTCCATTTTTATCACAATAGGACCCTGATCCACGCCCTGAGACCCATGTGGATATATTCTGCCACAGAAAGAAAATCCAGGTGCTGAATTAAAATAAACCACAAAACTGTCCATTTCTGCAGCAGATGTCATATCTCACATGAGACACGCCACCAGACAGGAACCTGCTCCAGGGAAGGAGTTCAACATCATAGTGTTAACATGATGGTAATTGCGCTGTACAATTGTGATCGGTTTCGA
This sequence comes from Engystomops pustulosus, assembly GCA_019512145.1. Taxonomy (NCBI): domain Eukaryota; kingdom Metazoa; phylum Chordata; class Amphibia; order Anura; family Leptodactylidae; genus Engystomops; species Engystomops pustulosus. The sequence goes on along the minus strand of CM033642.1, from coordinate 243,066,208 downwards.
ATTCGCAGGCCATAGCGATGTGCGCAGACGAGGGACAGGAACGCTGAATGCTGCCCACTCACCGCCTCCCCCTGGAGTAAAAACCCTGATAAATGTGTCACAAACCCCATAACCCAAGATGATGCATCATCATAGTCTTTGCTTTTTGTCTTGTAGCCATTTACCGCGTTTTTCAATCAGGACAACAAAAACTCCAAAAGTAATGTAAAAAAGCAACAAAGGTCTACAGTTTGTTGGCCATTGTTTTCCTATAAAAGAACAATTAACAAACTGATTGGGCCATGTTACTCCTACAAAAGCACAAAATGAACTGAGAAAAATCCCAAACCCACCACCCCCCAATAAAAAATGTTCCAGTGAAGATTAATATATACGGACAGGGCTCTGGCAATATGAAACTCCACAAAACGCAAAATCAGTGTTAAAGCCGTCAAAAGAAAATGAAGCCTTCACACGAAAGGACACTGACAGATGATTTGGTTTGTATGACAAGCAAGCAACCACCAAACTGTACGGGAGAGAAAGAATAGAAAGGAAAAGCAGCGAGTGCTATAGCGGATCTATGCGGGATCTATGAAAGGTCACCCAATATCAGTATACAGTATAAGGGTTATCTGTTATGCACCATGGCACTATGGGGCACGATTAGAGAGTATGCCAAAAGTTCACTGAATTGTAGCAAACATAGTCAGGTCATTATGCACGTGATAGATGGAAGCTGAAAAACTACTGTCGATATCTCATAGTTTAAAGAGGTATCCCCCTAAAAAAAAAAAAAAAATAGCCAAGGTTTTACAATTGTTTTGATTATGAGAGCAATGTGGCGAATTTTTGCCTTAGGAGCGCAGAGGTGTATTCAACCCTGTAAAAAACATATTTGTATGTTGGACTTAAAGGATGGGAGCCCTTGCCATATTACAGAAATAAGATGCAAGCTCCCCGTTCTTCTGGAACAAAATGCAGTGCCAGTAACTGAATAAAAACCATAGTTTTCCCAATAATTTACATGTGCGACTTTTGTGTTTTATGAGTGGAAGCCAGTTTGGTCACACAAGGACGGACACCATTCACCCCCTGCCGCTCTTCCGCCACAGACCAATACTGCTTTATATCTCGCTCACACTTTCGGTTTGAATTGCATTTTCAAGTCTATGCCCGCTGCCTTTTTTGTTTTTAGGAGCAATGATATTATTATGCATTCTACTAAGTTTTCAGAATAAAGCGCTATTTTAATGAAATTCTATAATTTGATCGCTTTTTGGAGTTTATAGGGGGGGGGGGGGACTTTGGCCGATAGGATGAGAAAACAACTGAATACAGATGATATGAAGAGTGTTGCATAGGATTCAATTTATGGCCAGTTCTACTTAGTGAGATTCAATACATGGAGCAGAATTCTAATACAAAAGTCTTCCCAAACCGGAAACTTCACTATGCATCTTTCTCACTATTTCTGGTGTTTTTGGATTGTAGAAGCTCAATATTGCTGCTTTTCAACGCGGAAGACCTTAAGGCAGAGTAATCCCATTCGGGAGCCGAGCTCCGGGGCCTCGGCCTATGGTGTATACAGCTGGGAGTAGTTAACACGCCCCTCTGATTGAATGTCTCCCAAACAACTCACACACGGCCGAGGATGAGCGATCTTTCTAGTGAGAGAATAGGATTTGGGCCATCATTTTTCCCTCTCCGTCCCCTTTCACCTATCTCGCCCCTATCCCCCTTCTCAACCTTTTCTTTTTTTAAACGAAAGGAAATGAATTATGTTGGAAGTGGTGATTTTGAAAACAGCTTTTTTTTTTTTTTTTTTTTTAAATTGTCATTTCAATTCGTGGGTTAAAGTCAAAAGTGCAATATTCCATAAAGACCCAAAGGGAGGAAAACACTCTTTATTGAAGGGCCCTGCGAATGAGAAACATAAATTGTACCAGAAGGGAAAGTAGGAAAAACTGACCGGGGAATAAAATCGGACAATCCGGCAAGTTACAAGGCAAAAACGAGGTATACATGGTAAGAACTGACTGTAAGCCGCCATTAGTATTAGGGTGATAGCTCACACCATGGCGTTAAAACACTTGAAAATTCAATATAGAATGCGGCCAAAAGCTTTCCACCCCCGCAAAAACAAATTTAGCTACTTTAAACAGGTTGCTCCACAGGAGAAGCCCTAACATAAGTTAACAAAGTATTAACACATGCATGTAACATCGAAGTAAACAAATGTAAAAGTCATGTTATTAGGCAAATCACATCTACTGGCAGCGTGTTATGCGTTTCATATTGCGTTAAAAAACAAGACCCAAGCTCAATGGGGGAACGTGGCCTTAGGGTGAAGACAACAGTGGCGTTAGGCAGTTGTTTGGGACGTTGTGTAGAGAGTGTTCGATTGTTAAAAAACGCATGCGTTTTTGCCAGTCTAATTAGATAATTGTTTTGCTCTTTTAGGTCTCAAACCTGTCAAAAACGTTAGAGAGTTTTCAAAAACGCATGCGGTTTTACGATTTGAAATGCACTAAATAAAACGGCCAAAAAACGACATGTGTGTCTTCCACCATTTAGGGTGATGCCACATCATGGTGTTTTGAAAACGTTTTGTCGGTTTTTGGAAAACGCATCGGTTATGTTTTGTAGTTTTGTAGTGCGCAAATTAGAACAAAGCCTGTCATAAGTAACGGAATTGCGTTTTGTGAACGGATTGCTTTAAAACGACCTAAAGCGGTTTTCAACACGCCATGTGTGCATTCACCATGTGAGGCCGGCGCCACACGTAGCGCTTGTCTGCGCTGCAAAACGCAGACAAAGTCCTTTTTGTGTCACCCCCTCATCCTCATAGACTGTAAGCTCTTGTGTCACCCCTCATCCTCATTGACCAGTGATGGCAAACCTTTTGAAGACCGAGTGCCCAAACTACAACCAAAATTCACTTATTTACAGTAAAGTGCCAACATGTCATTTTAGGGTACATTCACACGGCGGTATCTGTGCCGTGCTGCTATTGCCGTCTATGGGGACGTACAAATTTGCGGCCGCATGTACGTCCCCGCAGACGGCCATGTGAATGTGCCCTTAAGCAGGAACTTATTGCTATCTGTTCTTCCACATCTTTCAATTGTATCGGCCCCTTGAGGCCACCAATACAGTTGAAAGGAGGGCAAATCAGACTCTTGTTGTAGCTTCTCTCCAGGGTCTCTCTGTAGAGAAGGAATGGAGGGTTCAGCAGGATGACCTTCAAAGATAATGCAGTTCTGACAACACCTTCTCCCTTTTCCCACAGTTCCAAAGAAGTGTTGCTTAAGTTGCCTGGGACTGCAGGAAGATTTGGTCCTATTTGATGAACTCTGTCCTAGGGCGATGGTCTGAGTGCCCACAGAAATGGCTCCGAGTGCCACCTCTGGCACCCGTGCCATAGGTTCGCCACCACTGTCATAGACTGTAAGCTCTTGTATCACCCCCTTCATCCTCATAGACTGTAAGCTCTTGTGAGCAGGGCCCTCACTCCTTTTGTTGCATATGAATGTTTGTACTCTGTCATACATTATATTATTTGTACATGTCCCCTATGATTTGTAAAGTGGTACGCAATATGATGGCGCTATATAAATAAAGGTTATTATCATTTCGGTGACCTTGAATAAGGTGGCATGAATAAGGTGGCATGAATAAGGTGGCATGAATAAGGTCATGTACCGACACACGTAGGCTTGTTGCCTGTATGTTTTTTCTTCCATCCGTTGTACTGTGCTGTACATGCTCATTTTTTAAAAGGATTTAATAAATGCCGTCATTTTTATCTACTTGCCGACTCTCCGTGCTCAGCTGGATGTACTCCCTTTCTTCAATTACCTGCTTTGTTTGCACCTGTGGCCAAGGTTATCCGTGCGGGAGCTACTGGAGTCGGAGAACTGAATTGTCTGGACTGTTGGGTGAGCTGATTTTCATTTGAAAGTTTACACTTTCACATTGATTTATCCCGTGGATAGAGCCTAACCTAAGTGGGGAAACCCCTTTAATCCTCCCCAACAAAGTAAAGAAGATAATGCTCGCCATTGTGCTTTCATTAAACATTCTCAGGATCTACACACCTTTTATACCTGTCACAGTCCCATATCCATAGTATTAGTAATTTACTTTGAAGAGGAGGGTTTTTCCTTCCGTTTCTGCTAGTGCAATAATTTTAGGCCTAGTTGGCAGCTCATATGACTGACCAGATGGGGACACCCTGCTTTCCCCGCTATGACCTTCTAGTGTAGACATTTGATCCGTGCATGGACCTGTCCCCATGTCTGCCGCGGGCTCCTCCGCACACTATGTGCTTGGCCTTATAGCAGGAGAATCAGGGACACACACACACCCTTATTTGGTTTTGAGGTCTTCATTTGTCCTTTGCAGTCTCATCTTACTGTGCCAAGTTTTTTTTTTCCCCCTCAACTCAGTCACTTCCTCTGTGGTCCAAAACACACGGAGGTCACATCAGTTCATTGTTAAAGCAATGGAGCGTTTACAGATCTGGACTGATTACACCCGTCCCACAATGCCCTGGAGCGCACAGACTGTCAACACCGCCGTCCTCTTCAGTCATCCTCTGGGACGTGGTCCAAAGGGGCCTGCCAGTCCCCAGGGCAATCTGACATGTAGGAGACCGGATACCAAGCTGTACTCATTAACCCCTTCTGCGCTAGTAAACCGCCTTATCCTACAAACCGTGCTAAAATGCAAAGACATTTAAAAAATAAATAAAAAATCCTCTAAAATGTACTTTTTACTCAACTAGAACAACTTCGCTAAAAGCCTTTATCGGCAGCTATTAAAAATAATGAATGTGAAAAGCGCATCAAAATTCCCTTAATGCAGAGAACGGAGCATGTTGAAGCCTAAATCCACTCAAACCTGGAAAATTAAGGTGTAGCCGTAATTAACGCCATTATCCCCCGCCTCATGTCACATGGATGTAGGTTTTTGAGATGTGGGGCGTCACATAATAATAACTTTCATATATGATTATACAGCCGCAGCCCCTTACAATTAGGAGGAAGTAACAAACACAAAAGAACATAAAAAATAATGGAATGTGTTTAAACAACGGGACAAGATGAGAGCAAAACGTTAGGCACTTTAGACACTAAGTTTGTGAAACCCAGACTGAGTCCGAATTTCATTGACCAACTACAGTGTCAAGGAAGGGGATTCTGAGCATTAAACTAAGGGCTGTATGAAATGACCATGGTATGTCTGTGCACTGATTGGATTTCACAGATTTGTGCCGGGGACGGTACATCATAGTAATAAAATAATAATAATTTCTTTATTTATGTAGCTCATACAGATTACGGAGTGCTACATAGAACTTGCCAAATCGGTCCCTATCCCCAATGGGGCTCACAATCTAATAAACCTACTAGTATGTTTTGGAGTGTGGGAGGAAACCAGAGGACCTGGAAGAAACCCATTCAAGCACAGAGAGAACATACAAACTCTTTGCAGATGTTGACCCTTGGACCTAAACCCAGTCCCCAGCGTTGCACCCAGCCACCGTATACAATACAAGGAGTCCCTGTTTCATTGCTAAACAGCAATAACACTGTGAAAAAGGGACTCCTTGCATCATATATATGCATGATGGTTGGAGTCCCTTCTCGGCATTGTGGTAGGCCTGTGAAATCCATCCTGGATTCAAAGACCTACCAAGATTATGTTTCTCTGACATTAACTGTTCTTTGTTCTAAATGCTCTAAGCTCAACTCCAGAGAACCCCCCTTCCTTCCTTCCTTACTGCTCCAGCTCTTTGGTCCATAGTTTTGGGGGGTCATGTTCATTGTGACAGTGGAGCCAACTGGTGGCCTCGTCAGTTGTTGTCAGGTCATGGCTGTGGCTAAATTCTCATGAATTACTCCACTTTACTGATCACCATAGAAAACACTTCTCATATAGGATCTCAAGAACTCAGTGTAAAATGTGGCATCAACTCTATGTTGTAAAGCTGCATGATAAGCTATTGACCATTGCTTATTCGATAGATCTGTTGTTTCCCTTTGGGCGATGCCACACCTTGCCTTTTTGGACTGTATAAAACATGCGTTTTTAAATGTTTACCATGTGTTTGGCTGGTATAGATCTGCTTCACAGATGCCTATACTTCTAGAAATGAAGGTAAACAGATTCAAAGCAGCCAAACACATGGTAAACATTCAAAAACGCAACGTGTGGCATCACCCTTCATCTTCATCCACTGTATACCATTTCATTTTGATCCTATAAATCTTATGACCGTCAAGGTTCACAAGCCAGAAGACAAAGCAGCCAACCCACACACCAGAAATAGGAGAGATGTATCAGTGCTTCCATGGCAGTTTTTTGGCGTAGAAGCACCAATATAATTGAGATTTCTTGTGCACTGCAAGAAATTACGATTATATTTGCAACTACGCCATATCCAAGCCATGTGGGTATGAAGGGGCGTGGCTGCCAGTGGAGTGGGCGGACACAGGGCGGGACTTTCAAAAAATTTGCAAATAGGCGGACCTGGTATAGGTTTTCCGGGCGGCACTGCCACTCGCCGGATACATCAAGAAGCCTAAGCCTCTTGATGTATCCAGCAGGACAGGGTTGGCCTTTATTATATGTCGCCGAAGAGGGGCATATGATAAATTTCCCCAATTTTCCAAACAACGCGTAAAGTTTAGAACCATTATATCCCCCTTCTTTAAATCTCTGCTATTCTATGCGCCTGAAATGGGCGTGATTGAGAGCTAGTGTGCATGGCGGCTGGCTCTCAGTGCAATGTACACATCACTGGCGCATGTGCGCTGCACCTGTGCAGCTGGCCATGGACATTCAGGCTGGCACCAAACTATCAGGCGCACTGCGCATGCGCGCGAGCTGAGTTTTAGACTGGATAGTATTACACGACTATATAGTACGTGTTCATTGTAAGAACAGAGGATCCTCTGCGCAGCCGCCATGTCCTGTAAGGACACAGTCTTACAATGTGGGAGAAGTTTTGTCTGTAGTGAAGCGAGGAGATGTTGGGAAATATAGAAAAAGCTGTAGGGCAATAACACAAGGTGGGGGGAAAAAAATTCCATTCTTTACACGGTAGTAGCCGGCAGCAAAAAATAAACCTTGAGAGGATCATTCATGAAAAAAGATTAATATTTTACTTTGAAATTCTGCAATATTTCACAGAAACATAGAAGACTGACAGCAGAAAGACGCCGCTGCCCTGGTATAATGCCTTCTCACTTCTATCATCGGACTTGCACATGTTTGTAGCAGGTTTACAGTCACTTATTGCTGATTTTCCAACCACATTTGTGGTTCTTCTTTTCCCATTTTTTGGGGGACATTAATTATTATTATTATTATTAGTGTTATTATTAAAAACATGGGAGGAAATTTATCATGCCTTCTATGCCTTCCATGTCTTCAACAGGTAAAATTTTTGCATTTTACACCTTGCTTTTCTAAAGCAAGGAGCAGGACAGGGACAGCTCAGTCCCTCAGATTTACTGCCTCATGTAATATGCCAAAATTAGTAGGAGCTCGAGTACTCGCATACTTAGTGTATTATCTATGATACCTGTACTATGATACATAAGGTAGGTAACTCAAAAGAACTACCACCTAAAAAAACTAACTTATAAAGGTGTAGCATCACCCTAGTCATAAATGGCTGGTTACTGTCTGACAGGTGCAAGGGATGTTCCTCTCAGTTTCACATTTGAATGAGATCGGATAGAGCCTCTCGCCAGGAAGATTTGCATATTCTTTTCCATCATCTGATCTGTGCAAAGCAGCAGCTTGATATTCCAGTGTTTTATAGTGAGTGTATGAAAAGCTTAAAGGGGTAGTCCCAACAGAATGACAGGGATCAGAAGAATAAGGGACTAAAAGTCCCCAACATCCTAGGGATGTAGCTGGACTTGGACCATGAAGATGCACCAGAAGTACTGCACAGCCCCTCCCCACAAAATAGCAATTTCAGTGTGAATGAAGCAGAAGTTACTCAGAGAGGGGCTCTGCTATGTACATTGGATAGATCTCACACAGTACACCAGAATTCCAGCTACAATCCTGTAATATAAATGCATTTTTCATGGCACTGTTGCTACTAACACACACTAAATACACTAAAATACAATGATCGGTGGGAGTCCACGGTGTCAGATACGATAGTGGATAACAATCAAACTTAAAATTGAGTACTGCTGTATGGCTCTGGTTTAATTTGTCACATACCGGGGTAACATCTAGTTAACTATGAGATGTATCCTATGACCTTTACAGAGGTCGGGCCACAAACAAACCTATTCCTCTGTAAACAGACAACCTTGAGCTGTCCTCTGCTGTCAAGCACTAATGCATTAGCAGTCTAACGATTAGTCATAAGTTTGTGATGAAGCAAAGCGACAACCAATAATAACCAGAACAGAGCCAGAATTTTCCCAGAACGGACTGTTGTCGGATCCAGATTACAGTGGAAAAAACCTTGCAATGGTTGAGACATCGGTGTTGTGTGTGTACGTGGGGAATGCTGGTCATATTCATAGTCATATAGTAAGAGCACAATAGTAAAAATAGTACTGAGTACTAGTCACATGTGATGCAGCCTGAGGCATGACAAAGTGAGCGTGGGGAAGCAGGGGCCTCCCGAGTGCTACATTTCCCTGCGGAGCATAGCCTTGCTGGGGTTAGACTGTTTATGTCACAAGGTTATGAAATGACAGCGTTTCCAGGAACTGCTGGCCGCGCTCCTCCGTGTAGACTTCTCAGTATTATCCAGACATGGACTCTCCTGACATGCGAAGGGGATGATATTACACTTCTCATTCTAAATGGACCTGTTACTTTCACACCTACACTTTTCAGGGTTATTCAAACTGAAGACATGACGTGTTTTCACAACATTTTAACAAGGTTTTTATTTTGCAGCTTTAAAAAAAATGCCTTTTTCCAAGTCACCCCATAACTAATGATCTCTTTCTGAGGTAAAAAAGTCACCAATACTTGGGTTTAAAGGTTTTAATCGAAACAACACACACAAAAATTTTGGGACTATCATGGTGCTTATCAATAAAACACTGCGTGAAGATCAATTACATTGAGACGTCACATGGCAAAGTGTATCAAAGCAAGAAATTTACCTCAGGATTTCTATGAAAACTTTACAGAGAATTTCTCCTCCACCCATTTTAAAATTATGAATTCATGATAAACGTGCTTAAAATCTCAGCATATTCTTAAGATTTCATCATTATATTCTTAAGAGCCATCATTATATAAAATATGATACCGAAAATTAATCCATTTGCAGGACGTGTGCATCTGTACTTAGGCTGTGTTCACATGTTGTGATTGAATTGCATTTCCAAAATGCATCCGAGTGGAGTTACTCTCTAAAGCAGATGCACTCTGACCCAAACGCTTTCTTGCGGGAACTGGCAACACTGTTTTGCCTTTTTTACAAAAAAACAAAAAGTGATGCTAGATCCCTTATCACAAGCTTTTAGGTCTGAACCCAACAACGTTGGAGAGTAAGGGATCATTCACACAAACGCAATGGGGACTGATATGAGGTCACCCCCATTGGGTCACATTGTGTCGCTGTACAACGCAAAATAGAACGTGTCCTATATTTTGTCGTGTTTTCGGCCGCTCGCATCTCTATGGAGAGCGGAGGGGTGAGCAATGCCCACCCCTCCACTGCGGAACTCCTGCGACCACTGCTCTTGAATAAGGTTTCAAAACACATTTCAAGCGCAACGTGTGGATGGATCCTTAGGGTACCTAACCTGGTCAGTTTTCATAGAAGATTTTCTGCATTGTATTAACATAGAAAACCCTCTCTAGATTGCAATAGCTTTCCAAATTAATAATATTTCAAAGAGAGAATATCGCATGTGCAGGGCTGTGGAGTCGATAACCCAACTTGTGACTTTAGCTCCTCAATTTACCCAACTTCGACTCCAGCCCCACCAAAATGCAGTGTGGAGCAGAGAGGAGAGAAGACGTTGCGGCGTGGAGCAGAGAGGAGAGAAGACGTTGCAGTGTGGAGCAGAGAGGAGAGAAGACGTTGCAGTGTGGAGCAGAGAGGAGAGAAGACGTTGCAGTGTGGAGCAGAGAGGAGAGAAGACGTTGCAGTGTGGAGCAGAGAGGAGAGAAGACGTTGCAGTGTGGTACATGGAGAAGAAAAGGAGCGAATTTATTTAATTTTATCTGCTCGGGGGGGGGGGGGGAATCTCCATTTTATCACAATACTGACCCTGACTCCACAGCCCTGCCCATGTGGAATATTTCTGCACAGAAAGAAACATCAGGTGCTGAATTTAATAACCACAAACTGTCCATTTTCTGCAGCAGATTTCATCTCTCCATGAGACACGCCACCCAGACAGTGAACACTGCTCCAGGGACAGGAGTTCAAACATCATAGTTATACATGATGGTAATTGCGCTGTTACCAGTGATCGGTCGCAGGCAATAGCGAGTGCGCAGACGAGGGACAGGAACGCTGAATGACTGCCCACTCTACCGCTGCCCCCTGGAGTAAAAACCCTGATAAATGTTTCACCAATAACCCCCTAACCCGCAGATGATCCATCATTCATAGGCTTGCTTTTTGTCTGTAGCACATTTAGACGCGTTTTTCAATCAGTGACAACAAAAACTCCAAAAGTAATGTTAAAAAAAGGCACAAACACGTCTACATTATTGGCCATGTTTTCCTATAAAAGAACAATTAACAACTGCTGTGGGCATGTTTACTCCTACAAAAGCAAAAAATGAACTGGAAAAATCCCAAACCCCCACCCCCCCATAAAAACCTGTCCGGTGTAGATTAATATATACTGACAGGTGCTCTGCAATATGAACTCCACAAAATGCAAAATCATGCTAAAGCGTCAAAAGAAAATGAAGCCTTCACACGAAGAGACACTGACAGATGATTTGTTTGTATGACACGCAGCACACACAAACTGTACGGGAGAAAAAGCAGCGAGTGCTAGCGGATCTATGTCGGATCTATGAAGGTCACCCAATATCGTATACACTATACAGTATAAGGTTATCTGTTATGTAACCAGGCACTATGGGGTCACGATTAGAGAGTCATGCCAAAGTTCACTGAATTGTAGCAAACCTAGTCAGGTCATATGCACGTGATAGATGGAAGCTGAAAAACTACTGCCGATATCTCATAGTTTAAAGAGGATTCCCCTAAAAAAAAAAATAGCGCCAATGGTTGTACAATTGTTTTGATTATGAGAGCAATGTGGCTATTTTTTGACTTCGTCAGTCTGCAGGGGATGTATTCAACCTGTAAAAACATATTTGTATGTTGGACTTAAAGGATGGGAGCCCTTGCATCATACAGAGATAAGATGCAAGGACTCCCCGTCTTCTGGCCAAAATGCAGTGCCAGTACTGAAAAAAACCATAGGTTTTCCCAATAATTTACATGTGCGACTTTTTGTGTTTTCTGAGTGGAAGCCAGTTTGGTCACACACAGGACGGACACCATCACCCCCTGCCGCTTCCTCCACAGACCCTACTGCTTTATATCTCGCTCACACTTTATGTTTGAATTGCATTTCAAGTTCATGATGCTATTTTACTAAGGTTCAGAATAAAGCGCTATTTTGAAATCTATAATTGATCGCTCTTTTGGGAGTTACTAGGGGGGGGGGACTTGGCTCGATATGGATGAGAAACACTGATACAGATGATATAAGAGGTTGCATAGGATCCATTTATGGCCAGTTCTACTTGATGTTTCCTTAGTGTAGATTCAATACATGAGCAGAAATCTTACTACTGAGTCTTCCCCACTGGAAACTTCACTATTGAATCTCTCTCCAGCTATTTTCTGGTGTTTGGATTGTAAAGCTCCAATATTGCTGCTTTCAATCGCGGAAGCCATAAGGCAGAGTAATCCCATTCTGGAGCAGAGCTCCGGGGCCTCGGCCTTGTGTGTATACAGCTGGGAGTAACACCCCACTCTGATGAATGTCTCCAAACCACTCACACACGGCCTGCGGATGGAGCTGATCTTTCTAATAGAGAATAGGATTTGTGCCATCATTTTTCCCTCCTCCCGCTCCCCTTTCACCTATCTCGCCCCCTCACCCCCTTCCAACCTTTTCTTTTTTTAAACTAAAGGAAATGAATTATGTTGGAAGTGGTGAAAAACAGCTTTTTTTTTTTTTTTTAAATGTCCTTTTCATTTCCTTGGTAAAGTCAAAAGTGCAAATATTCCATAAAGACCCAAAGGGAGAAAACAATGTTTATTGAAGGGGCCCTGCGAATGAGAAAACATAAATTGTACCCACGAAGGGAAAGTACGAAACTGACCTGGGGAATAAAATCGGACAATCCTGCAAAGTACAAGGCAAACCGAGGTACACACATGGTAAGAACTGACTTGTAAGCCGCCATTAGTATCAGGGTGATGCCACACATGGTGTTTTGAAACCGTTTTTGTCAGTTTTTTAGTGTGTAAATTAAGAAAACCTGTCAAAAACGGATGCGTTTTTTAACGGATTCCTTTAAAACTGACCTAAAACGGTTTCAAAAAGCCATGTGTGGCATCACCCTTAGGCTGAAGACACACGTGGCATTTTTAGGTCGTTTTTGGGCCGTTTTTAGATCGTAATGCGGTTTTTGAAGACGCATGCGTTTTTGACAGGTTCGACCAATTATCTTAATTCAAACTGGTCAAAAACGCATGCGTTTTTCAAAAACGCATGCGTTTTTAACGATCCAAAAAACTACCCAAAAACAGCCTAAAATCACCACGTGTGTCTTCACCCTTAGGCTAGATTCAGACGAATGTGTTTCCGCCAGCAGGCACACGTGGGTTCCCGGGGAGAGGAGGGGGTGATGAGCTTCGCTCACCTCACCCCTCACCACAGAGAAAAATGGCTCACGGCGCCGTATTCCGGGGAAAGATAGGACCTGTCCTATCTTTTCCCCGGCTACAGAACAGTACGTTTACTGCTCCATACGTCGCCGTGAGCCCATTGCTGGGGGATGTATATCTGATGTAAATGAGATTTGCATTTTGTAAACACAGTGCAAGCGCATGGGGGGGGGGGGGGGGGGGGGGCCACGGCTCATTCGCATATGCGTTTCCTTTGCAAACGTCGCTTGTGACCGCATTGAAAGGTTAACAGCATATCCCACTGTACGCTAACATAGTGGGATACGTCTTGTGATTCAGCTCCTCTCCTCTTCCAAGCAGGAGCGTATAGCACCTGGGGATCTATAAAGAAGGAGAGTAGAGGGGGCGTCACAAGTAAGAGAGATATTGACGCAACCTGTATGGACCAGGAAACCACAACCAATAAGTAGCCATAACATGTGGGATCGGAATTTACCACAAGGCTGGGGGCAAAACCATGCACACGGGGGTCATCAGTAGCAACGGCATTTATTTTGCCCAAGACACGTCTTTGGTTCTGCCCCTTGCTCCACCCCCCACACAGTTATTTGCCACTCCCCCTTCTCCCCTCACATTTTGTGCCCCCCAGCTCCCGGTCCAAACGTCCAAACACCGTAGCCCCGCTGATATTGTTCGCCCCAGCCATCCTTTCTTGGCCCTTCATTTTCCCCTTATTGTTCCCCCTTCAGCTGCCCCTCTTATGTGCCTCCTCAGCCCCTCCCCTCTTTTGTGACTCCCACAAGCAGCGCCCGCTCTTATTGTGACCGCACGCGCTTACGCTCTTATTGTGCCATATGAACTCACCTTCCCTGTTCCCCCAGCTGTTTGTAGCAGTAAGGGTAGACACACGTGGCGTTTTAGGCCGTTTTTGGGCTGTTTTTAGATCGTGAAAAAACCATGCATTTTTGAAAATGCATGCATTTGAAAATCAGCATTTTGAAAATGCATGCGGTTTTTTGAAACCCGCATGCGGTTTTTTGCAATTATCTTAATTCAAACTGGTCAAAAACGCATGCGTTTTTGACCAGTTTGAATTAAGATAATTGGTCAAACCTGTCAAAAACGTAAGCGTTTTTCAAAAACGCATGCGGTTTTTACGATTTGAAAATGCACTAACTAAAAACGGCCTAAAAACGCCATGTGTGTCTTCACCATTAGGGTGATGCCACACATGGTGTTTTGAAACCGTTTTGGTCTGTTTTTGAAAACGCATCTGTTTTTGTCAGTTTTTTAGTGCGCAAATTAAGAAAACCTGTCAAAAACGGATGCGTTTTTTAACGGATTGCTTTAAAACTGACCTAAAGCGGTTTCAAAATGCCATGTGTGCATCACCCTGAGGTGTGATTCAGCTCCTCTCCTCTTCCAAGCAGGAGCGTATAGCACCTGCATGCGGATGGAGTGGGCCAAGGCACCCGGTGTCTTGTATTGTATAATGCAAGACACAGGGTGCTGGTTACCGGCTGCATGCGTTTCACTCAAAACTCATATGCAACCGATCCGAGGCCTACCCCTGGGCTCTAGCATTATGTATGGAAAAGCAACAGTATCGCCACTTGTGAACACTCCCTCATCATGATCCATTTATAGAGATTTATGTGATTCAGCTCCTCTCCTCTTCCAAGCAGGAGCGTATAGCACCTGGATGCAGATGGAGCGGGCCAAGGCACAGGGTGCTGGTTACCGACTGCATGCTTTTCACTCAAAACTCATATGCAACCGGTCCGAGGCCTACCCCTGGGCGCTAGCATTATGTATGTAAAAGCAACGCTATCGCCACTTGTGAACACTCCCTCATCGTGATCCATTTATAGAGATTTACATCGCTAATGAAAAAACCCAGTGTATGATCAGCGGAGGATGGGGATGGGTGCTATACAGTGACATCCGTCCCCCATAGCCTCCACTGAATACGGTTTATGCCAGCAGGATGCAGGATGCAGGATGCTATAGCACAGTCTGCTGTGCTTTTTCATCCAGTGTTCCCTGCTGGATGCGACATATAGCGAGAATACAGAGGGAAAAAGTCTGGCAGCACATGTATATGAACAGGTTCAGCGTATATATGTGCTGGGAGCTTTACTAGCATACTTTTTTCACAAAAAGCTATTTGAATGTAGCCGTAGTGTGAACACATAATTAGAGACAACACTGACTTTCAAGATTACTAATTTCCTTGTATATACTTAAAGCCACCAAATGACCTTTAGAGGCCAAAAAAATCCAGACCCAGAATACATGAAAATGAATTCCTCCCTTCCTTTGTGGCTGCTGTGGCGAGAAGTCTATGTGACAGTGTGACCCCGCAGTGAGATTCATTGCCCCACTGTCCCAGGCCTCTCCTGTATGATGCAAAATGCTGAGCCTTCAGATCCATTATCATGTGCTATTTGGGTCTCCTGCTGGGTGGGGGATGGGCTCTGCAGCCAATGCAATGGGATATGACCCTGTCTAACACCCGTTCAGCCAAGCTCATCTAGGTTTAATGAAATCTCCCAGATTAATGGGGCATTCCAGTTGAACATGGAGCGCCTGGGAGATTTTATACTTGAATGTGAGACGCATTCTGCCGTCTTCAATAGTGATGAAAAAGTCACTAAAGCCAAAAAGTAGCAACAGACTTTACCATAATATAGTGTAATATGTTATGGGTTGTATTCACAATGGAGAACAAAGGTTCTGTACATGGATCAGTCCCTGTATGAATGAAGAAGCTGGTCACACATACATACGTGCTCTATCAATATCTGTGGGAGAGTTCTCATGATCGATGGGGCTTTCAAGACTGAAATAAAGGAGAACTTAAAATACTGATATAACACAACTGTCCCACTGCATCCACCAATCTTAGATACCTCTCAACTGTCCTGTGGGACCACCCGTTTTTTCGGGATCTTTCCCGCCTGGCAGGAGTTATGTGCTGGGAGAACAGCTCTGCTGACATCCTCTGGACACTGACAGAGCTGATTACAGTGGTAGTGCAGGGAGCTGCGGGCTTCCTGCACTTTCACTGTGCATCCACTCCTACTGCTGAATGCAGGCGCAATGTGATTCCAGCTTTACTGCTACAAACAGCTGGGGGGGAACAGGGAAAGGTGAGTACATGTGTTTATTATTTTACTGGGGAGAAGGGGGCAAAATAAGAGGTGTAGGCGCTGCTTGTGGGAGTCACAATAAGAGGGGGAGGTGCTGGGGGAGTCACAATAAGAGGGGGAGGTGCTGGGGGGCAAAAATAGGAAACTGCTGGAGGGGGCACAATAAGGGGGAAAATTGAAGGGCAAAAAGATAAGGAACTGTTGGGGGCACAATATCAGAGGGGCTACGGTGTGACAGGTAGCTGGGGGCACAAAATGTGAGGGAGAAAAGGGGGAAAATATACTGTGTGGGTGGAGCAAGGGGCAGAACAAAAGGCGTAGCTTAGAGCAATATAAATGCCGTGAACTGCATATCTTGCATGGTTTTTGATCAGTTTCTGTTAAATATTACAGTACTTCTGTTCTGGATGGTATGAGCCACAGATGGAACTTCTTTTTGAGCATATATATAACCTCATTCACAAAAAACAGTAACATTTGCTAAAGGTATACACCACGTTATGTAGTTAGGAAGATTATGCTGAACTGATTGTGTACTTTAAGGTTTTAAACTTTGACCTTGAGCAGACAGCAGTTAAAACCATTACATTATAACCTTGCCCTTAGGGTGAAGACACACATGGCGTTTTTGGGCCGTTTTTACTAAGTGCGTTTTCAGATCGTTAAAAACGCAATCGCGTTTTTGTCCGTTTTTCACATTCGCAATTTCGGAAAAAAAAAAAAAAAAGAAAAGAAAAAAAGGAAAAACTGACAAAAAAAACGCACGCCGGCGTTTTCAAAAAAAACGCATGCGTTTTTAACGATCTGAAAACGCACTTAGTAAAAACGGCCCAAAAACGCCATGTGTGTCTTCACCCTAAGGCTGCGGTCACACTTTGCGTTTTAATTGCGTTTTTAGACGTAATTCAAAACACAGCGGAGGTGCCTGGCACAATCGCATATGCGTTTACACTGAAGCGGATGCGATTGGGAACAAGGATCACATATTTTGCATTTAAATAACTCAGTGCTCATTAGGATCACATGTGTTTCTGTGGAAATGCATATGCGATCGGGCAAAACAATCCCCGTTACATTTAAATTGCTTTTCAAAACGCAACTGAAATGCAATGTGTGAACGCAGCTTAAAGGGGAGATTTATAAATGATCATTTTCTATGCAATTCTACATCAGGCGTGGAGTAGTCGGGTCACCCGTGAATATTTTGATAGGCCAAAGCTTCTTGATATATTATCAAACACAGTGCTTGATAAATCTCCCTCTAAACATCAATCATCAAACATGCATGTTTATCGTTACATGATAGACCATAATCAGTATCAAATCCTATTCTGTATCATACCTGTGATCAATAAGTGTTACATCAGAGGGAGCAATTCCCAGAGCAGCACAACTCTGAACCAACTCTCTCTTCCTCATCTCACCTTGATTATAGTAATTTCCTACAAAACAGAAATAAATTACAATAACTCCATCTTGTTCGGATCATTACATTATTACTTTGTTTTTTTTAATCTTACATAATGTTTACAAGATCATAAGGCTGGGCTCCCATGTTGCATCAGCAATTCTGGAGAGTCACCTTCTACTTGCATATTATTTATTATGTGTTACAGAGGTTTTCTAAGGCCGCAGTCACACGTTCCGCTAGGCGTCCGTTCATAAAGCGCCGCTTGCGCACAGGGGGCGGTCCTCGGTCCGAACGCACATGCGTTTCCAGCCGCATGCGATTGATAAGCCACATATGCGTTCGGCTTATAAATGGACGCCTAGCGGTGCGTGTGACCACGGCCTAATGCAGGGACTCCTGTCCTCTGCTCTGTGTTCAGCCCATGGGATCGTGTCACCATACGCCACGTTTACACTGGCTACACACATTTGTGTCAAA